>OY293411.1:39159935-39759935 GCA_958502065.1 Chrysolina americana
TTATTTTTACTACTATTTCGGATTGGTCCTCCCCGATTGGTCCTCCCCGACCTATCCATTTTTGAGGAAAATATTGTTTAAGATGGTTCCGAACTTCTCTATGATAGTGTGCAGGTGCACCATCCAATTGAAAATATATGTCATGTCATCACTAGTGAAATATGCTGAAGTAAGTTGAGCAGATCACTTGGTAAAAAACGTAAAATTCTCTCTGCTTGAAGAAAAACGGCCCAATAACATTGAGCGACCACTTATGTTGGAAGTTAGAAACAAGAACTATAATAATAATACTCCCTCATAAACACTCGTTGAGTGTACCCAAAGGCATAGCCTGTGCGGGTAGAGGACGGCTATTATTATTATTTGCCGTGGCGCTCCGGGGCGACTCACTGATTTTTGGTGGCGTATTCACTTTTCAGTTGTAGGAAAACCCGGAAAACCTACAGCACCACCTCGGATGGTCGGTGTGCACTCTGTCTCCAAGCTAGCACCAGACGAGATTGGCATCTAGACAACTCACAATACACTTGCTTTTCAACAAGGCATGCTGTCGCCTATCGATCCGATATAAAGTAGATGAGAATTCTCTTGTACCTACATCGAGCTCGAACCGACTATCGCTATGCTGGAACTTCGAACGGCCTGTGCGTTAGACCGCTGATCCACCGACCACTGAGAACTGCATGAGGGTTTTCAGTAGTATAATAGTGGAAATCATGACGATTAACGAAACCATTTCTGTGAAATGTTGATTCATAAGTGAACAGTAAATTTTTGAAAAATGAAGGGTTTTTTCTTTTTTGTTTCGTGCCCATTGACAAAATGTAACTCGGCTTCCAAAATCATTATTTGTAAGTTCGCTACTGATGATTTCTTAATATCTAAATGTTTACATATTTCTCTAACACCTAATGTCGGATCCTCAGTTGATAGAGCGATTGCAAATTCATTTTCTTTTGTCAAAAAAGAATTTTCCCTTGTAGATTTTTCATAATTTACACTTCCTGTGCCCTCAAATCTATCTTTCAATCTTCTGAAGCATATTTCATGAGGAAAGTTTTGGGCATATATTCTAGAGGCTAACACACAATTACCATGGCTTTTCCCCAAAGGGTACACCATGCTTATCAATTCTTCCTGAGAATAATTCATTTCAAACACTCAACATCAAACACTTTCAATTTTCGAAACTTGACAGTGTTGACACAGGAATCTGAAAGATTTTGTTTATTGGTTATCTAACATCTAACAATTTAATTAATTTCGTGATTAATGGTTTGAATTTTTGAAACAAAATGTATCTGAATTTAAACTAATTGAGTCAACAATTAAGTGTCAAAAAAATATGAATTTTTTTTTTCATGGCCAACTGGGAATATAGGACGTGCAGAAGTACTTACTTATATGCCACAACAGATGATAAACCAGATATCAAATTTATGATCCATGTGTGTGTGAATATTTCAGGTATTTTTCAGTGTATAATTGTGCTCCAGTGGGGTTTTTGGGAGACTAGATGATAAATGATGGGTTGATGCTCTCAACTAAAGAATGTAATTAAAATAGAAACACTTTGAATTAGGTTCAACTGTTTGAGCAGGCCATGAACTGCCTTTAGACCACTATTCTGACGGCCTTCAGTCCACTGCTTTTGACATGTTTGTTTGTTTCACATAGGTACATATGATTTAAATCATAAGTTACAAGGTTATGAAATATTTCAAATTTGGACAATGCATATATCGCAAAAATACCTGACTGATCTATGTAGAACCTCGATTGCCGTGTCAAATAAAAGAACCATGCCTTATAAGTAGCCCTGAGATAGTGATAAACATAAATTGACAACGCCGTAACCGATTTTGATTTTTTTTTTCAGTGATAAAAAGGCCAAAGATGTTCCATTAAAAAAAAATTAATGAATGTCGTTTGTATCTTACAATATTCAAAATGCAAATTTCAGCACCCTGTAAAGGATCATGTAGCAAAATTACTGATTGGTGAACGTAAGACCTTGCTACTACTGTATGCCAAAAATATTTAAAATATTTGAATGAATGAATATACCATGCCCAATTCAACATGTCCCTTCAATAGTGGTAAAAGTAGGTTTATTAATTATAACTTGACAACGCCGCAACCGATTTAATTTTTTTACAGCGATGTATAGGTAAACCTTAGTGGAATAAATTTCGAATAAAAAATACTAGGTGTTATATTTAAAAAAATTCGTCTCCGAGTCGTCCCGCTTTTATAAAACACCCTGTATTGTTGACAATATTTTTAGAATGGGTATCTTTAGTAACAGAAGAAATTTGTTTTCAAAATTTTCTCTAGTGATAATGGATTTCGAGATATTGAAGAATTACGCACTAAATGGACACACAAGTGTGGGTTGTGCTATGCAAAAAATAGCTTTGTTTTGTAGTTATCTACGGCATCACCAGCAAGAAGGACAGCACTATGCTACGCTTTGATAATGCCATGCAGCGTAGGGGTATTCTTTCAATCACGTTTATTTTCTCTCGTGTAGGTGGTATATTTTTTTATGAACTGGCTGCAAAAATGAAAATCTATCTCATATTGACAGCACCATAAACAATAAGTATAGGGGAAACCTTGTATTTCTCACCAGTTTAAAATTAGCTGACCAAATCTACGGAAATACCATATCGATCAGTCCCACACCAATTATTTTTTGTTATGAATTGGCCATTACCATAATTAATAATTATTTTTAGGGAGAAAGGTAGTTTAATGACTTTTTGATTAATTTTACAATTGATCAAAATATTTTTCATTGTCTGAAGATTCATATCTCATTGACAAATTACTGTAATTTCAAGTGTCACCTGTCTCAGTTGAAATATTACCTTCTCTTCTCTGAGAATCGACTTCACTATTATCCTGAATAAAGCTAATGACTCAATGACTCTGACGTTTGTTAGAAGGTGGTTTTACAGTTTTGCAGCATTATAAATGAGTCCTTTGTTAGTTCTGAAGTTGGAATGGATAGCCTTATATTTTTGTTTTGGCAGGCTGGCCCAAAGGTGATATTGTACATTGGTAGGTTTTTATGAACTATAAATAACATTTCCAGAATGAAGAGAAACGGTATGATGATTTTTTGCTCTTTGAAAGTCCCACACAAGAGACTCTTAAAGTTATAGCAAACCGCATGCTTCTGCAGAGTGATATTTATCTCGAAGCACTGTTTATTGCAAGTTTCCCAGAAAGAACAAATATACCTAATGTGTGACTCAATGAGCGAATGGTACACTATTTTTGCTGTAGTCATCTCCAATTTGTTAGACACTACATGTAAGGCACAGTATCCTGAGGATAGTTCTTTGCTCAACAGATCAAAACGGTTCCGGAAGTACAGATCATTGTAAAGACGAATTACCAAAAATTTTTTGGTAACAGTGGACGAGATGGTATCTTTCCCCAGAGGAAGGTCTGGTGCACCGAAGGGACGATACGTGTGTTTTGGATATATTGAATAAATGCAAAATACTATTGCATTACTCCTTAACAGCAGCAAAATCTTGGCTCAATTTTCTATGGAGCAGTGTATACTTGTCGATTTTCTGAAAATCATTCTGAAATACCCTTCAGAAATATTAAGCCAAAATAATTTTCTGGATATAAAATAGTTAAAAGCCCGAGAATGATATACCGAGAGATGGTTGATTTGTAAGGCGGATAAGGGGCAGTTTATACTTGTCGATTATTGGAAAATCATTCTGAAACACCCTTCAGAAATGTTAAGCCAAGTTTATTTTCTGTCTATAGACTGATTAAAAGCTCGAGCGTGATAAATCGAGAGGTGGTAGATTTGCAGGCCGTATAAGGAGCAGTTTATATTTGTCGATTTTAGAAAATCATTCTGAAACACACTTCAGAGATGTTAGTTAAGTCAAAATTATTTTCTGTATATGAACTAATTAAATGCCCGAGAATGATATACCGAGAGATGGTTGATTTGCATGCCGGATAGGGGGCAATTTACATTTGTCGATTTTTGGAAAATCATTCTGAAATAGCCTTCAGAAATGTTTAGCCAAGATAATTTTCTGTATATGTAGTAAAAAAAAGACCAAGAATGATATACCGAGAGATGGTTGATTTGCAGGCCGGAGAAACACCCTTCAGAAATGTTTAGCCAAGATAATTTTCTGGATATATACTGATTAAAAGCCCGAGAATGATATAACTAGAGATGGTTGATTTGCAGGCCGGATAAGGGGCAGTTTATACTTATCGATTTTTGGAAAATTATTCTGAAACACCCTTCAGAAATGTTTAGCCAAGATCATTTTCTGTATATAATCTAATTAAAAGCCCGAGAATGATATACCGAGAGATGGTTGATTTGCAGGCCGGATAAGGGGTAGTTTATACTTGTCGATTTTTGGAAACTCATTCTGAAACACAATTCAGCAATGTTTAGCCAAGATCATTTTCTGTATATAGACTAATAAAAATCTCGAGAATGATATACCGAGAGATAGTCGATTTGCAGGCCAAATAAGAAGCAGTGTATACTTTTCGATTTTTGGAAAATAATTTTGAAACACCCTTCAGAAATGTTTAGCCCAGATCATTTCCTGGATATTTACTAATAAAAAGCCCGAGAATGATTTACCGAGAGGTACTTGATTTGCAGGCCGGATAAGGGGCATTTTATACTTGTCGATCTCAGAAAATTATTCTGAAACACCCTTCAGAAATGTTAAACCAAAATTATTTTCTGGATATGAACTAATTGAAAGCCCGAGAATGATATACCGAGAGATGGTTGATTTGCAGGCCAGATAAGGGACAGTTTATTCTTGTCGATTGGAAAATCATTTTGAACCATGGTTGATTTGCAAGCCGGATAAGGAGCAGTTTATACTTGTCTATTTTTGGAAAATCATTCTGAAATACCCTTCAGAAATGTTTAGCCAAGATTATTTTCTGGATATATACAAATTAAAAGCCCGAAAATGATAAAACAAGACGTGGTTGATTTGCAGGCCGGATAAGAGGATTGGAAAATCATTTTGAACCATCTTTCCGAAATGATTATCCAAGATAATTTCCTGGATATTTACTAATAAAAAGCCCGAGAATGATATACCGAGAAATAGTTGATTATCAGGCCGAATAAGGGGCAATTTATACTTGTCGATTTTTGGAAAATCATTGTGAAACACCCTTCAAAAATATTGAGCCAAGGTTAATTTCGGGATATATACTAATTAAAAGCCTGAGAATGATCAAAGAAGAGATGGTTGATTTGCAGGCCGGATAAGAGGTAGTGATTTTTGGAAAATCGTTTTGAAACAACCTTTAGAAATGTGTAGCCAAGATCATTTTCTGTTTATATACTAATAGAAAGCCCAAGAGTGACATACCGAGAGATGGTTGCTTTGCATGCCGGATAAGGTGCAGTGCATCTTTTCGATTTTTGAAAAATCATTCTGAAACACCCTTCAGAAATGTTTAGCCAATATCATTTTCTGGATATGGACTTATAAAAATCCCGAGAATGATATACCGAGAGATGGTTGATTTGCAGGGCTGATAAGGGGCAGTTTATTCTTGTCGATTGGAAAATCATTTTGAACCACCCTTCCGAAATGATAGCCAAGATAATTTCCTGGATTTTTCCTAATAAAAAGCCCGAGAATGATATACCGAGAGATGGTTGATTTGCAGGCCGGAGAAACACCCTTCAGAAATATTTAGCCAAGATAATTTTCTGGATATATACTGATTAAAAGCCCGAGAATGATATACCGAGAGATGGTTGATTTGCATGCCGGATAAGGGGCAGTTTATACCTTTCGATTTTTGGAAAATTATTCTGAAACACCCTGCAGAAATGTTTAGCCAAGATCATTTTCTGTATATGATCTAATTAAAAGCCCGAGAATGATATACCGAGAGATGGTTGATTTGCAGGCCGGATAAGGGGTAAATTATACTCGTCGATTTTTGGAAACTCATTCTGAAACACACTTCAGCAATGTTTAGCCAAGATCATTTTCTGTATATAGACTAATAAAAATCTCGAGAATGATATACCGAGAGATAATTGATTTGCAGGCCGGATAAGGAGCAGTGTATACTTTTCGATTTTTGGAAAATAATTCTGAAACACCCTTTAGAAATGTTTAGCCCAGATCATTTCCTGGATATATACTAATAAAAAGCCCAAGAATGATATACCAATAGATGGTTGATTTGCAGGCCGGATAAGGGACAGTTTAAACTTGTCGATTTTTGAAAAATTATTCTGAAATAACCTTCAGAAATGTTAAGCCAAAATCATTTTCTGGATATGAAATAATTTAAAGCCCGAGAATGATATACCGAGAGATGGTTGATTTGCAGGCCGGATAAGGGGCAGTTTATACTTGTCGATTTTAGAAAATTATTCTGAAACACCCTTCAGAAATGTTAAGACAAAATTATTTTCTGGATATGAACTAATTGAAAGCCCGAGAATGATATACCGAGAGATGGTTGATTTGCAGGCCAGATAAGGGATAGTTTATTCTTGTCGATTGCAAAATCATTTTGAACCATGGTTGATTTGCAAGCCTTATAAGGGGCAGTTTATACTTGTCGATTTTTGGAAAATCATTCTGAAACACACTTCAAAAATGTTTAGCCAAGATTATTTTCTGGATATATACTAATTAAAAGCCCGAGAATGATAAATCAAGACATGGTTGATTTGCAGGCCGCATAAGAGGCAGTTTATACTGACGATTTTTGGAAAATCGTTTTGAAACACCCTTCAGAGATTTGTAGCCAAGATCATTTTCTGTATATATACTAATAGAAAGAACAAGAATGATATACCAAGATATGGTTGATTTGCAGGCCGGATAAGGGGCAGTTTATACTTGTCGATTTTAGAAAATTATTCTGAAACACCCTTCAGAAATGTTAAGCCAAAATTATTTTTTGGATATGAACTATTAAAAATCACCCTTCGGAAATGTGTAGCCAAGATCACTTTCTTTATATATACTAATAAAAAGCCCAAGAATGATTTACCGAGAGATAGTTGATTTGCAGGCCGGAAAAGGGGCAGTTTATACTTGTCGATTTTAGAAAATTATTCTGAAACACCCTTCAGAAATGTTAAGACAAAATTATTTTCTGGATATGAACTAATTGAAAGCCCGAGAATGATATACCGAGAGATGGTTGATTTGCAGGCCAGATAAGGGATAGTTTATTCTTGTCGATTGCAAAATCATTTTGAACCATGGTTGATTTGCAAGCCTTATAAGGGGCAGTTTATACTTGTCGATTTTTGGAAAATCATTCTGAAACACCCTTCAGAAATGTTTAGCCAAGATTATTTTCTGGATATATACCAATTAAAAGCCCGAAAATGATAAAACAAGACATGGTTGATTTGCAGGCCGGATAAGAGGCAGTTTATTCTTGTCAATTGGAAAATCATTTTGAACCATCTTTCCGAAATGATTATCCAAGATAATTTCCTGGATATTTACTAATAAAAAGCCCGAGAATGATATACCGAAAAATAGTTGATTATCAGGCCGAATAAGGGGCAATTTATACTTTACAATTTATTTTTGGAAAATCATTGTGAAATACCCTTCAAAAATATTGAGCCAAGATTAATTTCGGGATATATACTAATTAAAAGCCTGAGAATGATCAAAGAAGAAATGGTTGACTTGCAGGCCGGATCAGAGGCAGTGATTTTTGGAAAATCGGTTTGAAACACCCTTTAGAAATGTGTAGCCAAGATCATTTTCTGTATATATACTAATAGAAAGCCCAAGAGTGATATACCGAGAGATGGTTGCTTTGCATGCCGGATAAGGAGCAGTGCATACTTGTCGATTTTTGGTATATCATTCTGAAACACCCTTCAGAAATGTTTAGCCAAGATCATTTTCTGGATATGGACTTATGAAAATCCCGAGAATGATATACCGAGAGATGGTTGATTTGCAGGGCTGATAAGGGGCAGTTTATTCTTGTCGATTGGAAAATCATTTTGAACCACCCTTCCGAAATGATTAGCCAAGATAATTTACTGGATTTTTCCTAATAAAAAGCCCGAGAATGATATACCGAGAAATAGTTGATTTGCAGGCCAGATAAGGGGATATTTATACTCTTCGATTTTTGGAAAATCACCATTTGGAAATGTGTAGCCAAGATCATTTTCTTCATATATACTAATAAAAAGCCCAAGAATGAGTTACCGAGAGATAGTTGATTTGCAGGCCGGATAAGGGGCAGTTTATACTTGTCAATTTTTGGAAAATCATTCTGAAACACTTCAGAAATGTTTAGCCAAGATTATTTCCTGTGTATATACTAATAGAGAGCCCAAGAATGATATACCGAGAGATGGTTGATTTGCAGGCCTGATAAGAAGCACTGTATACTTGTCAATTTTTGGAAAATCATTCTGAAACATTTCAGAAATGTTTAGCCAAGATTATTTCCTGTAAATGGACTAATGAAAATCTCGAGAATGATATAACGAGAGATGGTTGATTTGCAGGCCGGATAAGAAGCAGTGTATACTTGTCGATAATTGAAAAATAAAAAATAATTCTGAAACACCCTTCAGGAATGTTGAGCCAAGATCGTTTTCTGGATATATACTAATACAACGTCCTAGAATGATATACCGGGAGATGGTTGATTTGCAAGCCGGATAAGGGGCAGTTTATACTTGTCGCTTTTTTGGAAAATCATTCTGAAACACCCTTCAGAAATGTTTAGCCAAGATTATTTTCTGGATATATACCAATTAAAAGCCCGAAAATGATAAAACAAGACATGGTTGATTTGCAGGCCGGATAAGAGGCAGTTTATTCTTGTCAATTGGAAAATCATTTTGAACCATGGTTGATTTGCAAGCCTTATAAGGGGCAGTTTATACTTGTCGATTTTTGGAAAATCATTCTGAATCACCCTTCAGAAATGTTTAGCCAAGATTATTTTCTGGATATATACCAATTAAAAGCCCGAAAATGATAAAACAAGACGTGGTTGATTTGCAGGCCGGATAAGAGGATTGGAAAATCATTTGGAACCATCTTTCCGAAATGATTATCCAAGATAATTTCCTGGATATTTACTAATAAAAAGCCCGAGAATGATATACCGAGAAATAGTTGATTATCAGGCCGAATAAGGGGCAATTTATACTTGTCGATTTTTGTAAAATCATTGTGGAACACCTTTCAAAAATATTGAGCCAAGATTAATTTCGGGATATATACTAATTAAAAGCCTGAGAATGATCAAAGAAGAAATGGTTGACTTGCAGGCCGGATCAGAGGCAGTGATTTTTGGAAAATCGGTTTGAAACACCCATTAGAATTGTGTAGCCAAGATCATTTTCTGTATATATACTAATAGAAAGCCCAAGAGTGATATACCGAGAGATGGTTGCTTTGCATGCCGGATAAGGAGCAGTGCATACTTGTCGATTTTTGGTATATCATTCTGAAACACCCTTCAGAAATGTTTAGCCAAGATCATTTTCTGGATATGGACTTATAAAATTCCGAGAATGATATACCGAGAGATGGTTGATTTGCAGGGCTGATAAGGGGCAGTTTATTCTTGTCGATTGGAAAATCATTTTGAACCACCCTTCCGAAATGATTAGCCAAGATAATTTACTGGATTTTTCCTAATAAAAAGCCCGAGAATGATATACCGAGAAATAGTTGATTTGCAGGCCAGATAAGGGGATATTTATACTCTTCGATTTTTGGAAAATCACCATTTGGAAATGTGTAGCCAAGATCATTTTCTTCATATATACTAATAAAAAGCCCAAGAATGAGTTACCGAGAGATAGTTGATTTGCAGGCCGGATAAGGGGCAGTTTATACTTGTCAATTTTTGGAAAATCATTCTGAAACACTTCAGAAATGTTTAGCCAAGATTATTTCCTGTGTATATACTAATAGAGAGCCCAAGAATGATATACCGAGAGATGGTTGATTTGCAGGCCTGATAAGAAGCACTGTATACTTGTCAATTTTTGGAAAATCATTCTGAAACATTTCAGAAATGTTTAGCCAAGATTATTTCCTGTAAATGGACTAATGAAAATCTCGAGAATGATATAACGAGAGATGGTTGATTTGCAGGCCGGATAAGAAGCAGTGTATACTTGTCGATAATTGAAAAATAAAAAATAATTCTGAAACACCCTTCAGGAATGTTGAGCCAAGATCGTTTTCTGGATATATACTAATACAACGTCCTAGAATGATATACCGGGAGATGGTTGATTTGCAAGCCGGATAAGGGGCAGTTTATACTTGTCGCTTTTTTGGAAAATCATTCTGAAACACCCTTCAGAAATGTTTAGCCAAGATTATTTTCTGGATATATACCAATTAAAAGCCCGAAAATGATAAAACAAGACATGGTTGATTTGCAGGCCGGATAAGAGGCAGTTTATTCTTGTCAATTGGAAAATCATTTTGAACCATGGTTGATTTGCAAGCCTTATAAGGGGCAGTTTATACTTGTCGATTTTTGGAAAATCATTCTGAATCACCCTTCAGAAATGTTTAGCCAAGATTATTTTCTGGATATATACCAATTAAAAGCCCGAAAATGATAAAACAAGACGTGGTTGATTTGCAGGCCGGATAAGAGGATTGGAAAATCATTTGGAACCATCTTTCCGAAATGATTATCCAAGATAATTTCCTGGATATTTACTAATAAAAAGCCCGAGAATGATATACCGAGAAATAGTTGATTATCAGGCCGAATAAGGGGCAATTTATACTTGTCGATTTTTGTAAAATCATTGTGGAACACCTTTCAAAAATATTGAGCCAAGATTAATTTCGGGATATATACTAATTAAAAGCCTGAGAATGATCAAAGAAGAAATGGTTGACTTGCAGGCCGGATCAGAGGCAGTGATTTTTGGAAAATCGGTTTGAAACACCCATTAGAATTGTGTAGCCAAGATCATTTTCTGTATATATACTAATAGAAAGCCCAAGAGTGATATACCGAGAGATGGTTGCTTTGCATGCCGGATAAGGAGCAGTGCATACTTGTCGATTTTTGGTATATCATTCTGAAACACCCTTCAGAAATGTTTAGCCAAGATCATTTTCTGGATATGGACTTATAAAATCCCGAGAATGATATACCGAGAGATGGTTGATTTGCAGGGCTGATAAGGGGCAGTTTATTCTTGTCGATTGGAAAATCATTTTGAACCACCCTTCCGAAATGATTAGCCAAGATAATTTCCTAGATTTTTACTAATAAAAAGCCCGAGAATGATATACCGAGAAATAGTTGATTTGCAGGCCAGATAAGGGGATATTTATACTCCTCGATTTTTGGAAAATCACCATTCGGAAATGTGTAGCCAGGATCATTTTCTTCATATATACTAATAAAAAGCCCAAGAATGAGTTACCGAGAGATAGTTGATTTGCAGGCCGGATAAGGGGCAGTTTATACTTGTCTATTTTTGGAAAATCATTCTGAAACACCCTCAGAAATGTTTAGCCAAGATCATTTTCTGGATATGAACTAATAAAAATCCCGAGAATGATATACCAAGAGATGGTTGATTTGCAGGCCAGATAAGGGGCAGTTTATTCTTGCCGATTGGAAAATCATTTCGAACCACCCTTCCGAAATGATTAGCCAAGATAATTTCCTGGATATTTACTCTTAAAAAGGCCTAGAATGATATACCGAGAAATAGTTGATTGAAGGGGCAATTTATACTCGTCGATTTTTGGAAAATCACCCTTTGGAAATGTGTAGCCAAGATCATTTTCTTTATATATACTAATAAAAAGCCCAAGAATGATTTACCGAGAGATAGTTGATTTGCAGGCTGGATAAGGGGCAGTTTATGCTTGTCGATTTTTGGAAAATCATTGTGAAACACCCTTAAGAAATGTTTAGCAAAGATCATCTTCTGGATGTATACTAATAAAAAGCCCAAGAATATATACCGAGAGATGATTGATTTGTTGGCCGGATAAGGGACAGTTTATAATGCACAATGTTCAAAAATGCATTAAAATCCCTTTATTAGCGCAGTGATATTATTTATACCTTCAATCTTATTATTTTCAATCAACTATTACCCATAATAAGTGTTTATTTTAAAAGAGAAAATTAAAGTACCTAGTTGAAAATTATAATTAATATGCTAGCTGACAGTAACTTTCGATCCAGCAGTTAAACCAGTGGCGTCGGTAAAAATATAATTTTCACTGGTTCGGATAAAAATTGAATAACTGTGAAAGAATGCATTCATGATAAAAACTTTTCACGAAATGCATATGATCAATGAATTTCTTGTACTTACCAAGGGGAGGAAGGCTTAAAATCAACTCTCCAAAAGAATTGAAATAGACAAATGCCTTCAGAAAAAACCTGCCGACTTCACAGAATGAGTTTGTATACAAGGAATGAACGTTTCGTATCTATTTCATCCACTTGCAAAGGGTTTGTATGCATGGAATGAACGTCGCGTTTCAATTTCATCCACTTGCGAAGGGGATGAAGGGTTGAATCAACCCTCCAAAAGAATTGAAATAGACAAAGGCCTTCAGAAAAAACAGTTGAAATTCACAGGATGAGTTTGTATACATGGAATGAACGTTCCGTATCAATTTCATACATTTGCAAAGGGGATGGAGGGTTGATATCACCCCTCCACAAGAATGAAAATTGACAAGTGCCTTCGAAAAAAAACTACCAACCTGTAATTCACATGACATGCTTGTATATATGGAATGAACGTTCCGTATCAATTTCATCCACTTGCAAAGGGGATGAAGGGTTGAAATCACCCTTTACTAAAAAAAATTGACAAATGCCTTCGGAAATACCTACCAATTTGTAATTCACATGACATGTTTGAATTCATGGAATGAACGTCTCGTTTCAATTTCATCTACTTGCGCAGGGGATGAAAGGTTAAAATCAACCCTCCAATAGAATTGAAATAGACAAATGCCTTCAGAAAAAACCTGCCGAGTTGAAATTCACAGGAATAGTTTGTATACATGGAATGAATGTTCCGAATCAATTTCATCCATTTGCAAAGGGGATGAAGAGATTATATCACCCCTCCACAAGAAAGAAAATGGATAAATGCCTTCGGAAAAAATCTACCAATCTGTAATTCACATGATATGTTTGTATATATGGAATGAACGTTCCGTATCAATATCATCCACTTGCAAAGGGGATGAAGGGTTGAAATCACCCCTTTCTAAAAAAAAATTGACAAATACCTTCGGAAGAACCTACCAATTTGTAATTCACATGACATGTTGGTATACATGGAATGAACGTCTTGTTTCAATTTCATCCACTTGCGAAGGGGATGAAGGGTTGATATCATTCCTTCACAAGAAAGAAAATGGGCAAATGCTTTCGGAAAAAACTTACCAATTTGTTATTCACATGATATGTTTGTATACAAGGAATGAACGTTCCGTATCAATTTCATCCATTTGCAAAGGGGATGAATGGTTGGAATCACCCCTTACCAAGAATGAAAATGGACAAATGCCTTCGGAAAAAACTTACCAACTTTAATTCACATGACATGTTTGTATTCATGGAATGAACGTGTCGTTTCAATTTCATCCACTTGCGAAGGGGATGAATTGTTGAAATCACCCCTTACCAAGAATGAATATGGGCAAATGCCTTCGGAAAACACCTACCATCTTGTAATTCACATGACATGTTTGTATTCATGGAATGAACGTCTCGTTTCAATTTCATCCACTTGCGAAGGGGATGAAGGGTTAAAATCAACCCTTCAATAGAATTGAAATAGACAAATGCCTTCAGAAAAAACTTGCCGAGTTGAAATTCACAGGATGAGTTTGTATACATGGAATGAACGTTTCGTTTCAATTTTGTCCACTTGCGAAAAGGAAGAAGGGTTGAATATCACTCCTTCACATGAATGAAAAATTGACAAATGCCTTCGGAAAAACCTACCAATTTGTAATTCACATGACATGTTTGTATACTTGGAACGAACGTCTCGTTTCAATTTCATCCACTTGCGAAGGGGATGAAGGGTTAATATTACTCCTTCACAAGAATGAAAATGGACAAATGCCTTCGGAAAAAAACTACCAATTTGTAATTCACATGACATGTTTGTATTCATGGAATGAACGTCTCGTTTCAATTTCATCCACTTGCGAAGGGGATGAAGGGTTAAAATCAACCCTCCAATAGAATTGAAATGGACAAATGTTAGGGGTTGCTACCCGGATGGAAGGAAACACTATTATTTCACGAACAAGAATAATCAATTATTTAGTAGAAACAGTTCACATGAAATCTAGTTATAGACTGACTTCCGAAATCCCTTTTCCTATCTTACTCTATTGTAACCACGTGTCTGACTAATGCTCCAGTGGTAGGATGATAACACTCGGCCATCCTGGTTCTCGATTGTCCTCAATTGATCTTCGATTTTAATCTGCAATAAGAAATGCTCTTAATGTTGATCCATTCTAATTGAATACTAGTTAGCATCCTTCACACCGTTTATCGGTATTAGTTCCGGGTATTTCCGGCTGAACCCTGTGGGGACCCCTGGAGGACTGAGTGGGGTTCCCGGTGAACAGGGGTGGATGAAGTTCGAAAACCAAATCAGCAGGAATACGATTTTGAAAAGCTTTATTCCAGTTTTGGGATCTAGACCAAGGCAGCAAAATCTTAATGATTTCAATTTTACAACGGACCTTAGGGTTTTTTCTAGCGGACAGCAGATAAGATATTTCGTTAAGATATAAGTATTCATTTTTACCCCGAAACCGCAGGCCGGCGACCTCTCCTGGTGAAGGGAAAAAGGTTTCTTTTATGAGCTTGCCCATCATCACCGAATGTTAACGATTCGTAAATACGCTTAGAGGTGGCGGACGGGTTAGTGTTTGCAAACGAGATACTACCGGTCGACAAAACCAGACACAATTTAGGAAAACTACGCGGGCAGTGAACAACGACTTAAAACGGTTACGCCACACGGCGTATGATCAAGTCTGTGTTACCAGCATTCCGGCATGCCCATGTGTTACCATGTCTATGTGATGTCAGTATATGGGCATGTCTATGTGTTGCCAGCATACGGGCATGTCTATGTGTTGCCAGCATACGGGCATGTCTATGTGTTGCCAGCATAATGGCATGTCAATGTGTTGCCAGCATACGGGCATGTCTATGTGTTGCCAACATACGGGCATGTCTATGTGTTGCCAGCATACGGGCATGTCTTTGTGTTGCTAGCATACGGGCATGTCTATCTGTTGCTAGCATACGGGCATTTCTATCTGTTGCCAGCATACGGGCATGTCTATGTGTTGACGCACCTTGTCTAAGTTTGTACCCTGAATGGTTTCATGTGTTCGAGACACACTACGGCTTCGTATGGAATCCTGGAACTAGTAGCGTGAATGCCTTCTTTGACCTTGTATCGGTCGTTAGGCAATATTTTGATGACCTTATATTTCTCCATCAGTTCTTGGCTCTGATTTTCGTTACCTGGGAAACTAGTGATTTTCGTGACAACCAAGTTACTAATTTTATACCTGCTAACTTCTCGTCTCTTTGTGTTGAAAGTTTTGTCTTGTTTCTTCCTGTTTCTTTCCAGATTTTAACCAGCAAAGTCTCTCAGTTTGGTAACGTCTAGTGCTTTGTCATCGTGATTCACCTACATTCCGTGGCACCATCCATCTTCTTCCTCTATTGGTCATTCTGTACACTTTATTAGCACGTAGATGATAGTCTTTGAAAATTGCATGGTTGCCATTTCTCTCTCCGGATAGTAGTTTTTCCTTGATTGTCACAATTTCCGCGTCGATTTCTTGGGCTTCTTTCAACCAGAATTGTTTTCTTTGACATTGCACTCTTTACCGCACTACAGTCGGTGAATATTGTGAATTCAGAACCTAATAGGTAGTGACGGAAACGTTCTAATGTTTTAACAATCGCCAATAGCTCTAATTCAAATGAGTGATAATTTTGCTCATCTTTGCTTGTTTGTTTACTGTAATATGCAATGGGTTTCTCTCCAGCATCCGTTATTTGCATCAATATTCCGCCTAAACCGTCGCGACATGCGTCGGTATAAACGACACTGAGACTTGGATAAAAAATTGTTAAGATTGGAACTTACAGTAATTTTTCAATAGTGAGATTAATGGAAGTGTTTTGATAGCGTAATTGGAAATGAATACTTTTCTTCCGATATTTTATTCAAGGCTCTATAGTCTACTACCAACCGTTTTTCGTTATCTTTTTTTGTTGACTAGTAGTGCCGGGCTAGCATATCCCAAATTACTTTTTCTGATTATACCAGCTGAAAGAAACTCATCTATTTGATTTATCATTGTTATTTTCCTGTACGGACGACAAGATATCGGTGTATTGGTTTCAATTGTGAGAGCAACTGAGCGTGACTTCCCCAATTTTTTCATTGAAACGTACATGCAATTTTAAAATTCTTTAATTAACGCAAATAATTGAGCTTTTTCTGTTTCTGATATTTCTCCATAGATGATGTCGCATTTACAAGGAGTCACCTCGGTTTCATATTGCAATGACCTGCCTGCCTTTTGGCCCTAGTACCTATTTGATGGTAGAAAATTGTATTATTCTCCGTAAAATTGCGCATATTAATAAATTTGGTATCGTTGAGGATCTCATCAGTAATATAAATTTGACAATGAAGGCAGCATTGGTCTATTGAAATAGTTGCGAAAGTACTATCATATACATTTATTGATTGCCCTGTGAACCATGACAGTTTGATCACCTCGTCTAATTTTTGAATTTTCAAATTCAATTTCAGAGTTAATTTCCTCTCCATAACGGAACAGTCACTACTTGAATCTATGAATGCATTTATTGGCATTCCGTCAAGTAAAACCTCCTAATTGAATTTTTTTGCAGACCCTTTCCTTATCATTTTAATATTCTCCAATCTTGGAATGTGCTTTTTGCGACAGACAGATTTCATATGTCCAAGAGTTTTACAAAAGTTGCATACTTTATATCTATGTGGACAATTTTATCTTATGTGGCAAATTTTACCACAAGAATTACACTTTCTCAAAGACTTATCGTAAGAATTGAATTTATTTCCAGTCTGTCTGTTTGGATTATCATGAGGTTCTACCCAGGCATTACGTGTATTGGAACGTTTTCTTGTACCTGGCAACAAGAATTCTGGAACTTTTGTTTTTGCTTCGCTATGGAATTATTCATTACGTAAATATACAGCTAGATCAGTTGTGTTCCGAATTCTTGCAGCCTCAGGCGATAATTTGATATTTTGTTCACATATTGCTCCCAAAATCAAAGATATTGCATCCTCTTCTGAAATGTTGAATCTCAAGTTATCCATCTTAGCCAAATGTAAGAAAAAAACTTCCTACAAAGAGTTGCCGTCTGTAGGTTTATGCTTCATTAAGTCTTAGAATAACGAAAAAATGTCTTGTCGGTGGCTTGAACCAATAACCTCTCGTCTACTATGCCAATGCTATACCATCTGAGCCAGCAGTCTTTCTTTCCACATCTCCCATGTGAACAAAGACCATTCAACGTTATTGAATACAAGACTGTTATACCAAATTCGAGCGGTTCCTACTAATTTACTGGTTGCTTGAAAAACTGTATTTTCAGGAGTCCATTCATGAATTCGAGAACTATGATCTACTATTTCAATCCAACGTATAATATCGTCCGTCAAGGGATTGAATTCAGATAAAACACCTACTGGCATAATCAATATGCCACTTACCCCTGGAGCTTTTCTAGTATTAATAGTTTGTCTGGTAACTTTCTTTGTCTTATTTTTATTCCTTTTGGACTTACGGCTTCTTCATTCATCATCGCTTGATGATGAGGAATCAGACGTGGACAAACGTTTCTTTGTTTTCCCATTCTTCTGCTGAGTTCTTTTTCACTACTTCTGATGTTAGGGGTTGCTACCCGGATGGAAGGAAACACTATTATTTCACGAACAAGTATAATCAATTATTTAGTAGTAACAGTTCACATGAAATCTAGTAATAGACTGACTTCCGAAATCCCTTTTCCTATCTTAATCTGTAACCACGTAATCATATTAGTGTGTCTGCCTTCAGAAAAAACCTGCCGACTTGAAATTCACAGGATGAGTTTGTATACATGGAATGAACGTTCCTTATCAATTTCATCCATATGCAAAGGGGATGAAGGGATGAAATCACCCCTTCAAAGAATGAAAATGGACAAATGCAATTGGAAAAAATCTACCAATTTGTAATTCCCATGACATGTTTGTATACATTGAATGAACGTCTCGTTTCAATTTCATCCACTTGCGAAGGGGATCAAGGGTTGAAATCAACCTCCAAAAGAATTGAAATAGACAAATGCCTTCAGAAAAAACCTGCCGATTAGAAATTCACAGGATGAGTTCGTATACATGGAATGAGTCCCGTGTTAATTCATTTTACTCTCAAAGAGGATGAAGGGTTAAAATCAACACTTCGGAAGAAAAAGAATGTCAAACGGTTTTGAAAAAACCTACCTACTTGAAATTCACAGAACACGTTTTCATGCACGAAATGAGCGTCCTGTATAAAATTCATCCTTGTTTAAAGAGGTGTAGGGTGAAAATGAAAAACTCATTGCGTCACCTGATACACCTTTATTTCAATTTAGGCTACAATTCGAAATAATCATCTTGGTCAGATTTTACATTACTGAACGAAATATCCCACAATACTTTTTTCACCATAATATAAACAAAAATCAATGACAGACGCATGAATTTCATCATTTCTATATGAATTAATGTCGATAGGAACTGTTAAAAATCTAGAAAAAATTTATAACCCTAATAACTCGCTACGGTTACGCACGGATACCATTTACATGTGGTGTCATTTGTGTTTGATCGGTTCAGAGTGTATCGCTTCAATATTGTTATAAAGATAAAAATTATTACTGTGAGTCAACATTTGCCATTCTGAACTGTTGTCTAAGCTTTTTGAAGAACTACAGATATCTAATACATTTTAGTCTTGAGGTTTAGTCAGTTGAAGCCATGTAAGCGCTCAAAAATTGATTTTTTGACGACTCGAGTACAAAATATTGAAATTTCTTTATTATCATAGAAAAACTTGAAAAATAGAATGCAGTTCACATATTAACAATATTAACCTTCCATAAAAACTTCTTTAAATTACAATGAAATTCATATAGAAATCCGTGAAGTAAGCGGCGATACAGAAATGATGCCAGTAAAGCATGACATTTTTCGACATCTTCAACAATCATCGTCATATTTCAGTCAATGTACACAAAATCTTGATGAATTATACACCCAGACCTTCCCCTTGAATCACTCCGTCCAATTGTTGAAACCTCATGAAAATACGATTTATAATATGTTGTGATATACCCCACAGTGGAACGTATCTTCCTTTATCACATGTTTAATTCCGGGATACCAGTTGTTGTGTATCTGAAATAATTATTTTTTTTTATTAACATCTATTATAATACGTTTCTTATGGTTGTGGCCTTTTCCATAGAAAATAATTTTAATTCTTTAATGTACTGTATCGATTTCGAGACCGGCCCCGAGACCGGCCCTGATCTAATTAATTATGCACCTTCGTTCAACTACAACAGCATATCTGCTGGCCTACGGATCGCCGAGAACAAGCTGGAATAAATCGATCGCTTCGATACTGTTCAAAGAGCCATCTAGATGAAATGTTCTATACTCCTGAATAATCAAGAGTCGTGGATGGAATCTGCTTGGGAGTATATAAGCAGGACGGTTAGAATTCAGAGTTAGTAACAGTTCCAGAGTTCGCTGATAGATAGCCACAGTAGAAATAAATTGAAATAGTTATTGAAGTAAATGTTTTAGTGAATAATTGTTTTTTATAAATAATAAATTAGAACAATTAGTTAGTGCCGTTTTACTACAGTACATACGTACAAAATTTCAAAAGCATCTATTTGGATAGCTTTTACCAACTGAAAATTATTGTTTTTGTAAACAGAACAATTTCTGCCATTATTCAGTTATTTATAATATTCTGTTATTAACTCAAAATTTAAAAAAAATATGCCGTTCAACGTCCTCCACGATTTTCCTGGGAAAATGATGGGATAACTGAAAATCATCTAAAACTGTTTTTTTTCGACAACCTGGCCCCTCCACACCCTCCGACGGTGCGTCAATTGAATTCATATACCCACAGGTATTCTGACCTCCAAAAAAGATTCTACAATCGAAAAACTTAAGAACGTCGTTTGAACTGAAAATAATTTTTTGTACAAACTCACCCGCCCAAACCCTCTCCGACAGGGCGACAAATGAATTCATATTCATATACCTATAGTTGTGCACTTTCCCATCCTAAAAACAATTCAATCAAACATACTCTACGATGCCTTTTCAGTACTAACTTGACACCACTATTTCACCCTCTCTCACAGTACAAAAAATTACCCTAATGATCATATCCCACGGTTATCAATCAACTACACATGACCTATTGAGAAATATCTAAATCATCATAATTCGAGCGAGAGATTTTACCTGCCGAGTGAATTTTTTCTCAGTGTAATTTTGTGGTTGTGTGCGACTTCACACCGTTCATAAATTAAAGCTTTTATACAAATGCATTATAAAAGAAAAAATTGTTTCCGGAGATGTTTCACCTAGGTTATTCTATAACAGATTCAATCTCTTGTATATACGGCAAGCTTTTGACTCTGTTAAAGAATAACCAAGGTCACTCATCATATCCTACCCCGAAAAACTCACTCGCCAATGGTGAATAATAATGAATAAATAAATAAAGTTTATTAACTCATAATGTATATACATACATACAATTTAAACAGGGGAAGAGAATCATGTTAATAAAGAAGGGAGAGTAACGTGTCCTGTGGATTTCGAATTGGCAGGTTTTTTCTGAAGGCATTTGTCTATTTCAATTCTTTTGAAGGGTTGATTTTAAACGAAACGTTCATTCCATGTATACAAACATGTCATGTGAATTACAAATTGGTAGATTTTTTCCGAAGGCATTTGTCCATTTTCATTCTTTGAAGGGGTGATTTCAACCCTTCATCCCCTTTGCAAATGGATGAAATTGATACGGAACGTTCATTCCATGTATACAAACATATCATGTGAATTACAAATTGGTAGGTTTTTTCCGAATGCATTTGCCATTTTCATTCTTGTTAAGGAGTGATATCAACCCTTCATCCCCTTCGCAAGTGGATGAAATTGAAACGAGACGTTCATTCCATGTATACAAACATGTCATGTGAATTACAAATTGGTAGGTTTTTCCGAAGGTATTTATCAATTTTCGTTCTTGGTAAGGGGTGATTTCAACCATTCACCCCCTTTGCAAATGGATGAAATTGATACGGAACGTTCATTCTTTGTATACAAACTCATCCTGTGAATTTCAACTCGGCAAGTTTTCCCTGAATGCATTTGTCTATTTCAGTTCTTTTGGAGGTTTGATTTCAACCCCTCATCCTCTTCGCAAGTGGATAAAATTGATACGGAACGTTCATTCCATGTATACTAACCCATCCTGAGAATTTCAAGTCGGCAGGTTTTTTCTGAAGGCATTTGTCTATTTCAATTATTTTTGAGTGTTGGTTTCAACCCTTTATCCTCTTTGCAAGTGAATGAAATTAATACAGAACGTTCATTCCATGAACAGAAATGTGTTCTGTGAATTTCAAATCGGCAAGTTTTCCCTGAATGCATTTGTTTATTTCAATTCTTTTGGAGGGTTGATTTTTAACCCTTCATCCCCTTCGCAAGTGGATTGAATTGAAACGAGACGTTCATTCCATGAATACAAACATATCATATGAATTACAAATTGGTATTTTTTTTTCGAATGCATTTGTCCATTTTCATTCTCGTGAAGGAGTGATATCAACCCTTCATCCCCTTCGCAAGTGGATGAAATTGATACGAAACGTTCATTCCATTTATACAAACATGTCATGTGAATTACAAATTGATAGTTTTTTTTCCGAAGGCATTTGTCCATTTTCATTCTTGTGAAGGAGTGATATCAACCTTTCATCCCCTTCGTAAGTGGATGGAATCGAAACGAGACGTTCATTCCATGTATACAAACATGTCATGTGAATTACAAATAGGTAGGTTTTTCCGAAGGCATTTGTCTATTTTCATTCTTTGAAGAGGTGATTTCAACCCTTCATCCCCTTCGCAAGTGGATGAAATTGATACGGAACGTTGAATCCATGTATACTAACCCATCCTGAGAATTTCTAGTAGGCAGGATTTTTCTGAAGGCATTTATTCATTTCAATTCTTTTTGAGGGTTGATTTCAACCCTTCATCCCCTTTGCAAGTGGATGAAATTGATACGGAACGTTGAATCCATGTATACTAACCCATCCTGAGAATTTCTAGTCGGCAGGATTTTTCTGAAGGCATTTATTCATTTCAATTCTTTTTGAGGGTTGATTTCAACCCTTCATCCCTTTTGCAAGTGGATGAAATTGACACGGAACGTTCATTCCATGTATATAACCTGTGAATTTCAAGTTGGCAGGTTTTTTCTGAAGGCATTTGTCTATTTCAATTCTTTCGAAGAGTTGATTTTAACCTTTCATCCCCTTCGCAGGTGGATGAAATTGAAACGGGATGTTCATTCCATGTATACGAACATGTCATGTAAATTACAGATTGGTAGGTTTTTCCGAAGGCATTTGTCCATTTTCATTCTTGTGAAGGAGTGATATCAACCCTTCATCCCCTTCGTAAGTGGATGGAATCGAAACGAGTCGTTCATTCCATGTATACAAACATGTCATGTGAATTACAAATAGGTAGGTTTTTCCGAAGGCATTTGTCTATTTTCATTCTTTGAAGAGGTGATTTCAACCCTTCATCCCCTTCGCAAGTGGATGAAATTGATACGGAACGTTGAATCCATGTATACTAACCCATCCTGAGAATTTCTAGTAGGCAGGATTTTTCTGAAGGCATTTATTCATTTCAATTCCTTTTGAGGGTTGATTTCAACCCTTCATCCCCTTTGCAAGTGGATGAAATTGATACGGAACGTTCATTCCATGTATATAACCTGTGAATTTCAAGTTGGCAGGTTTTTTCTGAAGGCATTTGTCTATTTCAATTCTTTCGAAGAGTTGATTTTAACCTTTCATCCCCTTCGCAGGTGGATGAAATTGAAACGGGATGTTCATTCCATGTATACGAACATGTCATGTAAATTACAGATTGGTAGGTTTTTCCGAAGGCATTTGTCCATTTTCATTCTTGTATAGGGGTGATTTCAATCCTCCATCCCCTTTGTAAGTGCATGAAATTCATTCGGTATATGCATTTTGTGAAAAGTTTTTATTCTGAATGAAACTACCGATGTGAAGATAGCCACATCCACAGGTATACTCCAAGAAAAAAGTTAGGAAAATAGTTTTTAATTTCTTGGAAACTAATGAGGCGATAAAAATAGAGTTCAATAACTCTCCGAAATAAAATAGTACCGCATTTTGCTTTCAGTATGTGGTTCATGAAGAAAAAACAAAACAAATGAAGTCCCCCATATAGTTTTTCAGGCCTCAGGAGGGTGGTGTAGGGGGTAGTTTCTAGTGAATAATTCAATAACTTTCCCAAATGAAATAGTACCGCATTTTGCTTTAAGTATGTATTTTATGAAGCAAAAACAAAGGGAATGACGAACACTGAAAGCAGAATGCGGGTACTATTCCATTTGCAAAAGTTATTGGATTATAATCTAGAAATTAACCTTTCCACCAGCCTCTTGAGGCCTGACAAATTATTTGGGGGATGTCATTTGATTTATTTTTCCATCATTAAACACATACTGAAAGCAGAATGCGGTACTATTTCATTTGAAAGAAGTATTGGATTATTTTCTGGAAACTATACCCTACTGAGGCCTGAAAAACTATTTGGGGGATGTCATTTGATTTATTCTTTTTTTCATTAAACATATACTGAAAGCAGAATGCGGTACTATTTCATTTGGGAAAGTTATTGAATTATTTCCTAGAAACAACCCCATCTTCCACCCTCTGAAGGCCTGATAATTGGTTAAAGGGGTGTAATAAAGTGAGAGATATTATAATGATAGATGGGCTTGAAGAGTATGTTTCATCGCTTTATTACTTTCAATGAAAATATTTTCTTAACTTTTTTCTTGGAGTATACCTGTGGATGTGACTAACTTCACACCGGTAGAAATGAAATGTACTTTATGTTAGTCTTTTTTTCGAATACATTGACGGTTTTCGATATTTTTAGCATGACAGATTTTTTTTCCAAAATTGGTCACACATATGTGAAATTATAAAGTTTTTGCAAAGTCCCATTGAAATCTATTCTTGGTTGAATAATGTACGTTGGTGACTCTTAAACGATATATCTGAAATTGACCTGTGATGTACAGGGTACGAAAAACAGCTTGCCATATATTGTAAATAAAAATGTACAAAATCTTCTTTATAGGTATATGATTGACCAATTTTGAAAAAAAGCCGTAATGCTAAAAATCTCGAAAACCGGCTATGTTTTCGAAAAAAAGACTAACACAAAGTACATTTCATTTCTCATCTAGACACCGAAAAACTGATAAATGTTTTCTATTAAAATATACACTTATGGTTAATAGTTGATTGAAAAAAAAAGATTCAAAGTATAACTAATATCACTGCACCAAAAGAGGGATTTTCTTGCAATTTTGATTGTAATTTTTGATTTTATCAATATCAAAATTGGTGGTAACTACCTTTTGAAATATTTCAGGTCAGGTTCCAGAATGCCGGCCTGCGAATCAACCATCATTCAGGATATCATTCTTGTGCTTTTTATCAGTATATACACAGAAAATGATTCTGGCTTAACATTTCTGAAGGGTGTTTCAGAATGACTTTCAAAAAATCGACAGGTATAAACTACTCCTTATCTGGCCTGCAAATCAACCATCTTCTTGGGCTTTTTATAAGTATATATATATACAAAAATTGATCTTGGCAACACATTTCGGAAGGGTGTTTCAGAATAATTTTCCAATAATCGACAAGTATAAAATGCCCCTTATCCGGCCTGCAAATCAACCATCTCTTGGTATACCATTCTTGGGTTATTTATCAGTATATATACAGAAAATGATGTTGGCTAAGCATTTCTGAAGGGTGTTTCAGAATGATTTTCCAAAAATCGACAGGTATAAACTGCCCCTTATCTGGCCTGCACATCAACCATCTCTTGGTATATCATTCTCGGGCTTTTTATTAGTATGCATACAGAAAATGATCTTGGCTACACATTTCTGAAGTGTGTTTCCGAATGATTTTCCAAAAATCGACAGGTATAAACTGCCCCTTATCCGGCCTGCAAATTAACCATCTCTCGGTATATAATTCTTGGGCTTTTTATTAATATATATACAGAAAATGATCTTGGCTATACATTTCTGAAGGGTGTTTCAGAATGATTTTCCAAAAAAGCGACAAGTATAAACTATACCTTATCCGGCCTGCAAATGAACCATCTCTCGGTATAACATTCTTGGGCTTTATATAAGTATATATAGTATTTTCATGTAGTATATATCAGTAAACTACATACAGAAAATGATCTTGGCCGCACATTTCTGAAGGGTGTTTCGTAATGATTTTCCAAAAATCGACAAGTATAAACTGTCCCTTATCCGGCCTGCAAATCAACCATTTCTCAGTATATCATTCTCGGGCTTTCTATTAGAATATATCCATAAAATTATCTTGGCTAAGCATTTCTGAAGGGTGTTTCAGAATGATTTTCCAAAAATCGACAAGTATAAACTGCCCCTTATATATATATATACCGGGTGACCACGAGGTGAGGTACGCCCCCCAATTTTTCTATAGTTTTGAAGATACAGGTTTCAAATTTGGCACGTCGATATATTACTCAAATACGCATATTTTCACTCCATTACCGAAAATTCACCACTTCCGGTTTAACCGGAAGTGACCCCAAACTTTTTTTTTCAAATGACACCCTGTACAATTTTTTTCATTATCAGGAAGAACACGCAATTTGTGATAACACTGTTCTCCAAAATTGAAAATCGGTAGAAAAATGGCGGAGATACAGTTGATTGTTCAATCGAACAAAGTTGGCCGTGAACATCAAACTCAAATCATCACAACTGACGAACGGCGTCAGCATTTACGAGAGGAAGGTTCGAGGTAAGATACAGCTGAAAATTGAGCTTCCCATGTAATTGCAGCAACCATATTTCCCATCAATTATCAAACATTTCCTCAAAACGGATTAGTAACCATAAAGAAAGGCTCACAACTGCCATTTCTCAAATAGCAACATACTCTTTTCACATTGTTATGTTGAAAGATGATGAATTATCAGATTACTCGAATGAAAAGATTTGAAGAATTCCGAAAGGAATCGAAGATACGGGATGTTTCATTATGAGTGTTCTCAAAATTGACTATTCTTAAACATAGGCGGCTTGAACCTACGAAAGCTAAACAAAAATTCATATTTAAAAAAAAAATAGTGAAAATTTGCGGTACATTCTGAATAATGGAACATTGTGAGTTGTCGAAAAACATTCTACGGCGATGCTTTTTTGTTTAGCTTTCTTATGTTCAAAGCCGCCTTCGTTGAAGAACATTCAATTTTGGGAACACTTATATTGTATTTCTGGTTCCTTTCGGAATTCTTCAAATCTTTTCATTCGAGTAATCTGATAATTCATCATCTTTCAACATAACAATGTGAAAAGAGTATGTTGCTATTTGAGAAATGGCAGTTGTGAGCCTTTCTTTATGGGTACTAATCCGTTTTGAGGAAATGTTTGATAATTGATGGGAAATATGGTTGCTGCAATTACATGGGAAGCTCAATTTTCAGCTGTATCTTACCTCGAACCTTCCTCTCGTAAATGCTGACGCCGTTCGTCAGTTGTGATGATTTGAGTTTGATGTTCACGGCCAACTTTGTTCGATTGAACAATCAACTGTATCTCCGCCATTTTTCAACCGATTTTCAATTTTGGAGTACAGTGTTATCACAAATTGCGTGTTCTTCCTGATAATGAAAAAAATTGTACAGGGTGTCATTTGAAAAAAAAAAGTTTGGGGTCACTTCCGGTTAAACCGGAAGTGGTGAATTTTCGGTTATGGAGTCAAAATATGCGTATTTGAGTAATATATCGACGTGCCAAATTTGAAACCTGTATCTTCAAAACTATACAAAAATTGGGGGGCGTACCTCACCTCGTGGTCACCCGGTATATATATATATATATATATATGTATATATATGTTATCCACATTAATGAGGAAGATAAGAATTGGGATAGGTTAGGTTACTTAACATAACAATTCTAGGTAATGTTGGTATAGTTATGTTAATTAGTCTTCTTTATTTAGATATATAAGTAAAGCCTAATGAAGAGGATTTTAGTAAACCATTATCGCTTGATAAAACTACAGTGTAGTGAAACATGTCGCGAATTTAATAGTTTTGTGGAAATTTAATCGTTTACCTTAGTGCTTTATACTATGGATTTCCATCAAGTAACGACCAATTCAATCCAAAATCTAGCTAAAATGTACAAGATTCAAAATATGGAAAAGACTCAAGACTCAATATTGGGACTGAAAGGACAGAAAATGAAATCCAAGTGACTCAAAGTTAGGAATGAAATGACTGAAAGACTTGAGATTGTGACTTAAAAGATTTAAACCCAAATCTCAATGACACCGAGACTTGAGATTGGGATTAAAATGACTGAATGGCAAATTTTGTTGACTGACAGACTGAAGATTGTAATTGAAAGGACTCAATTGCAATTCCAATGACTCAAAAGTCTCAAAGTTCAACTTCAACTTTAGTTAGCAAATTGAAAATTGAAAATACTTAAAGGAATATTGAGACATTGTACACATTTTATATCTGTCTACATGAGTATCGCAAAGGTTAAATATTGAAAAACTGCAATTGTACAGATTGGAATAATTGTGATTTATCAATTTCAAAAAGTTCAAATATTTGCCTTCCGTAAGCCTCACACTCACCGAGAGAGTGTGAGTTAACAGCCATAATTATGCATACTCGTTATGTGATATTTTATGCCATTTGAAAATATTTTTAAAAAATAAACGAGAGATGAACAACTTCAATAATAAAATTGAAAATTAAAAATACTCAAAAGAATATGAGACAAGGTACACATTTGAAATCTCTTTGCTAATTGAAGTAATTTTAGATATCAAATATTGAAATAACTGAAATTATACATAATAAAATAATTGTGGCCAGAGGCCAGATTTTGATATCAGCTGTTGGATTTGCAATATGTGTATATAAATCAAATTTCGAAAAAAAATATAGTTTTATTCAAAACATTCAACTAAATAAATAAAATGTATTCTGTGAAAATATAACAAAAATAATTAAACAATATATTTTTTAATATTTAACTAGAAATTAAATTAGTTACTTCTGTAAAAATCAGTCTCTGTCGAGGACAACTTTTTTTATCACAAAAAGGGCAAAACAAAATGAAATAACCTAAATCGAGGTTACAAAATTAATTTTTTGAGTAACTTATATTTTTTATTTATGGTTTGAATAATTGTTGCTTTAATTTGAAAGGGATGGGCACCTCTCAAAGGTATAGGGCCATGAAAAATGAATTTTGGTGATACAATCTGAATATCCTCAACAGCTGGATACAAAAATTGGTTCAAATCAAATTTTAGGAATTTGACTTGTATGCTCTTATCTCTTGGTAAGTCTTCCAATATACCAATCTTCCTCATATGCAACTGCATAATACTTTTCTAATATCAAATCCAAATTGTGTCGCTCAGATGAACAAGAGGTTTCCGAAGAATCTCTACAAGGTGGATTTGTTTTGGGAGACTTCTTTTTTTGTTTGATTTCTCCGGTCGTTCCGTTTACTAGCTGTGGTCCTCTTACGCGCTCTTGACGGTCTACACTGAGTTTTTGGAACTTCTCTTCCAGTAACCAACACAGCGTTGTCTTTTTCACTATCATTTTGCCCGTTTTCGTTTTTATTTTCAATAAATATTTCGGTAATTCAGTGGAGGAAATTCCGATTGGATCCCGAGGAAAATGTTTCAAATGAACATCCTCATTTCCTAACTGTTCGATCCTGCATAACTCCTCAGGATCTATACAACCTACAAATTAAATGAACTAAGTAAATTCATGATATTCAGTAGTGTTGAAATTACTCACTTTGATTTGACGTATGAAATTCTGAGCGTGGAGCGCTTAATCATCATTGCAAAATGTATTTTCCTGGCGCACCACGCCTTTATTCATACCCTTCATTTTTGTATAATTATGAAAAAAATTACTTTTCCCTTGTTAGTTTTTATTCATCGACCTTTATCTTTATTCCTTCCTAATCTCTCTCACTACATCCTTATTACTCTTTATATCAACCTTATATATTTCGGTTTCTCTCCCTCATCACTCTCTCTATCTCTCTATCTATTGTCGTTTTCATACGCAGGGAATTGCAGACGATATAGGTAATAATTATCCGCTGAAGCGCTAACCGAGGCGCTAACTAAATCCAAGACAAATCTGAATATATATTTACTAAATGTTTCAATTTCAAAATGAATAGAAATTAAATTGTAAAACTTTGTTCCCAGCGTTCGCCATAGCATACGTTTTATTTCTTCAGTTATATCTAGAAATCCGCATTAGCACTTATCACATCAACAGAAATAACTGCCTTTCAGCCCTACATGTCTACCGATGTCGACTCGGATACCGATCTAACGCTTAGGAACAGTCGAGTATGCGCATAAATTACGGCAAATTTCTTGGAAATAACTCGTGAATTGAAACAAACGGAATGACTGAAAGACTCGTGCATTAGACTTAAAGATTCAAACATAAGACTCAAAGACTGAATTCCATCACTAACCGACTTGAAGGAAGGACTCAAGATTTAAAAGAGACTCAAAGATTGAAAGTCTCAAATCAAAGACTCAAGCTGAAGACTGAAAGTCTCAAACCGATGACTGAAAGACTGAAGCGAAGATTTAATGACTGAAAATTGACTTAAACGACTCAAAATTTCTAGTTGTACAAGATTTAAAGATGTTTCCCCCTCGGTATATATACAGAAAATAATCTTGGCTACACATTTCTGAAGGGTGTTACAGAATGATTTTCCAAAAATCGACAAGTATAAACTGCCCTATATCCGGCCTGCAAATCAAGCATTTCTCGGTATATCATTCTTGTTTTTTTTTATTAATATTGTAACGATTTCGACTCCGGCCCCTAGACCGGCCCTGATCTAATTAATTATGCACCCTCGTTCAACTACAACAGCATATCTGCTGGCGTACGGATCGCCGAGAACAAGCTGTAATAAATCGATCGATCGATACTGTTCGAGAGCCATCTAGATGAAATGTTCTATACTCCTGAATAATCGAGAGTCGTGGATGGAACCTGCTTGCGACTATATAACCGCTGGGGACAGTCAGAATAGGAGGGTTAGTTACAGTTCCAGAGTTCGCTGATAGATAGCCACAGTAGAAATAAATTGAAATAGTTATTGAAGTAAATGTTTTAGTGAACAATTGTTGTAAATAGTGTTTTAAATAAATTAGGAAAATTAGTTAGTGCAGTTTTACTACATTTGTTGTCGCGTTGAAAAACTGATAGACGTTTATCGCGCCTAATAGACAGTTAGTGAGTGACCTATTGAACATTTGAGTGCAAAGTGGACAGTTTTGCACGTCGCGGAACAATAAACTGAAAACTGTGTGTGAAATAAATAATAGACTGATATCTCGGTAAAGACAATAAGAGACAAAATGTTTCCAAGAAGAATTCACCTAGTTGACCTTAAAGTTAGTGAATTAAAGCAAGAGTTAGAGGAGCGTGAGTTAGAAACAACTGGAAAGAAGGCCGTACTCCAGAAAAGACTTGCAGATGGACTGATTGAAGAAGGAGAAGACCCCGAAACATTTTTGTTCGAAGTTTCTGGAATCGATATGAGTGCTATAATGAACAAACTCGAGGAAACTACGAATAGTTTGAAGGAGGAACTTCTACAAAATTCCGTAAGTCTGGAAGATAAATTTCCTCAAAATTCAAAGAGTCTGGAGGAAAAGCTTCTAGAAAATTCTGTCAGCCTGAAAGAGGAACTAGCGGTCCAGGCATTTTTGAATGGACTTCGTGACCAGGAAACCCGGCAAGCCCTAACACTAGCTCGCCCCGCACATCTCGTGGATGCATTGGCACGCGCTCTGGAATTCGAAGCAGCAAAGCAATCCTGCAAAAGCCAGAGTAGAGTCCGGATGATTGAGGAAGATCCACAGCCACAGGAGCCCGCTAATATCGAAGCTGTGATGCGAAAAGTGCTGAAGGAAGTTGTGCCTGAGAGAAGACTGATACGATGCCGAAATTGTAAAGAACTTGGGCACGTGCGTAGCAAATGTCCAACATTGAAAAAATCGACATCAACGATGAAGATCAAGAAGGAGCAATCGTCAGCCCGTATCCAACAAACCCCAGTTAACAATGCATATGTCGCTGTACTTCAAAGACAAGACAAAGGGGTCTTCGTAGACGGTCTCATTAACAACGAGCCTCGCACCATGCTCCTTGATACGGGTGCGACTAGGACAATCCTTGGACCTACTTTTGCCAAAACACCGGCAAGAATCGAGTCGTTGAATTGGAAGCTACGCACAGCAACAGGAGAGCCGGCAACTGTGTATGGTGAACTTCCAATTGAACTGACTTTGGGCAGCACTACAGTGAAACACCGGGCTCTAGTAGCGGATATCGAGGACGAGGTAATAATTGGAATGGACATCATGAATTCCAGAGGATTCGAGCTGAATTTTAAAGACGGCTTCCTTCGTGTGAACGGATAAGAGCTGATACTTCATGGGAGAAATGAAGAAATGGTCCGAGTTCTGCTGGCTGAAGACGTAAGCGTACCGTAGAGGGCTGAAACCATTTTGGAGGCTCGCCTGGATGGAGATGCGAGCAGTGGAAACGTGGTGATGTTCGAGCCCAATTGGACGAGGAATTGCACTAGGAAAAACCTTGTTGCGTGCTGATATATTTGTGGCAGTAAGGGTAATGAATGTCAATTATTACCCGGTGACCTTGAAGAAGGGAACAATTTTGGGGCACTGCTCGTCAATTTCCTCTATGATTAGGAGTGTACGCGGCACTGTTAGCCAAGCCAGTAACATGCCAGCAGAATTGGAGAAGTTGGTTGCTATTTTGTCCAAGGACATGGGGCCAGCACAAAAGACCAAACTGCCGGAGTAGGCAAAGGCGGTAGAACAAAGGTGGTTCAGCACAAGATAGATACTGGAAATGCCCGACCAATCAGGCAATCAGCCAGAAGACTTCCTCTCGCCAGAAAGGAGGAGGCTAACAAAATAGTCTGCGACATGGAGAAAGACGGAGTCATCGAGCCATCCGACAGTCCCTGGTCCTTTCCAGTCGTGTTGGTGAAGAAGAAAGATGGATCAACACGGTTTTGCGTAGACTACCGTCAACTAAACAATGTGACGAAAAAGGACAGCTACCTTCTCCCAAGGATAGACGACACGCTGACGACACGCTAGACACGCTGGCTGGATCTACGATTTTCTCGACCTTAGATTTGAAGAGCGGATACTGGCAGGTAGAACTGGCCCAGGAAGATCGAGAAAAGACAGCTTTTACCATCGGCTCCGGATTATGGCAGTTTACAGTTATGCCATTCGGCCTCTGCAATGCTCCAGCCACGTTCGAAAGATTGATGGAGACGGTTTTGAAAGGACTATCATGGAAGACGTGTCTGGTGTATCTCGACGACATTATTGTGGTTGGCAGATCGTTCGAGGACCATGTAAAAATCTTGGAAGAGGTATTGCAGCGACTGAGAAGCTCCGGACTGAATCTGAGCCCTAAGAAATGTCATCTGTTTCAAAAAGAAGTACGTTATCTCGGCCACGGTGTCTCTGGGAAAGGAGTGGCAGTAGATGAGCAGAAGATCAAAGCTGTTAAGGAATGGCCCGTTCCGAAAGACATTCACCAGCTTCGAAGTTTTCTTGGCTTGTGCACTTACTATCGCCGATACGTGCTGGGATTTGCTAACATCGCAAAACCACTGACCAGGCTCACGGAAGGACAAACAAAGTTCCAGTGGTCAGATGAATGCCAAGATTCATTCAGGAAGTTGAAAGGAGCTTTGATCAACGCACCAATCCTGAGCTACCCCCTTCCAGACGGGAAATTCATTTTGGACATGCACGCCAGTAACGTGGGACTTGGAGCTGTCCTGTCTCAGATCCAAGAAGGACAAGAGAAGGTCATCGGTTACTTCAGCAAGACCCTCAGTAAACCGGAGCGGAATTACTGTGTCACCAGGCGGGCACTTCTCAAATGGCTCCTACAGTTTAAGAATCCCGAGGGTCAAGTGGCACGCTGGATTGAGAGGCTCCAGGAATTCGACTTTAAGATCGAACATTGGGCGGGGACCAGCCATAAGAATGCGGATGCCCTATCGCGAAGACCATGTCCAGACGACTGTTCGCACTGCCGACGAACAGAGGAAAAGGAGTCGACACTCTGCAGATGATAACTGGAATGACCACAAGATCCATAAAGACGAAGAGAAAGATCCAGATCTTGGTTTAGTCATCGGCTGGAAGAAGAGTGAGAGACCGTCGTGGCAGGAAATAGCCAGTTGTTCTTCAGTCGCTAAAACTTACTGGGCCCAATGGAACTCTTTCACCTTAGACAATGGAGTCTTGAAGCGTGTGTTGGAGTCGGAGGATGGCTGGGAAGAAAGACGTCAGGTAGTAGTTCCCAGCAGCAGAAGACAGGAAGTGCTCCGAGAAATCCATGATGGGGTCACCGGAGGACATCTGGGAGTGACGAAGACCCTCCAGAAAGTTAGGCAACGGTTCTACTGGGCCAATTGTCAAGCTGACGTCATGGACTGGTGCAGAAAATGTGCTGTATGCGCTGCCAGTAATGGGCCTCGAACAAGACCTAAGGCCCCGATGCGCCTGTACAATGTGGGCAGCCCATTCGAAAGGATCGCCATTGACATCGCTGGCCCGTTCCCACAATCTGAACACGGGAACAAGTACATCCTTGTGGCGATGGATTACTTCAGCAAGTGGGCCGAAGCCTATGCCCTGCCCAACCAAGAAGCCATCACCGTTGCCGACGTCTTGGTGAAGGAATGGATTTGTCGATTCGGTGTCCCGTTAGAGCTGCATTCGGATCAAGGCAGGAATTTCGAGTCTAACCTGTTCCAGGAGATGTGTCAGATGCTGAACATCCGGAAAACGAGGACCACAGCTCTACATCCGCAGTCCGATGGAATGGTGGAGCGGATGAATAAGACGATAAACCGCCACCTGTCCAACCTGACCACCAGAAGGATTGGGACCAGTACCTCCATCTGTTCCTGATGGCGTATCGTTCCGCAGTTCATGAGTCAACCGGCCAAACCCCTGCTAGTGTTATTATGGGCCGAGATCTGCGACTTCCATGTGACCTGAAGTTTGGGACGCCACCAGGACAAGACACTGCGGGAGATGACTACGTCAGCAAACTGCGACAGAGAATGGACGACATCCATGAACGGGTCCGTTTGAACATCCAGCCAGCCAGCGACAGAATGAAGGAGACCTACGACATCAAGGCGGATGCTGGTGGATATCAGACAGGTGATCTTGTCTGGCTATACAACCCTAAACGTCGCCGTGGACTATCACCGAAACTTCGGAACTCGTGGGAAGGTCCATTTAAGATCATGAAAAGGATAAACGACCTCGTCTACCGCATATATAAGCCACCACGAGGAAAACCTAGGGTAGTCCACTTCAATAGGTTGTCCCCTTACGCCGGAAACCACGATCAAGTCCGCACCGTCAGATCACCGGCGGACGAAATGTACCCTGTACTCGAACGGACAGAAAGTTCAATATGGGGTAACCCGAGAGGAGTCACGAGATCTTTTCAAGGTGCCTGCTGATTACGCGTTAGCTCACTGTGTGGCAGAAGATCTCCAAATGTCCAGAGGAATTGCAGTAGTTTTCTCCAAGAAGTTCGGTCGAATCCAGGAACTGAGAGAACAGAACCCGGAAGTCGGAGGGGTGTTACAGCTGAGGAAAGGCCAGAGAAACATCTACTATCTGGTTACCAGGAAGCGTTCTCGAGATAAGCCGTCTTATGAAGATGTTTGGAAGAGCCTTACGAGATTGAGAGACATGATGCTGGACCAGAATATTGTAGACCCGGCAATCCCAAAATTGGCCTGTGGGCTTGATGGGCTGGACTGGAGAGTTATAAGAAGCATGTTGGAGACAATATTCAGATCCAGCGGCATCAACATTCTGGTGTGCTGCAACCATCTTCCTCGACCCAAATTGAAGACTGTGGAGTGCTACTTCCATCGAACGTCCAGGTGCAGATATGGAGAATCTTGCAGATATCTTCACACTCCAGGTTCCGAAACGTCTTCAAGAAGGGGGCAATGTAACGATTTCGAGACCGTCCCCGAGACCGGCCCTGATATAATTAATTATTCACCCTCGTTCAACTACAGCAGCATATATGCTGGCGTACGGATCGCCGAGAACAAGCTGGAATAAATCGATCGATCGATACTGTTCGAGAGCCATCTAGATGAAATGTTCTATACTCCTGAATAATCGAGAGTCGTGGATGGAACCTGCTTGCGACTATATAACCGCTGGGGACAGTCAGAATAGGAGAGTTATTTACAGTTCCAGAGTTCGCTGATAGATAGCCACAGTAGAAATAAATTGAAATAGTTATTGAAGTAAATGTTTTAGTGAATAATTTTTGTGAATAGTGTTTTAAATAAATTGGGAAAATAAGTTAGTGCAGTTTTACTACAATATATATACAGAAAATGATTTTGGCAACACATTCCTGAAGGGTGTTTCAGAATGATTTTCCAAAAATCGACAATTATAAACTGCCCTTTATCCGGCATGCAAATCAAGCATTTCTCGATATATCACTCTTGGGTTTTTTATTAATATATATATAGAAACTGATTTTGGCTACACATTTCTGAAGGGTGTTTCAGAATGATTTTTCAAAAAAAAGTATAAACTTATAAACTATCCTTTATCCGGCCTGCAAATCAACCATCTCTCGGTATATCATTCTTGGGCTTTTTATGAGTATATATAGTATTTTTGTATAGTATATATCAGTAAACTACATACAGAAAATTATCTTGGCTAATCATTTCTGAAGGGTGTTTAAATGATTTATATCATTCTCGAGCTTTACATTAGTCTGTATACAGAAAATGAACGTGGCTAAACATTTCTGAAGGGTGTTTCGGAATAATTTTCCAAAAACCGTCAAGTATAAACTGCCTCTTATCCGGCCTGCAAATCAACCATCTCTCGGTATGTCATTCTCGAGCTTTTCATTAGTCTATTTTCGAGCTTTTCATTAGTCTATATCCAGAAAATGAAGTTCAATGGGATCGGAAGCCGAATTTAATTTCACACCCGACGCTACTGACAAATTGGCTGCTAGATATAAACCTAGCCTAATTGAACGAATACCTGTGAAACCATCTGTTTTCTTGATTTGAATTCCTTGATTCAGATAGGGCTCAACCCAGCGATAGCTCTGCCCTGGCCCTTGATTAACAGAAGTGTAGAAGTAAAGTGAAAATGAAGATAAATAGCTGATTGTGTTTCTTCACAGCCGCTGCGAATTAAATTAATTCCAATCAAATTTTAGAAATATTTTCATTAACGATATGGTTATTTGATATCATAGTAACCATATTTTTGTAAGAAAATTAACAAATGTGTTACAGAATAAAAATTTTGGCAGATTTTCCCAAACAGCCTACTTGTGATGGAAGGTGATGGATCTGAAAAGTGGCAGAACTTTGAAATTTTACTGTGGAGACTGCCAGATGGGCATAAAATTAATACCTAAGCTTCTCTCATTTATTGATAATATGCAGGCAGAGATAAATGAATTGAAGAATGAAAGTTACGATATTATTATACTTGTAGATATAATTCAGGCTGAACATTGATTTATGTAATAAAGAATTAGGTTTACATGGCTATAATTGATATTTGATAGGGTTGAAACAGACACTGTCAAAAAACTTGCAGGAAGTATCTTAATATCCACCAAATCTGAGATAATTTCTGAAAAAGTTGAAATACAAAGAAACATAGTTGAAAGGATATTTCGATATAATTCATATAAAAAGTCACAAAATTAAGTTGTCGGAATATAGCTCCATTGGCACTCCAAACTTCGAAAACATCTTATCCATCAGAGTTCTTGCAACTGTAGATGCTTCTTGATGAAGGCAAGGCATAAGCTTCAGCCCGTTTGCTTAAGTAATCCATGGCAATAAGGATATATTTGTGGCCATAATTCGTCACCGGAAACGGTCCAGTACATCGATTTCGATTCGTTCGAAAGGAGAACCTACATTGTATTGTTTCATCTCTCCTCTTGAAGTGTGTTAATCGCAGAGTCCTTTGGATTTCGGTGTCTCTCAGTCCATCTATGAATGACTGCACCGCTAGCTGTTCCTTGAAATCTCACGGTGCTTCTGCGTAAGCCAGCTAAATTAGGCGTATCAAATATGTTTCAAATTCTCACCCGATTTTTGACGGTCTTATTTCAACCCGATACAGATGTTCTCGATGTTGATCGCCATACCGTAACTCTAATGCAGTAATCATGTCTCATGTTTGCTCTTCGACGGGGATCGTCTGCAACATATCCGAATCAGGCCCTCTCAAAGCTACTATGAGTGCCGTAGCTTTTTCTTCTGCGCCCCATCCATTAGCCACAGCTTCAAATTGCCGGTGATACATATGGACCAAGTCCATGAAAGTCCATGAAAAGTCGGGTGTTTTACGGAAATCCCTGATGTGGCAACCCTGTCTCGACGATATTGGCTCTTGAGGAGAGCTATCTGGTATTTGAGTCCTTTTATCTCCTCTCGCGCTGAATCCATTTTCTTATTGAGCTCATTTTCTTGACCTCTTTAGTTTTACTTTCAGTTCCTCAATTTCTACTACGATTTTCTGTATTGAATGTTGGAAGAACTTGTTTTGATGTCCTAGAACCTTCTGGAAGTCTGCTTTCCTTTGATTCTCTTGTTCGAATAATTTTATGGAGTGCCTCTTCTCATTTTTTTTTCATCCATCCGTTGCGTTCCCTCTTGTTTTTCCTTTTCTCGTTCCTGTTTTTGAGCTTCTCGCTCTTTTCTCTGTTCTTCCAAAATTTTCTGGGGTGCATCTTCTCGTTCTTTCTTTTCATCCAACCGTCGCGTTTCATTTACTTGTTATTCATTTTCTTGTTTTTATTTTTTATCTTCTCGTTTCTTTTTCTTTTTTTCGAGAATATTCTGGACTGCTTCTTCTCGTTTTTTTCCTCCTGGCGCCGCTTTTTTCTGAACTTCCTGAAAACTTCGTCTCCGAGTGAAATGTGTCGCTTTAACTCCATTCGAGCAGAGTAGATTTTTCGGGATTCTTCCATTCTCCAGATATCAGTACAGGATTACTTCAAATTAATTCCAAGAATGAGGAAATGTTTACTGCGATCGGCACCGGTTTATTTGTTACGTTTTATGGTCGGTACTCGACAGCGGCCTAGCTAGGAGATTTTTTTTCAATCTAGTAACAATAATAATCGGAGAAGTTAACATACCACCGTCATCAACTGTTGAGATTCATGAACAACATATTTACGATGTTGATAATATTTTTGAAAATAACAAGGATTGTGAATTTATTCTGTTTCGAGATTATAATTTACAAGTGGCTGTTTTGTTTATTGATGAATTTGGTTTGAATGTGAACTGTCCAGCAAACTCAGCTGCAATTACTTCACTTAACTCTTCTGGTTATTATAATCTCCATCACATAAATGCAGTAAGAGTACGAATTAATTTCATACTCAACTATTTCATCGATGAAAGATATTTATAAGTACCTGTAAACCATTGGAGTCACTATTACCAAACAGTGTACATCACAAAGCAATCACCTGCAACTACTGGGAATTCAATAAAGAGAAGCAACATCAGTATGAAGACTACTATTATGATTTCAAAAATATAAATTATTTCGAAATTAATAACTTCTTAGCTAGTGTTGGTTGGAATTATTAATATACGAGAAGTTAATATTTTCATACCTGTAAAAAAAAATCCCCGTGTGATATAGTTCATAACTTAGGAAATTGATAATTGAAAAAAAAGTGGATCATAAAAGATTCCAAGTTACTGGCGACTTGAAACATTATCAATCTAATAACCTTCGAACAAGATGTAAACAGCTTCAGAGTCAGTGTCATGAAAAAATTTAAAGAAATGTTGCTCTTGATACTCGTTGTTTTTGGAATTACATGAACAATAAGAGAAAATTATATTACTTGCCCTCCACCATGTTCTTTGAAGATACAACAAACCGTAATAAGAATGAAATTGTATATAATTTTGCAAACTATTTTTCTACAACCTATACTGATGAGAATGTCACCCAAATTCCCGAATATGAAAACAGAGAGTGTTTGAATGTTTGTAATTATTAAATTGAAATAACAGAAGTAATTGATCAACAGGAAAACTTTATGAAAAACTGTTTTTTCGCTGGCAAAGCCTATTGAAAAAATGTGTCTCAATCATCAGAACATTCCCCTAGTTAAGGAAACAAAGTTTTTTTACTCCAATCTATAAATCAGGAGCTAGGGATGACACTATAAGAATTATCGTCCTGTGAGTAAGCAATCTAAGCCTCAAATTACTTGACTGTTTAATTACTATGAAACTTACTAGGAACATAATGAAGAATGTCACTGGGTCTGTTGAATGAATTGAAATTAAATGACGCTGTAGCATAAATGTTTAGAAATACACCTGATTTTGTTTCATTTGAATCAAGCAAGTAGTGTTGAAGTTATGACAATTTTAGTTTCCGTCCTTTTCAAATATTTCGGCGAGCGCGCCATACAACACGACGCTACCACCGTACACTCATTCATTGCTTTTCTATCGGATGTTCCCTATGTTCGACCACAATGACGTTAATTACTCAAGTTTTTATGTAAATCAGTGTTACAATAGCAATATGGTTATAAGTATAATATTAGATATGGAGGAGTGACTTTAGCTGCTAAAACAAAATTCAGTTCAATATTATATTGAAATGCGATTTTTTTTCAAAGCAATCATCACATTTCTTGGTATACATTGTGTAGTTTCAGACAAGATATTTATGCAAAAATATCATTGTTGAGGTATTACTAGCAATAGTTAAGGTTCCTTAGATTTTCACATAAAAGCTGCTCTTTCCATGTACTTTTCATATTCTGCTTCATTTGATTCCAAAGGTAATGTATCTTTCTTGTATACAGGATGTTCCAAATTAAGTCGGCACCATTGCCAACTCCGATATTATTAATGCTACGAATTCGTTTGAATGGGCAAACTAGTAGCATTTTTAATGGCCTTCTCGATGCCGAAAACAAACAAATAATTTCAGTCGCGTTTTCAGAATATTTCATAAAATGACATTTCTTTCAATGGAACACCCTATATTTTTTCATGCATTTCGATTCGTAATAACATTCTCAACAACAAAGCTCATATTACCTTTTTTCCTAAAGTGGAAAATGAGCGACTTTGTGGAAATATTTATTTCTTTCACTAGTACAAAAATTTTTGTTTTGGCGAATAAAACCTCATGATTGTCCAAACACCTTATTTTGGTACTTATACGAATGACAATATTTTATTACTAATAGCAAAATAAGACAGTAAAAAGAAAAAATTGCGCTGGAATGTGAACTCGTGAAACCCGTGATCATCATGTCGCACCACTCAATTGACACCACTGAGCTATTTGGTATTAATGTACAAAACGATAATTTCCATCTTAAAGCCATTCTGCTAGCCGCATTTATTTTGTGAATGAAAATATGTCTGCTGTAATGATAACTTTGAAGCTGTTTTCGTACAGAACAGAAAATACTGGAGGGTCATATGAATGTGGTTGAAAAAAATGTGTTTGATTCGATAAAACATAATTATAATGAGCAATCAAGTTGCGTTGAAACTTTGTTGAAATACTATTTGTCAAATATTCTCAAGTATATCATGACACTGTCATAAATTATTGTTAATGTCAACTACTGTTCGAATATTTTTCGAAATGCCGTTTTCCCATCAAGAAAAATGTGATATGTTAGAATCCTACTTGTTTTGCCGGAAAATTTGCGCAAGAGCACTCCAACACTACAGCAATTCGTTCCCCGATCCTGAATTACCTAATCGGCGTTTTTTTGCTGAGCTTCATCGTCGAATCAGGAACAATGAAAAAGTTTTTGAGAAGAGAACTGAAAAACGTTTTGTAATATCTAAAGATACAGAAATTGACATCCTACTTTGAGGTATATCCAAATATTCCCATCGGAGATTTATCTAGAGAAATAGCTGTTCCACTGTCTGGTATTCAACGAATTCTGAAGAAACATATTTCTCCTTATAAGTTAAGACCAGTGCAAACACTAGAACCTGGTGATCCTGAGAGACGATTGGGGTTTTGTTGGTGGTTTATGAATAAATGCAGACAATATCCAGACTTCTATAAAAATATTATACAGTGTGTCCATAAAGTAACCCCCCCTGTTAACTTTTGAACGGATTCGAATTTTCGCATGAAATTTTTTTGGAGGAATGGCGATTCATAAGCTACTTTCTGACGAAAAAAATGTCTATCTTTCAAAATGGCGGCCCGACGACAAAATTCATCATTTATTCATTCAATATGAATGAACGGAGTTTCAATACATTCCAAATGTATGAGGCCATAGTTTTAGCTATCGTAGTCGTAATATTCCCCAGAGCATGTAACAAAGTATCAGGTTTGTCAAAAAAAGAGCAAAATTCATCATTTATTCATTCAATATGAATGAACGGAGTTTCAATACATTCCAAATGTATGAGGCCATAGTTTTAGCTATCGTAGTCGTAATATTCCCCAGAGCATGTAACAAAGTATCAGGTTTGTCAAAAAAAGAGCAGTTTGGAGGTCTCCTGGAACAACAAATCGGGCATTCGAACATAAGTCGTGATTGCTGGCTGTACATATTTCATTAGGATGTATATGATAAAAGACCCGTTAAGGCTGAGACACAATGAAATTTTTATGTTTTTAATTTCAATTTTCATAATTTTGGATTTTTTTATGCCATTATTAGTTTGATCACGCGACATAACCATTCTTTTAGGTAAAATTCAAGATTCATATTTCAATACTGTTTTACATTTTGTTTCATTTGTGAAATTGATATCCAAAATCCCAAACTTATAACATAAAACTTCCATTGTGTCTACGGCCCTATGGTATATTTTTTCAGTAAACGGCTTGGGGTAGTATTTGTATGTCGATCTGAATTATATTTAAAAAAATAATGATTTTTATACAAGGTGTTTGAAAAATGCGTGAAATATCAAACTTATGTTTTTTAAAATGGGTAATTCGTCCCGCTGAATAACATACCAATTTTGAATTTATATGAACTGTTTTTATGGAAAACTTCAACTTTGCAATACACTGCCTCATGGTCGGAGAAGTTAGCGGAGATAACCAAGCAGCCCACATTTTCATTACTCAGGTTGGTGCATATATAATGAATTGCACTCTGAGAGTACTGTGTAATCTTTGTTGGTCCGTTTGCGTGCGTAGTGAATTTGAATGAAATCAATAAATTTTCAAGCTGTCGTTTAAGGACTAAATTTGTTTCCAAAATTAAAGTTCTCAGCCAAAACTATTACTGCATTCGATGGTAGTAGTAGAAGTGTTTCTAATTTTTAAGAAACAAAACCATTTTTACTTGGTGATCTGTATGCACAATATATCAAATAAATTGGCACTGCTAGCAAAAACCAATGAAAATTGGAATTGTTTTTTTTTTCTTGATGTTATCATATTTAAGTATGTATATAAATGAATATTCGGGCTGTTGGTGTATTATTACACAGTATTGAAGTGCCTCCACAGTTGAACTTGCTTCGACAATAATCAGAGACAATTCTGTAATTTGGGATGTGTATGGGCTGCCTTTTTTTTTCAGTAAATGTTCAGTTATCCAAACAAAATGAGGAGAGTATTGGTTTTCAATGAATATATATATATATATATATACCGGGTGGCTACGGAAGTATTGCCTACGGAATATCTCAGTTATTGTATGAAGTAGGTTTGTGAAATTTGGAGCGTCGATATAATGACATAAGAGCTAGAATTTGAGCATATCGACATGTCGAAGTTAACTTCCGGTCTGACCGGAAGTAACATCAACTTTCTTATTTTAAATGGAAACCCTATTTTTTTTTCATTTCGCTTTATTCAGCATTCAATTCCCTTTCTAATGACATATCACAAGTTGGTATCTAACCAGAAACTAGATCAGAAAAAAATTATTATTGAAATTCACCGAGTAGGCCGTGGAAGCAAAATGAAAGCCAAAAATTGAAAAGTTGGCTATGGAAACCATACGTCACTTGATAACAGTTGCTACTACTGTGATATTTTAATTTCATTCGTCGGCGTTTTAAGAAGCCGCCAAAAATAATATTGGAAAAATTGGGAAAAAAACAATACTCTGTAGGTCCATAACTTAAATAGGAACATACAACTTTTTCTTGCCTGTACTATTCAGCATAACCATTCCTTTCTAATGATATAATAGAAAGTAATTTTTTGAAATGAACTACCAAAAAATCCAATTATTATTCTTCAAATAACAAAACAGATTATCGCCATACGCAAAAATAACATTAAAAATAATGTGGAATGATGAATTATATCCTGTAGGTTCTAGGTTTAATAGGAACATAAACGTACTTGGTCAGTGCCATCGTCCATAGATATTCTAATATCTACCTATGGACGATGTTTGTGCTATTCAGAATAATCATTCCATTGCAATAATCATTCGAACCAAAATATTAACAAGTAGGCTGATTAAGATGTATTTTGGAATGAAACAAAAAAGAAACGAGAGCTCTCACGAACGCTGCTATCCATATTATTTTGACGTTCGAAGTAGTGTTTTTGATTTTGCCATTTTAAAAGGGTTTGGAAATCGAAATCAGTTAGTGGAATATTCAAGAAATGCCCCGTTAATCACGAACCGAACAAATTGACATGCTTCTATGGGGGCATCTTAAAAATAGGGTGTATTCCACACAGCCTACAACTCTACATGAGCTAGAAGTAAAAATTCGTAGAGCTTTCCAAGATATCACGCCCCAAATGTTGAGAAACGTTTTACATGAAAATATCACCAGAGTCAATAAATGTATTGACGCTGAGGGAATGCATTTCTAACATTTGTTTTGAATTTATTTTATCTTTAATCCTATCAATTTGAATATTTTTTTTTTCGATAAATCTGTTTTTTTGTTATTTGAATAATAATAATTGGATTTTTTGGTATTTCATTTCAAAAAATTACTTTCTATTATATCATTCGAAAGGAATGGTTATGCTGAATAGTACAGGCAAGAAAAAGTTGTATGTTCCTGTTTAAGTTATGGACCTACAGAGTATTGTTTTTTTCCCAATTTTTCCAATATTTGTTTTGGCGGCTTTTTATAACCCCGACGAATGAAAATAAAATATCACAGTAGTAGCAACTGTTATCAAGTGACGTATGGTTTCCATAGCCAACTTTTCAATTTTTGGCTTTCATTTTGCTTCCACGGCCTACTCGGTGAATTTCAATAATAATTTTTTTCTGATCTAGTTTCTAGTTCGATACCAACTTGTGATATGTCATTAGAAAGGGAATTGAATGCTGAATAAAGCGAAAAGAAAAAAAATAGGGTTTCCATTTAAAATAAGAAAGTTGATGTTACTTCCGGTCAGACCGGAAGTTAACTTCGACATGTCAATATGCTCAAATTCTAGCTCTTCTGTCATATCGACGCTCCAAATTTCACAAACCTACTTCAAACAATAACTGAGATATTCCGTAGGCAATACTTCCGTAGCCACCCGGTATAGTTCATCTATTCTTTTTTGAAGGGACTGTACATTGAGTGTTAGAACTCATACCTACTCTTAGTTCTTTGATTGGAGTTGCGGACATTCTAAAAATCATTTTCAGAATCGTTAATGAAGTTGAATTGGTTTTGTTCATATTCTGTAGGTGAAAACTTTTGTTCATTGTGTTCAGCATTGTCAAAATCCACAGTCATCAGAATTATTGGCAAAATTAACTATATTGCTCAGTAGTATCGTTTTGCGAACTACGTTATTGAGTAAATTCGTAGAGAATTAGTCAACCAGATTATTGTATACATCAGATTTTTTAAGTGAATATTTTGAGCGTTGAGAAAAGACCTAAGTAATCCTGTTATGTACTGGGTGTTATGTAAGTACGTGGCCAAACTTGAAGAGGTTTTTTTTTGAGTGATTTTAAGACGAAAAATTCATGTTAACATAGGTCCGGTAATGGTTTGTTTTCAAGATACAGGGAGACAAAATTTTCAAAAAAAAAATCATTGTTTTCGTATTATCGACTCCAGGTAAGCACCAAACCATTGTCCTTTTTTGACAGACTAAGGAAGCCACCTTACCTCAATCAAATTCATAGAATGTTAACATTTTTCTATTCTATTCTATAAGTTGTTTACATTTTTTCACCTCATTTGCTCACTTTGTATTAATTTGAATACGGGGTTTCTCATTAGTATACCTGTAAGATTTTATTATATTTCAGTTACGATTTAGATACTAGTAATTTGAAAAAAAATACGTAAAACAGCTCAAGCAAGCTCGTGCATCACGCGAGATTGCAATTGATAGATTGTTTGATATTTATCAATGTACCCAAACTGCAGTAAATAATTCTGCTAAGCATACAATTTTCAAGATGAGATATAATGATTTAGCTGATATTTATGAAGAATTCAATTCACAACATACTTCTATAATTCAGAATATCGCACAGCAAGAAGATGGAGATATCTCCCCTGAAAAGGATGTGAGATAAGTAGTGGATTCTCAATATTTTATCTATTTATCACGATCTCTTTGAAAAGGTAGCCCCGAGTACTCTCCCCACAATTTCTTCAAGTCCTCAAATATTAAATTCAAATATCAAGCTTCCCAAATTAAATATACCTGGTTTGATAAGAAGTCTTCCACTTGATGATGATAACTATGATATTGCTTATAAAAATTTGAATGCAAGATATGAAAATAAAAGGGCTTTAGCAACTTTTTACTGGGATGAGATCAATAATACACCCAAAGTTAATACCGAATCCTCAGTTGGTTTGAGAGGTTTATTGGATATATTTAATAATAATTTGCAAGCTCTTGATAATCTTGCTTTTAGTGTGGATCAATGGGACTTTGTTCTATTTCACCTTCTCACAAAAAAATCGATGAAGACGCACTAAAACGTTTGGAAATTAAGCATGCCTCTGCAGAGATACCAACTTATAATTCACTCCATACATTTCTCGACACGCACTGCCTCGCATTGAAATCAGTATCACTTGTAGAATCACCAAACAAGAATTTTCAAAACAAAAGTAGTTCTCAACAATCCCAATTTCAGAAATATCGTAATTCTCCCAGAGTTTCATCTACCTTACTCACGAACACACAAGAAAACTCTATGAAATGTTCTTGTGTAAACAGAATCATTCTCTTTATAGATAGATGTCATGAATTTTTGATAAAAACTCCGAAGGTGAGATATAATCTCGTAAAGCAGAATAAATGTTGTTCAAATTGCTTAGGGTACCGACATACTTTGAAATTTTGCACATCAAAATCTTGCTGTCATATTTGTAACAACAAGTTTCACCATACACTTTAGCATTTTGACAATGTCGGTCCTATCCACCCTGAAATTAATCATTCCGATAGCTCTACACCGGAAACAACGGCTCATGCGGTTAATATCACATTGTGCGTGTGCTTCTTGACTCCGCTAGTCAAGCTTCATTCATAACGGAAGGTTGTGCCAACCGTTTGAATTTGAACAAATCCCCATCTTTTCTCGCCATAAATGGTTTGGGAAATATGACTTCCGTAGCTTCCTCTTACGTAACATGCAAATTACGACCTGTGGGTCAACGCATCCTATAATACAAGTTAAATTGTCAATTATTCCAGAATTTGTTTTAATATGCCAACGTCACAGTTTTCTATCGAGAAGCATCAGTTAGCAAATATAAAGCTGGCCGATTTACACTTCAATGTTCCTGGGCCGATTGATATGCTGTTGGGAGCAGATGTTTTTTCATTAGTTTTGTCGAACGGAAAAATAGAACCTTGTGCAGGATATCCTGCTGCTTTCAACACGATATTTGGATGAGTTATGATGGGAGAAATGAGTTCTGCTAGCCTTCCCTCCAGTTTAGAAATAAATTCTCTTTTAGTTTCCTTTGAGTCATCTCTGGAAAATACCCTTCAATTATTTTGGCAGTTGGAAGAAATTCCTTTTGTCGAACCTCTCTCGGCTGACGATACACTATGTGACAATATTTTCGAGAAAACTCATTCTCGAACCTTTTCTGGAAGATACATGGTTTATCTGCCCTTCCGGGACTCGGAACCATATTTCACAGGGACTCGTTCACATGCTCTCAAAAGATTTTACTCTCTGGAACAGCGTCTGTATCAGAATCCAGAACTCTTTCTCGAATACTCAAAATTTAAGAAAAATTACTTGGATAGCGATTTCATGGAACCTACACCAGTTCCATCTCCCTATGAAAATGATTATTATATTCCTCATCACTGTGTTTTCAATCCCACCAGCCCTTCAACCAAACTCAGTTGTTTTCGATGCATCTGCAAAGTCGTCTTCAGGGTTGTCTTTGAATGATACCATATTAACAGGAAGAAAACTTCAGCAAGATCTCGTCGCTCTTTTTTGCTGCGTTTTTCAACGCATTTCATGGCGATTTTCGATTGACGATCCCATACAAGATTTCCGTCTAACATGTGTCAGTTTTGGCATATGTTCCAGTCCTTACCTTTCTCTTAAAGTTTTGACTCAACTAGCCCTCGACGAAAAGGACGATTTCTCCGAAGCATCTCAGATATTGTTGATAAGAGACATATATGTAGATGATATATGTTCAGGAGGTCAGTCTTTGGAGGAAACGAAATCTTTACAAAATGGATTAATTGCTTTACTAAAACGAGGTTGTTCCCATTTGAGAAAATGATCCAGCAATAACCCTGAACTCCTGAGAGGTTTTCCTTCAGAAGATTGTCAACATTCAGAAATCAATTTTCACTCAGATGACCAGCTTCTCAAAATATTAGGTCTCAAGGGGCATCCTACTTTTTATAATTTTTCTTATGACATAAAAATTCTCGACAAAAATGGATATTTGACACTGGGTTTCTTGACTCCCTTGTCATTTTTCGCAAAACATTTAATCCAGTTTCTTTGGAATTTAGGTTGTGATTGGGATAAAATACCCCCTCCCGAGGTAATTCAAAAATGGGATCAATATAGAAATGAACTATTTTCTCTTTCCAATTTGAAAATTTCTCGCTATATTTTGGTAGATGATAATAATTCATGTAAGCTACATTGATTTTCTGATAGATCGGAAAAAAGGTTATGCCGCAGTTGCATACCTGCGATTCAAAGTTTCCAATGAGATTTTTGAAACCAAGTTGATTCGTGGAAAGTCTAAGGTTGCTCCCCTCAAAAAATTATCTATACCTCGCTTGGAATTGTGAGCAGCAGTTCTCTTAACATAATTGTTGGATTATTTATATAAAATATGTACTATAATTTGAGGAAAAATAAATATTCTGAAATCATTTGATGGGTTCGTTCAAGTTTCACAAGTTTGCGCTTGGAGTGACTCAATGGTGACCATTGCTTGGATCAAGTCTTCTGCTTATCGTTGGAAGACTTTCGTTAGTAACAGGATGAGTCATATACAAGAAAGAATTTCCCCTTCTTTGCCAAAGTGTTTCCGCAAATTGAGTCATTTCATTGGGGAAGACGGTATCCTCTGGGTTGGAGGTCGTTTACATCTTTCGGGTTTATCTTACGAACAGAAACACCCCGCCTTACTTCCTCGTAAAAATCGCCTAACCGACCTCATAATAGAATCTATTTATCAAGAAAATTTCCATCCTGGATTTCAAACTTTGCACTTTCTCATAGCTCAACATTTTTGGATACTCTCTCCCAAAAGAGCAATAAGGCGTATTCTGTCGAAATGTTATAGGTGTTTTCGAGTGAAGCCCCTCCCTTTACAACCCTTCATGGGTAATTTACCTGCACCAAGAATTCCTATGGTTAAACCTTTTTTATGTGTCGGTGTTGATTATGGTGGCCCTTTTCACATAACGATGGGAAAAGGTAGGGTAAAAGGCTTATATATGCCTTTTTATATGTTTTGCAACAAAAGCAATTCCCATTGAATTAGTGTCAGATTTATCATCTGACGCCTTCATTGTTGCGCTTCGCCGACGAGGTCGGTGCTTTCGTATCTTTTACGACCGGGGAACCAACTTCGTTGGTGCGCAAAGGGTGCTCTCTGAGCTTATGAAAGAAACAATTGAGACAGAAAAAATGTATTTATCTTTTAGCGCTCCAGGCTCACCACATATTAATGGCCTCTGTGGTGTTCACTGTAGTCAATAATTAGTACACACTTTATGTTTTCGGGTATTTGGAAGTTTATAACTCGACGTTTCGGCTCCTGCTTTGGAGCCATTTTCAAGAGAGTGACTTCGAGGTCTTTATCTGCCTACTCCTCGAGTCGTGGTCTGATGAGGTAACAAGGTCTCTATCTGCCTACTCCTTGATCTCAAAAGTCGATCTGATGTTGGTTGCACTGCGGTATTTAATGGTACTTGGGTAACTGAAAGTGGGAGTGCTTGCGGGTTTTCTTGTTCGTCCTACCTGTGTCTGCCTGATGTTGATTGTTTTGGATTGGGATAATTAATTGTTGTGGGTAATATTGACAAAGAAAAATACTATTTTGTTAGTCGAAATAAGACAAATTCTCATATACACGTCCAATTATAATCTTATTAATGATAGTACATGGGGCGTACAAGGGGCATAGTCAAAGAAATCGATTTACGTTTTTTTTTAAACTATTCTAGAACCGACAAGTTGTGATTTTGTCAGATTCTTCTGTTATACTTTATTCCCCACTGCTATCTCTATGTTATCTGTAGCTTTTCTCTTGCGATCTTCGAGTTGTTTACCTCTTTCTTTCTGAATCCGATCTCTATCTATCGTTTCACCGTCCGTTGTGATATGTTCCGTATCAGTAGAGCTTGGAAGTTTATCACTAAACTGACGACGGAAAAATAATTCACATGGAGTTTTACCAGTCGTAGTATGGGGAGTACTGTTGTACATCATTTGGTAATCCAGGAGTTCCTGTTGCCAGTTTTTCTTTAAAGCTTGGCAAATTTTGAGTCTTTTCAAAATGTCCCTGTTCTGGCGTTCAACTTCGCCGTTCATTTGAGGCCAATAGGGTATAGTGTGATATAGTTTTTAATGCAAATTACTTTCATTTCATTGCTTGTGAATTGTGTTCCATTATCGGATGTTATTGAAACTGGAAACTCAAGCCTAGCAAAAATTTCCTTCAAGACATTGATAGTATTCGTTGACGTGATAGATCTCATGATTTTAATTAAGTTCTTTATATCGGCTGACATAGTCGACTATCACGAAAATATAATCACCATTTGGTAGCGGCCCCATAAAGTCAATGTCAACATCTATCCATTTCCCAGTTCATCAATTTTAGGCCACCATACCTTGGTACGTAGTCTGCTTTTCATAGCCACAATGCCTAACTTTATTCCTAGAATATGGTGAATGTGACCATCGCTTTCAAATGGAGTACATGAATTTGTTTGACATAAACGAGACAGGGGATCAGCAATGTTGCTTTTTCCAGGACGATATAGAATTTTGTAGCTGAATGACTGCAGACGCAGTACCCATCGTTCTATATGGCCACAAGGTCGTGATCTTGGTCCAAAAATTACTTCTAGGGGCTTGTGGTCTGTATTAAGATCGAACTCCTTACCGTACAAGTAAATTTTGAAATGTTCGACTGCCCATACGAGAGCAAGAGCTTCTTTTTCAGTTTGACAATAACGCTTTTCGGAATCAGAAAGACTTTTGTTACCGTAAGCAAATATCCTGGGACCGTTCTTGTCAAACTGTATCAACACAGCGCCTAGCCCGACTGGACTGGCGTCTGTCACGACTTGGGTTTTGTCGTTCGGATCATAGTATCCTAATGTAGGAATATTCGCTAAGACATCTTTGAGTTTTCTGAATGCATCTTTCTGATCGTTACCCCAATGTTTTAAGATGTTAACATGTTTACCTAATTTAATTCTCAATAACACCCGTAATGGTTCAGTCAAAGTGGCAAGATTAGGAATCCACTTTCCGATAAAGTTAACCAGTCCTAAAAAGCTATGAACTTCGTCAATCGTTTTAGGTGTCCTAAACGATTTTATACCATTAATATAGTCCTCTAATGGTCTTATTCCTGTTGGTGATAATGTATGCCCCAGAAACTTGACTTTTTTCATTTTAAAAATGCATTTATCTTTGTTGAGTAGCACATTATTCTCAGATAGTAATTCCATTGTGAATTTAACTCGTCTATAATGTTCTTCTTTGATACTACCAAAAATAAGTATATCGTCAATAAAATTAATTGTGCCTTCGCATGGTAGTAACATTTTTTCCAAATTTTTTTGAAATATTTCAGGAGCTGCGTTAATTCCGAAGAGAAGCCTTTTGTACCTATACAGACCTTTGCTACTGATGAATGTTGTAATATATCTTGACCTTGTCGATATTTCGATTTGATGGAAAGCATTTTGTATATCTGATCTGGAAAAATATTTTGCTTTACGAAAATTTGGCAACAGAGAATCTATTGTTGGGAGCGCTTAATTTTCCCTAAGTATTGCGGTATTAGCCTCACCCATATCAATACATATTTTTATATCGCCATTTTCTTTCAAAACTGGTTCCATAGGTGATACCCATTCCGAAGGACCTTCAACTTCTTCGATTATATCTAATGCAATAAGTTCTTTAGGTTTTTCATTTATTTTCCATTCCAAGGGAATAGGAACTCGCCTGTATGGTTGACTGACAGGACTCACCGTTTTGTCTATAGGGATACGAACTATTATACCTCTGAATTTAGGAAACGGTTCTGTATTTATATTATTCACATTAAGTCCGATCTTGAGAACTCCTAAAGAAATAGCAGTGTTTTTACCTTACAAATTTCTTTTGTCATTTTTTATTACGTAAAAGGTATCCTGACTCTGTTTAGAACCTATTTTGATAGTGGCCTCGAATGAACCAATGATGCATAGGGGATTTTTTGAGCCATAGGCAAATAGAATTTTATTAGGCTTAGTATTTTGATTTGATACCATAACCTTCTTTTTCTTTAGAATTTCCCAAGTTGTATCAGCTATAATATTAGATTTACTACCTGAATCAATGAGCATGTTAATATTCACCCCACCTACTGCACAGTTGATCGTACCATCACTATCGATGCGAAATACGTAATGTGCTTCTTCAGGTTCTGAAACGAGATCGACATCTTCTGCTTCTGGTCTCGGTTTTGATTTGAATCTTTTATTGGGTGGAAAGTTTGGTTTGCTCGAAGATTGAAACTTTCGTTTCGACCTGCAGCATTTTGCGAAGTGGCCCTTGAAATTGCATTTTCCACAGGTAATACCTATAGCAGGACATCTTTGTTTGATGCTTTGTTTCTGTGATCCACAGCGTGAACATTTCGGCCGAAGGTGTCTATAACTTTTTTGTATTGCGAGGGCATTAACGGTGTTCATTACACTGGTTGTTGGTTTATCGATAAATCCTGACAGTTGTTTTCTATGGTTTCTAAGGAATTAGCTTCAGCGATGATTGTATTGAGGGTTATTGCATCGCCTGCAGCTAGTATTTTCCTCCTCAGTTCGAGTGATGAACATTTTTCCGTTGTTTGATCAATAAGCTGTTCATCTAAATCCTTGAATTGACACTTTTCAGCTTGGTGCCTAAGCCTCACCAGGAACTTTTCGAATTTTTCACAATCATCTTGTTTTAAAAATCTAAACAAGTGCCGTTCATACACCTTGCTTTGTTTAGGGGCAAAATATTCATCCAGTTTTGTTACTGCGATATCAAACACATCGCGTTCTTCACTACCAGATAGGTTCACATTTGCTCCAGGAAGATTATAAAATATCTCCTATAAGGCCAACCCTCCAAAATGTAAAAGGGTTGCTCTCTTCTTGAGTGGGTCAGTGATGCTAACAGCATCCAAGTATATTTGAAGGGCCCTTTTCCTTTTTTACCATTGTAATCCTACAGAGCTGGCATCTCCAACGCAGTCAAAATTTTCCAGTGCAGGAATGTTTGCCATGTTTCTGGAACAGTTTGTTATTTATTCATATTTTTTTTGCGAGACACCTCTGTACCATTGGTACATGCAACTTGCTAACAGATGTGAATTTTCGACACCTTCGGTACTTTGTGCATTTTGCATACAGGTACGAGGTTTTGACACCTTAGACACTTTAATTTTTCCCACAGTTGCGAGTTTCCGACACCTCAGTAACTTCGGTACTTTTTACAATTTGCACACAGGTGCGAATTTTCGACGCTTTAGTTACTCTTTTTCTCAACAGGTGCGATTGTTCAACACCTCAGTACCTTCGGTACTTTGTGCAATTTGCAACAGGTGCGAGTTTTCGACACCTTACACACTTTATTTTTTACCACAGGTGCGAGTTTCCGACACCTCAGTACCTTTGGAACTTTGTTCAATTTGCTTTATCAATACTTCAGCCCTACCATTCGGGATTTGGCTTCCTTGTCTCTTTACATGAGATATAGATACAAATCAGTATGATACTTATCGAGATTAATTTTTCTTTCAATGAATGCATTTCGTAAGTAATGCCCTTTTCTTTGCTTTATCCTCGTCGCCAATGTCAATTATCACTTTTTACTACACACTTTAGGTATTCGGGTATTTGGAATAACACTAACACTCTAGGTTTTTTCTACCTGCACTCAACTCCGTCGATGTCCGTATCAAGACTGACTGGCCGACCGAGTCAAGAGCTGGGATTCTTTATTCCCTTAATCATTCATGAGTAATAATCACAATTACGTGTACATCACAGCCTCAGTGAGACTGGCATTAAATCTATAAAAACTCACATATTGCGAGTGGTAGGATCACAAATTTTAACTTGTTATACTCTCTTGTGGATTGAGGCTTTGTTGAATTCAAGACCTCTGTCTGCTCTGAGTTCTGATGCTAATGATTTAACCGCATTGACACCAGGACATAACCCTTCAACCACTTACATCTCTTCCTAACCCAGATCTCATCCATTTGAAATTGAATACCCTCGATCGGTGGCAAATGCTACAAAGTTTCCAACAACATATATCGAAGCGATATAGTACCTTTCATACTCTTCAACAACGGCAAAAATAGTTTACTGAAGGAAAACCTTTGAAAATCGGAGATTTTGTAGTTCTCAAAAACGAAACTCTACCACCTCTGCTGTGGAGATTAGGTAGAGTAATTAAAACTCATCCAGGGGCGGATGGAATTGTGAGAGTCGCGACGATAAAGACAAAACAGGGTATATTTCAAAGACCTCTTGTCAAACTCTGCCCTCCACCACATCCCAGTTAAAGTACTATGTATTTTGGTGGGCGGGAATGTTAAGTTTCCAACTATTTTTTTGTTTGTTATTATTATTTAGTGTTGAGTATTAAGTCTACATTCTTATATTATTATATTTCTCAATAAAATTCATAACGACAATAAATTCTAGCATTCACATCCTCGCGGTACACCCGGTATTTAAATATATTTCATGTCTGTCAGACTAGGCTGAATTCGGTGTTTTTTACCGTGAAGAGTCGTATTGAAAGGGCAAGAGAGTAGTATTTCGATGACCTCGACAACGTGTACTTTTGTCAATATTTTTTCAAAGTTCTTAACTCGCAATCGCAACGATTTTATGTAAAAACAATACGGAATCTAACATTTTACTGAACAATCAGAAATACAGTCCACCCTCATAGTGAATATGAGGTTGCAACCCCAGTCAAAATTGGAGAAGGAAGAAAATTGGATCGATAAGCACCAAACCATTGTCCTTTTTTGACAGACTGAGGAAGCCACCTTACTTCATTCAAATTCATAGAATGTTATCACCATGATACGAAAAAAATTCTAGATATATAAAAGTTGTAATTTCAGTTACCCAGTGTGAAACAAATACAAAAATTGCAAAAAGTCAGTGGCGAACATTTTTTCTGTTAAAAATATTGTTTACTTTTGATATAGTCAGGGCTAAATCAGCCCTTTACGACCCTTAATAACACTGCCAAATTTCATCAAAATCAGTTGAAGGATTATTAAGATATTTACGAAAAAAAAAAAGATTTATTTTTAAAAAATTTGACGCCCTGTATTTTGAAAACGAAGCATTACTAGACCTATGTTTATATAAATTTTTAGCCTTAGAATCATTCAAAGAATCATTCCTTCAAGTTTAGTCACGTACGTAAATAACACCCTGTATAATTTTTTCAAAATATTATCCTCAAAGGAATTGTTTACAGGAAGTAGCAAGAGATTAGTTTATCTGCTTAGACCCAAAGTATTTTTCATGGCTGAACTTAACATTTTACTAGTATTGAAATGAACAATCAGCACATCATCTTGGTTGCTTGGTTGTAACTTAATGCTTCACGAAAAATGTTTTTTGTGAGTTCTGAAAGTCCAGTGTTAATGTAATAACTGTCTAAATTATTTATAGTTTTCAAAGCATTGCATTGGTGAGACGTGGAACCATATTGGTTATTTCTCCGTATATTGATTTTTTTCTGTAAGTTGGCAATGATTATCCCTGTCTGATGTCCGTTTTATTAATAACGAATTATGGTGGATTACGTAATCCAAGCTAGCAAGCTTCAGTTTTATGATCTTCCGTCAAGTAGTGTCGCCCATCTTTTATGATGTTCCGTTTTATTACTCTATTTCTTGTTATTTTTGACATTCTTGGGAACAGTAGATCTTTTGCATGCATGCTGGGTGGAAAATCTTTTAAACAAATCACAGAATCTTAATTTTAAATCAATTTTTTGATCTATTTTCAGCTTTAGGATTTGTATTTTATTTACAGCTTTAGGTTTCTGCCAGGACAAATTTTTCCCAGTATGCAATTGCAACTATCAGCGAGATTATAATCGCCCTGTTTATTGTAGCTAGGATTATGTATGTTATATTTTTGGATCGTCCAAAGACTTTTAAAAAACAATCTTTATTTTTATTACATTTATTGATATTGGTAACATATAATGAACTGTCAGATCTCTTAATATGCACCGGACTTTAATTGGAACATTTACTCGATCATGAGTGTAAAAATCTGAACACGAGTGCATCCGGGTCCTCTTCTTTTATAGCTTCCTACTTGTTTACTGGAAATATGCTGAATCCAAGGTTTTGGAGGTGACACTGATATTCCTGCTGACTCCAAGGTTAAATGGGACATGCGATCTGAATATTCAATGTCTACGACGTAATACTGGATGAAGGGCTATTGTCCATTTTCATATAACATTTATATCTCTTTACTCTCTGGCACTTTATCACTTGAGTTTTTTTCACGTTTATTTTTCACTTTTCAGTGTTTTTGTTACTTATGAACAATAATTCTCACTTGGTGCACATGAAATAATGATTCAAGTTTATGTTTCAAATTAGGAAAACTAAACTTTGACAAGCAGATTGATAAATTAATAAAGTTTTGAGTTGGTGTACATTTTTATTTATATTTTGAGGCATGCGCCAAGTTCGTTAAGCGCCGTCGTGCGAAATTATCATTGGCGCCGTTACCCAATACGTATTAAGCCAAAATACCACACAAATTATGTCAACTCTGTGTAATATACAGGGTAATCCACATTCGATGGCCTATTAGACGTTTCTGGAGAACGGAACAACAGATCATTTTAAAAATTTGTGGGCATGGATAATCAAACATTCTCTACCCAACTGAAATATTTTTATCAATACAGTGTTGCCACTTGTATCAGAAAGTAGTACTTTGATATTTCAAATGAAACACCCCATATATTATATAATTTTTGGAATCCTTGTAGAAGTCCTTACAACTTTCCCAGATAATTACCCATACCTATCTGTAACGGTTTTCGAGATGAAAACTATTTTGTAAAATTTATGTTTAAAACCAGACCATTGAAAAATTAAATTTTTTTCACAATGCAAATATACAAAATATTGAAATTTGGGTCATAGCTGCATAAGGCCATCAGGCCAGAAATTTAGGTCATAGCTGCATAAGGCCATCAGGTATTCTGTCGATAAACTGCATATCAGTTTCATCATACAGTGAGGCTTACAAGTAACTTCCTTTCGGGGACTGATCAAAATGAGTTTTTTCAAATAGAACACCTTGTATATTATATTATTTTCGAATTCAACTAACCAGTTTGGATAAGTTTTATCGACTATTTTATATACCTATCTCTTACCGTTTATGAGATATAAATAATTTCATAATTTTTTAGGTCTGTGCAAGTATAAAAATTCAATCATAAAATCTGGTGAAAAATCTATCAAATAGCAAATAAGAGCTTCATCTTTTTTGAGAAAGGTGTAATGAAATGCATGAACCTTCCTTCATTCTGGGTATAAGACAAATATGATTATGTTGACAGTTTGAATAATGAAAAATTGAATTGATTAAATTCATTCTACATAATAGATAATATTACAAAATTTACTTCACAATCATAACATATTTCATACTGAAAAAACAAAAACTCAGTAGCTCAGATGCTTGAAATGCTGACCTTTCACTTGTAAACATTGATCGATCGATATCATTACATAATCAGTCGTGACTATGCGGATTTCCGACGGATCGATTTCTCCGAAAACACATCTTACCCTGTTTTCCAATTCCTGTTTTGTATTCACAGTTGTTCTATAAACCTTTTATTTTCCTCAGGAGATAAAAATCAGGAAGAGTCAGATCTGGTGACCGCAGGGGCCAAATCCAAGGACCAAAACGTCGTATCTATCTTCTTATCTATCTTATTCGAACAAATTAGTAAGTTCTTTGCTCACTTCACTTGTGAAATGTCCAGGAGCCCCATCCATCTGATACCAAAAATTATAATATATGTTGAGAGGTAAATTGTCAAGGAATTGACTCACAGTTGTCAGTTAACTCTACATAGAGTTTGATCAACTGAAACCAGTAGAATTTTGCGAACATGAACATACAAAGATCCTAACTTCTTGAAAACAATTATATGTACAGATTAATCATAATTCTCACTTGAGGGAATCCTGAATTGTCGGTTTGATCATTTCTGGGCCTCAGAAAACCCTCATTTAATTAGTAAAAAGGAATTTTCACAAAAATTCAGTGTCAATGTGTTTTGTATAGTTATGAATGAATAAAAATAAATGAATAAAAATAAATGAATAAAAATAAATAAATAAAAATAAATGAATAAAAATAAATGAATAAAAATAAATGAATAAAAATAAATGAATAAAAATAAATGAATAAAAATAAATGAATAAAAATAAATGAATAAAAATAAATGAATAAAAATAAATGAATAAAAATAAATGAATAAAAATAAATGAATAAAAATAAATGAATAAAAATAAATGAATAAAAATAAATGAATAAAAATAAATGAATAAAAATAAATGAATAAACATAAATGAATAAAAATAAATGAATAAAAATAAATGAATAAAAATAAATGAATAAAAATAAATGAATAAAAATAAATGAATAAAAATAAATGAATAAAAATAAATAAATAAATAATAAAACTGACACCGGGTGTCAGGTAATGGTTTAGTGCAATAATTCAACCCAACAGCTTTACCCCTTGAAACTGCAGTCTCTGTGAAAAAACACGCCTAGTCTGACAACAAATAACCGATAAATATAGTCTAGTTTCTAAATTGTAGATAGTGACTCATCGTATATTTTCTGGTTTTTAGGGGATTTTAAAGTGCGGAGGGGATGTACGAAAGTGGCAAAGTAAAACTTGATTGGAAGCCAAAGTACCTAGCTTATTTCTGTTCTATTATTTGACCAGCTTCATGTGAATTATGAACCGTACAACCGATGAGTCACTATCTACAATTTAGGAACTAGACTATAGTTGTGGATATGTCTGCTAGTAGAGAAGGGAATGCAAATTGTTGCCAAACTCGTTAAAATATAAAATGACGCATCTACATCTTAATATTTAGATTTTTGTAAGAGGGTGTTATTTATTGGTATTGGTATTGGTATCTATTGGTCATATTACCTTATGACAGTTGAGGTTATGATAAAAAGATGTCCCCCTTGGATTAAAAATCGACGTGTATTTTTGCATTTTCTTCAATTTTCTTGAAGATATTCGATCTGTTTCGTTTTCGGTACTTACCCTGTATGTACGGATGATAATGACAACATCTTATAGTAATTGTACTTTTCTTGCTTTACTTTTGGCAAATTCAGTAATAAGATTGTCAATATCCAGCTGTTTTAAAAATTCAGACTCTATAGATATTAGCTCAGAGTTAGTTCTCTTGGGAGGTTGTTTGTAATGAAAATTCTCGAACCCTTTTTCTCTTCCATTAATGCCTAAATCGTAGGCTGATTGTGGCTAATGCCACGACGGGTATTGAATTATATCCACTCGTGTAATGTTCCTGATTGCAGAAGAGAGGAATCAATAACAAGTGCTCGTTGTAACTAACGAGCAGAATTTTGATTTTATTGAGACAGAGAGACCACCTGCAGACTAGTTTCGTGGTTTTGCCTCTCATCAGTGCAAGGGTAGGTCAATACAGCCCTGAAGCCATCTGTTCCCTGTTTGAATCATCTAAGATGTCTGAAACATCACATCACTCTGGCTATTCCAGTCAATCTGATTTCACGCGATGGGTCTAGGCCGCTCCACCTCGCGAGCTGAACAAGAAACACTCCGAATATCCGGGTTGGGAGAATAATTTTGAAAATGAGCATACAGCTGATTGTGGCATATGTATAGAAATGATAGCAATAGAATAGAATTTAATTGTTGTTTTATTTAAATTGAAGTTGTTTCAACAAAATATTTAAAGAAATTCAAATAGCCCAGGAGTTTTCGGCGCCTTTTACCCTCGGCGCCGTAGTGCGCCACATGACCTTGCCCATATGGACGGCGCGTCAATGTATATTTTCACTTCAGAACTTCCAAAAAGACATGGGTGTGAAGTTATCTATATTCACAAATGTACCCTGAGAAAAATATAAAACCTTTAGAGCAGTCACAAATGACTTTTTACACGTTTTTGCTCGGGGCATGTTATGGAAAGTGCTTTTTTCTTCATCCCTGACAGGTACCGAGTTAACCAATCAGTTTTCCAGGCCGTCCGAGCCATTGGGGTGACTTCTCGAAAAATAATCATAGAAGGCACAAATGGCTTTGTACACGTTTCTGCTCGGGATGTGTTATGGAAAATGCTCTTTTCTTCATCACTGATACCACGTAGGAGTATTTCAGGCCGTCCGAGGGAGTTTTAGGAATCGCACGTTAAAAGGTAAGACCCCGTTAATCCTTAGCTCGCACAAGTTTCGACTTCTGAGGACTGTCGTTCGTAGGGGGATGACAGCTGGTTAACGGAAAAAACAATTTTAAACAAAACAACAACAAAATGTTGGAGTTTTCCAGGCCGTCCGAGGGAGTGCAAATGGGGTGAGTTTTAGAAAAGTAATTATAGAAGGCCAGCTTTGTCCACGTGTTTCTGCTTGGTATGTGTTATGGAAAATACTCTTTCAGTAGTATGACAACACAGATTCTGCCTCACTTGTATGAGGCAGAATCGGTGTTGCTCCACACGGTGTATCTCTCGATGGCCATCGAATTCTTGCCGTTGGTGAAGGGTTGGGGCTGAAGAAGATGACGTGTTCGCTGAAGAGTTTCGTGGGTGGGGGGTCGTCAAAGCGTTTCACCCTAAGTGGCGCGCGTCTTTTCTGCAAAAAAAACATGGCGGCAATGGAGTGGAAGGCAAAAAACATGGCGATGATGGCGGAAGTTATGAAAAAAACTCACCCGCAAAAAAACATGGCGTCACGTGATTCGTTGAGAGCAATTGGCTGGAAGAGAAAAAAAAATGGCCGCCGCCTTGATTGACAAAACGAAAAAATTAAATATGAAAAATCTCTACTGTCTAGAACACACAACAGAAAATTATGATGGATTTATTATTAATTCATTCGCTCTCAAATGAAATTCCAAAAGAAGAAAAATACGTCTCCGCCGCCGTGAAATAGCGATAAGGCACGTTTCGTGCTTGAATGTTTACTGTCTGCTCCAGTTGAACGAAATTCTCAGTAAACACGATGATCCATTTTTGACCTTGAATTTGTTTTTCAGATTTAATCGCAGTTTTATCTCACACACACATCCGGTGTTTTGTTTACGCTGCTCGAGCTAAATTGACCTTGGAGTTGTTTATTGTCTCAGATGTTTAATAATATTCAAGGTTATGTTGTGTATTTCCGTCTTGTTCACAGGTTTGAGAGAGAACAAAGCCTTGCTTTTATTGGTACCGTCGTCGTCGTAGTCGACGTCGCCAACGTAACTAGACACTACGGCTCTCTTCTTCTTCTATGCTTCTTTTGGCCTCTCGATGTGTTTGTGTATAAACTTGGCAATGTCGCTTATTTCGTAACACCCAGTCGGTATTTGGATGATGCTAACAGATGACGCTCCTTTGACAGAATAATAGAATCGACCACTCGATATGTTCGGTATGCTGTTGTATGAATGGAAACCAATCAATGCCAAGCCGTATTTTCGTCCAATTGGAGCGGCGGAGAAAAGTCTGCGGTTAGCGTCGACGTTTGACCTGTCACTGTCAACAGCAAAGACATGACTGTCACTGGATGGGGTTATGTACTCCTATTTAAACCATTTCATATGCGCGCTCTGTGCTCAGAGTCTAGTATGGGATTCAAGATGCGTGAGGCTCGCGCTATTCGTTTAGCGAAACGTATCCTGTCCATGGCCACTTGCTTCCAATACGATTTGCGCGAAGTTTTGTATGCAAAACGCCACGTCACCATATAATGAACCTCATTGCGCTCGTCATTAAAGGTCACCACTTTTCTATTCATTTTCGCGTGCGCGCGCACACTCAGAGTGTGTTCTCGTATAGAAAATTCAAACACAAATGATCGCAATTAACTTCGTTGAATGTCTGATAGCGACCGTTGTTGTAGAAGATTTTCACTTTTTTACCCAGATATCGCATCAGTTCCACCGGCGGCTTCAAATTGCCGAAACTGTCAAAGTATTCCACCACATGTCCGCGTTTCACGTAAGCTACCCAATGTGTTCCGCGATTCCTGCTCGAGTCCAGATTGATGATTGCGCATTCTCTGTACTTGGGAAGTTTCGATGATGAGGATCGAAGTAAGTTGTCTCGCATGAAAACACCAATGAAATATCACATATTTAAGTGATTCCTCATCGTCCAACGCTCTATTGGGCAGCTTCAGCGGGAGTTTTTTTGAGAATTTCTTCTTGAGAAACAAACCATTGCCGCCTTTAGCGGTCTTGCCCAGAAACAAACCGGAACCTCCTACATGTTTGTTGTCACCACCAATGCTCTACATTGCGGTATTATGACGCTTGTCTTCCTCCAATTTCTTTTTGGCATTGGCCGAGGAGATGATGGTCCTGGCTATGGTGCTGGCACCGCCTGCCAACGAGCCCAGCGTCCCCAGAGCGGCGAATATCGGAAGCAGAGGCAGCACACCACCGCTCTTCGCTTCGAACGGTATTATTCGAGGTACTATGATTTTTTTGCGACCACCCAATTTTTTCATTTGAGCACGGGCAGCACGCAGTGCCACCAAGGAGGATTTTTGCAGAGCCTTCACACTCAAATCTTTCAGCTGATCAGGTTTCAGAGTTTTTCGCAGAGTCTTGGTGATTTTCTTAACCACATCTCGATGGAAAGACTTTGGCTTTGCAGCAGCAGCAGCAGCAGTCTTCTTCTTCAGACCCATTCCCAAATTACGTTTTGCCTTCATGGTTGTGGAGACCAGCCAAGCAGCAGCTTTCTCACCAAATTTGGCGTCTTTTGATTTGACACGTTCCCAAGCTCGATTTTACAGCGCCTAGTCGGCTTGTGTCTCTCCTTCAAAGACTTGTTTTGCGAGTATGCAATATCGTGAGTCTTACAAGCTGAATCCAAAGGGTTAACAACAGGGTCTCTACGTGCCAATCTCTTCTGTAGTTTGGTACCCGGTCCACAGTACTGGTATCCAGGCAAATGAAGCTTAATCAGAGAGTTCACCACTCCACGACCTTCGTGCTCGACAGTCAGCATGACACTGACGCGAATGATGTTGCGCACCTACTTACTCCACTCAAAATGTCATTCGAATGTCAGATGTGGGCGTGGTAACACACACACTTCAGCAAAAAATCAATCAACTCAAACATGAAAGTGGTGCAACAAGAGCCGGCTCTGGAAATAGTCAATTTGGATACCATAGGTGTAACCTCACAAAATTTCAAATTGCAAATTTGGAATAAATCCTTAAAATTATGAAAGTTAGCACTTATGCTGGTAGGCTGCTCAGATTGATTCGGTTAGGGTGTGGGTAGGTTTCAACTAATGATTGCTCAATAGCATACTACAGATTTTTTTTTTACTACTAAACAATTAGGGCACCAGTTGACCTGACTAGTTCAGATAATCTGGGCGCCAGGTTGCAAAAGACAAAACCGAAGATAAGAAAAATTGTATCTAGCTTAAGTGTGAAGGCAGAATAAATAAGCAAGAAACAATTAACAACTTTATTTTATAAGAAAAAAACTTACGGCTGAAGGCCACAAAATTAAAATGCTGAAGGCTACAAGTAATAAGCTGAAGGCTACAAAAATATAAAGCTGAAGGCTATAAAAATATAAAGCTGAAGGCTATAAAAATATAAAGCTGAAGGCTATAAAAATATAAAGCTGAAGGCTATAAATTATAAAGCTGAAGGCTATAAATTCAGAATATTTACACTTTTGAAAACAAATCTGATTCAACCGAAGATGGTCCTGTTGGATAATACCTGGAGGCTGGTTTTAGCGTAGATGATCCCTACGACGAGTTGTGGTTGGATTGTCTTTGGCTCAGTCAGTCAGAGACCTAGTGCTTGTCTCGTATGGACTTCGACCTTACTATTGTTGATTGGTCTTCACGAAGATTGCCAGTTAACTTGACTTGACTTAGAATTGAGCCCCTCGGATCTGTGTTGGACAACTATGGGATCTCCTAATGGTTACCAGTCCTTAATCCAGTGTATGGCTTCCTCGAAGGCATGCGAAGCAGACGAAAGGAATCAGAGTTGATAATAACAATATTGTGGGGGACAAGGATATCCTTAGAACCTCAAGATTATATTCTGAATTTTTAAGGTAAAGATTTCAATAATTTAACTCAGAGTTAAGAAAAAATAACAACATTTAACTCTGACTGCTTGGTTAAATTATGTTAGAGAGATAATATTCTCACAAAATTATAATAATTATACAATTCTAGATAAGATAATTTCTCCAGATAAGATAAAAAATTATAGAAGGGAAGCAAATATTATTCAAACAAAATGAATAATTAATTATGGAATAGTAATAATAATAATATTTATGAAGTTATTAAAAGTTAATAATATTTAAATTTAAGCTTGAAATTATTCAAGAAATAACATTGAAAATTCCTCCAATGAACTGTCAAAAATATGGAAGGAAAGATAAAGAAATATCCTTGATGAAATGTTAATTTATCAGAAATACATGTACCAGAAGGGTACTATATAAACAATAATGATAGATACTTTGATGTACCATAAGAGTACTAAATAAATGATAATTATAAATGATAATTTTACCCTTTCGAGAAGAAAGGAGAGAAACGGTAAGGTAGAGATAAAAAAAATGAAATAGAAGGTGGCAAGTCCTTCGCAAAGATTGAATACTGGTTCTGAATTCAAAGAAAATATGCTCAATGGTTTCTGACTTTCAAATAGGGTGGCAAATCCTATGCAAACTATGCCAGATAAGTCAATGCTGTGCACGTTTGGTTGACGGAAAGGAAACACTACCTGGTAGACCTTCAAGATACTTAGGTTACTGAGATCTGATCAAGTATAATCGTAATGAACAAACAATTGAACCAAGAGACGATACCCTTGTCTACGAAGCAGAAATAAGTGCTTTCGCCTACATAGGCAGAATCGTGGTCGAGTGTGGTGCAACTCCACAGGCCAGAGAAGAAATTCTGTCAAGCTAGCATTTAGTTCTCAAAGATAATAAGTGAACTGAACAAAGCAGTACAGAACGAAATGCTCACCTGAAGAATTGTTCTGATGATGTGCTGCCTGGAAGTCACAAGCAATCAACCCGCTTCTCCTCTACAAGGTTCAACTCTACGTCCTGGCGGTAATAGTATTGTCACACTGCAGGTTGGTGGAAGTCCTCCACAGGAATCAATTACGAATTAATTACCAATTATCTGGTACCTGAAATTTGGTAGGCGTAGAAACTGATTTCAACAATACAAATTCTAACCTCTCCACAGGTATAATTTCCTCAAAATTCAATTTTGACAAAAATATGTTATCAAATAATTTATTCGATGAGTCCTGACTCTATTAAGAGCTTCAAAATTTTATATTATTTAGTGATTATTTAAATAAACGAAAATACAGGATTTTAACCTCTAAAATGTGAAAATAGGAAATAACCAAAAATATGATATTAAAGAGTCAATTTAGGACCTCTGAATTATGAAAATGATTTAGAAATTGATTGATGGCTAATAGCCCTAATAGAACAATCGAAATTAATCTTTCTTCAAACCATGCAGTATGGCGATACCAGAATCATGCAAATATATGTACTTTGATAAAGCAATCTCATGCTAATTAAGCAAAATTATTTAGGAATAACGATATACTTAACCGGAACTAATCTGTTAAATCCAATAGAGAGATTATAAACAATTTAAGATGTCCTACCAGATAATGTTTTTCAAGTTCACTCAACCAAAACCTTCCGTAGCCGATGCCGGAAACCAAGAGAGCCGGTCCCCGTGTTTCGCGTCCGAAACTCATCTTTTTTTTCCTTCGCGCAAGACCAACTAATCTTTGATCTGATTCGCCCTCCGAAACTAGCAGTGACTAAAGATCCGATGGCGCGTAGCGGAATAGATGAAATAATGATTGAAATTAAATGTTTGGTATTTGAGTATACATGTTGGTCTACTTGTGATGACGAGAGGAATGAAAGTATAATTATAAGAGTAGGGAAGCGTATAACAATTGACAATTCCTAAACCATTCAAATTAAGATGATTTAAATGAAATTGTTAAATTTACTTGAATGGAACGAATTATCGTTACAAATAGTCAATTTGGATACCATAGGTGGAGGAGGTATTGGCGGTGATGATGACGGTATACGTAAACACGGTCCCCTGCTACCGAATTCATTCTGAGCGATATTTTGTGGCCCCAGCGGATGTGGCAAGACCAACGCTGTACTCAGTCTGCTGTTCAGCCCGAACGGAGCACGCTTCGAGAATGTTTACGTTTATTCAAAGTCGCTGTACCAACCTAAATATCAGCTACTGCACGATGTACTCAAACAAGTCAAGGGCGTAGGTTATTTTCCATACAGGGACAACGACGAGGTAATCCATCTGTCAAAGGCGAAAGAAAACTCAATTTTCATATTTGACGATGTGGCGTGTGACAAACAGAATAAAATCAGAGAGTTCTATGCCATGGCACGCCACAAGGGTATTGACCCGACCTACTTGTGTCAAACCTACTCGAAAATACCCAAACAGCTGATCAGGGACAATTGCAACATTATAGTGCTTTTTCGGCAAGACGATATGAATTTGAAGCACGCATTCGACGAGCACGTCTCTCCGGATTACACCTTTGAGGAATTTCGCCGCATGTGCGCCGCCTGTTGGAAGGAAAAATTCGGATCTCTGGTCATTGTCAAAGACTTTGATGTGAACAAAAGGCGCTACCGCCTGGACTTTGACAAATATATACAAATGTAATGCGAGGTGGCACGGCATTCGTACTGAAGCCATGGCGCCGACCACATCACCCCGCATCGAGACGGAGATTGCTAAAGCTGAACGCAAACGTCAAGTCAATCAGTTGTCGAAAATTGTGCGAAAAAAGTATCTGAGTCTGAAACTCGGAAAATCCGAGCATGATGAAGCACTGAGTAAATTATTCAAACCCATTACGGTGCCGCTGAAAAGATTGAGTGCGTCAGTGCCGCCACTCACCAAGCGACTGGCAGTGAAAAAAGAAGAGAAACAGGAACCGTCGACACCAACGACTCCAGACTTTATGAAAAAGGAAGAAGGCGAAGAAAGCTACCACACAGATGATGGTGATTATGATGATGATGAGGATGACTACTTGGAAGTTTATGCCGAAGTAACAACTAAATTCGTGAATGAACATCGCGCCAAATCCGGCAAAATAGATGTGAATTACGGCCCCATTTACGACACCAAGAGCGCAATGGTTGCTCGGTAGAAAGCTGATGGACTTCGACAAAGATACGCATTGATGGTGTAACATACGAGGGCACTCCGGGACTATGAAGTTTGATTTTCTACAAAAATCCCAAATACGCTAAAGCCGATTTGGTGGCATACAAGCAAATTTTGACAGCTACAGGTGCGCATGTAGATGCGCGAGGTAGGTTGAATCCATTTCAGACTTCCAAATACGAACAGTTGATTCGACCAATGTTCAAAGACCCTGAATCAAAAATAGGTGGTGGTGGAGGTCGAGGTCGTTTCACCGACGGCAGTGGTATCCCAGATCAGTTGACATACGTCACGAAACCCATAGAATACGTGTACTGGGACAATGTGAATGAGCTCGTTGACAGGTATAGGCTTCTGGTAGCCGCCAAAAATGCCGGCAGCACCTCTACCGACAACGAGATCGTGGCCATCATCAATGAGCTGAGAGAAGCAGGCTATATTCGATAAATAAAAGCGTAGACGTTTTTTTGCATGCCACAGTCGCATCATGAGCATCAACAAGTTCGGTCAAACTTCGTCAGCTCGCCGTGCACGGCAGCAGCAGCAGCCCTACCATTTCCCTGGCGATATACTCAACTATACGACAAATGGGGACATTGATGCTGAACATGTGAAAATATGTAATGTGGGAACGCCAAGTGCACTCAATGATGTTGCCAACAAAAAAATACGTTGATGACGTCATACAGAAGCTCAAAGATGACGTCATACACAAATTCAAAGACGAGCTGGACACCACCAAAAACAATCTAACAGCCTTGGATATTCGAGTGATGAAATTCATGTCACTTTCAATGAAAACGCTTGAAAATACCAAGAAACGCTTGGATAAATTGGCACTGGATATTGTTGATATTCCAGCCTCTTAAGTAGAAGGTGTAACGCCCAGTGCAGTTAGTGTATTGGCCCTGCCATTAGTGAAATGACGTCATCATCATCTGAAAAAAAAAACAATTGGTTGATGAGCTCCATGCTCCAGCCAGAAGGAATTTTCCTCGGCATCCTTACCATCATCAAAGGACTCTACGATCTGTGGCAGATGGACTTGGCTGATCTTCAAAAATACTCCAAAGCCAATAAAAACTTCAATTATATTCTCGTGGTGATTGACACCTTTTCCAAGTACCTATGGGTGCGCCCCTTGAAGACCAAAACTGGTCGAGACGTCACCGAAGCGATGAGTGACATATTGTCGAAAGCGAAAAGATGTCACAAGCTCCTCCAATCAGATCTCGGAACTGAATTTTACAATTCCAGCTTTCAGACTCTCCTGAAAAAGTACAACATCAAACACTACAGCACGTATACCGTGAAGAAAGCCGCGATCGCGGAGAGGGTTATACGTACTCTCAAGGAGAATCTCTTCAATTATTTCAGTTTGAACGGTACCTACAAATGGCCGGACATTTTGCCGGACATTGCCAAAAACTACAACCAGCGCAATCATCGAACGATCGGCATGAAACCGTGTGACGTCACCAAAGACAATGAAAAACAGGTGTATGAGTCAACGTATGATTATGCCGAACTTGCTAGTCGAAAAAAAATCAAAATTGGCGATTGCGTGAGAATTAGCAAGGCCAAGCATGTTTTCGAAACAGGACATACGCCTAATTGGACTACGGAACTATTCAAAGTTGTCAAAGTGAAAATCACCCAACCAATCACGTATTTGCTGGAGGACTTGGAAGGGCGACCAATCAGCGGCGCTTTCTACGAACAAGAACTACAAACAACAAAAAATCCCGGAGTCTATGTAGTGGAAAAAATCATCAGGCGTAAGGGTCGTAAAGTACTTTTGAAATGGCTGGGGTTTGATAGTACGCACAATAGTTGGATTGATGCGACAAACCGCATGTAATTCAATGGAAAATTGACACAATCTCAACTGGAAGAGGGGGCCTTTCATCATCGTCGTCGTCTCTCAGCTCTCGACGACGTAGAAACTCGAGCCGGAGTATGGGGGGATGGTGGGGGTGATGGCGGCGGCGGCAGCGGAGAAATAAACCGATGCCAAACGGTGCAGAGATTAGTCAGTCAACATGTTTGGTCCAGTGAACATCGTCGTTGTCGAGTCTTCTGAAGAGTCCTCTGGTTACGAGTCGGGGTCGGTGGCGTCGGCGGCATCAGCTTAATCATCATCATCATCATCGGACCGAGAGTGGGCAGATCGAATGGCAGATTTAGATCGAATATGAGACATGTACAAGGAGGCCATCAAAGCGGAACGTTTCTTCGCGTGCAACGCCACCTACGAGTTTCTCAACACCGACGTTTTGAGCTTGCAATGCGGAATAAGTTTTGCTCGGAGTTTCGTGCCTGCAGTGAAACTCGTGTGCAAGGTCCAACACACCATATGCTCCAGCCTGTCCTTCAGCATGTTTGAATGGGCAAATTCGTGGGGGCCATTAATCAGCTGCTTTACACTAGCCGAGATGACCCGAATGCAGCCAAGACTAGCAGAATGAAACTCGACTGGGACGATGATATGGATTTGGAATCACACACGTATGCAGAGAGTCAACAAGTGCGAGTTTCCCATAATGATACCTACTTCTACCTGACGGAAGCAGATGTTCAAGAAATCCTACATCTAGATGCTACTGTGATGGCGACAAGATTTGAATATCTATTGAATATGAACTTCAGTCAATATTATCACGATTTATTGAGCAGTGCAAAAACTCTAGCAAAAAACAATGGTTTGTCATTTGATGAGGCTATAAACTTGTTTACTATATTATCAAAAGATGATAAACATCTATGTTTTCGTGAATACCTATGCTATTTGCCGGACAAAGTAATGTTTGATTACGAAACGAAATAAATGTATATATTGAGAGCAAAGTTGGCGTTTTAATTCAGTATGCAGTGTGTCTGTGTGTATGCCGAGAGAGAGAGAGAAACAAGACTCGACTCGTATCGAAGCTGGACTTCGACATTTCCTGCAAGTAAGTTAGCCGAAGCAGGCTTTACGTATACCGGTTCGGAAGATGTAGTTGCATGTCTTTTGTGCCAAGTAGAAGGGTTCAGATGGCTGCCCAATGACGATCCTATGGCTGACCATCGTCGATGGAGCCCCCATTGTGATTTCGTTCGTAGTTATTACTCTGAGCGGCACAGACACAGACCGACGACAGATGGCGCTGATTTCCCTCCAGAACCAAGAGTATCAGATGTCATTATCAGAGTGACAGATGACACATGGATGACACCGCCACCACCACCACCACCACCGACGGATGGCGCTGATGTTGCTCCAGAAGAACGACAAGTGAAAGGTGACATGAGCAGCAAAGTGACCACAGATGTCATAAACATAGACTCACAGACCACGGTGATGATGTGTCGTGTATGTCTTGTGAATGAACTAAATGTATTGTTTATGCCATGTAGACACTTGGCGTGCTGCTCACAGTGCGCCATCAAGTGCGACACATGCGTAGTTTGCATATCACCCATCAATACGTTTATGAAAATATATATATCTTCGAATATTTTTGATTTTAATTTTGTGACTCGAAAATACCCTTCCCCATTTTTTTTCGCAAAAAAAAACATGCTCATTTTTTATGCAAAAAAGCAGCATATTTTTTATTGAGTCATTCTTCCAATTTTGATGCAAAAACGTGCCTTTTTTTATGCAAAAAAGTGGCACTTTTTTCGATCAAAATAATTACCGAAAATTGACATGGTTGAAGGATTTCAGTGAAGCATTTTCAGTGAATTTTGAGTCACTCAGCATTCACTCAGCTTTTTCCACCATGTCAATTTTCGGTAATTTTTTTTATAAAAAAAATTATCATTTTCCAATAAGAATACATGTATTTTTGGATGTAAAAAGTGACACCTTTATCGACATGGTGGTAAAAGCTGGGTAAAGCATTTTCAGTGAAAGCTGAGTGGCTGAGTGAATCACTCAGCTTTTTCCACCTTGTCAATAAAAGTGTTACTTTTCAAGTAAAAAAAACGGGCACCTTTTTTGCATAAAAAAATGTAAGTTTTTTTTATAAAAATGACACTTTTTTGCATAAAAAAGTTGCAATTTTTCGTATAAAAATGATACTTGTTTGCGCATAAAAGTGACACTTTTTTTATGAAAAAATTACCTCTAAAATTATGTGGGATTTTGAATGGGAGGTTGGGAGGGTGAAACAAAATAATAATAATAACAATAATATCCAGACACGGATTACATATTGATTTTATTCAATCATAAATATAAAACATAATCGACTATTATTTGATTAAATATATGTAGTGTGTGTGGAAAGAAATAAACAAGAGCACAATTTCTTGCATTTTCGTTTGACATTTTCTTGAAATTTTGTGTTTGTGTGTGTGTTTGGCAATCTCATTCATCGAATTCGGAATCCTCATCTCCTGAGCCTATGAAGCGTTTATATGTGAGATCTAATCCGTAGGGCTCACCACCACCACGCAGATGTAGGTCACAGTAGCATTGGCTACTCGTTTTCAAAGTGAACAGTACTTCATCAAATTTGTTGTGACACCAAAATTTGCAACATTGATATATATTGTCCATGTGCTTTACACCGAACACCATATATTGATGGTCTCTGATGCTGTGAACTGGATGGTTTTGCATAGCCCTTCTGAATTCTTTATAGCAAGTGCGGTAAAATCGAAAATTATATATTGGAATACGATATGCATTCGCCCACACACAGTATTGGTCTTCGTGCAAATGACCCTCCCAGTCTTGATTTTTGAGAGCTCTACACCTATCTTCAAAGCTGATTTCTCTCGTGTACTCTAAGACTCAAATCATTGAAATTTCGTTTGACGCTCTGAGCCTGCTTATAGATTTGTACCCATTTTTCATCGGCAAACATTTTCAAAATTCGGTCAGTGAGCGTCCATGGTAGAGGTGAGGCCTCGATGAATTCAACTATTGATGATGTACATCTGACTACTTGCAGACAGCATACATTTTTCAAAGTGTCTACCATGGTGGTGGTGTGTGTGTGTGTGTGGGTATGTGCTCTCCGAAAAAACATTTAAATTCTATTAGATATCTAACTGACTGTAATGGCCCCACGGCAGAGTGTCATGAGAGCCGACAATCAAACAGCGCCTGTCGTCGTGGGGGTTGAGCGATCTTTGTTTGCTCTACACTAAAAACGTTGTGAGAAAAGGATCGAATACAGCGTTGCGAAGTTATTTTTTCCACATTGTTTTTCAGACATTCCACATAATCTTCAAAAGTGATGTGATTTCCGACAACGCTGTATTTGACCCCTTTGGATTTTTTTACGGTTTTTCCACCTGGTATCTTATAGGTGTACAACTTTGATCGAAGCCCCACGAAATCTGTCATGATACGACCATTGGCTTCGTCTTTCATCAAGCCGGGTACTTTTTTATTTTCGAGACGAATGTCAAAGGGGTTGTCGCTTGGGTAGTCGCTCGTATAGAATTTTTCAATGTGACTTCTAATCAAATCCCGATAAATATCATCGCACCTAATTTCATTTCATAAATGAGCGAATCAGTATCCGTATACATCAATTTGCACTGATCGTGCGTGTACTTTTCCATCATGAAGCCGTAATGGAAATCGTACACGCACACCTTGGAAATATCGAGAATCGACATTCCTATGTACAAGGGCTTATTGAATAACAAATCCGTCTTTGCCATCTCGATAGCGACGAGGCTCTCGTCGAAAATGGTTCGACTCCTGAAATTTGGACTGGCAATCAGATTTTTTGCGCCATATCGTCCCTCCCACTTGGAGACCATTTTCACCACACGGTGCTTCCGTATGTTTTCCATGATTTTCCCGAACACTGCGTTATTGGCTAGTTTGTAGTTATTTTTGCCAAAAGTTGTTTTTGCTTGAGAGCATAATTTTGTATTTAATTCAATGTAGGGACGCAGTCACGCCGACTGATTGAATTGCAACACCTTGTGGATTTTCCTGAGTACAAGTCCGTGTTTGAGTGCTTGTTTCAACACCCTGTAGTGCACAACATATTTTTCCTTGTTGTACAGCGTGGTCATCAATTTTTGTAATTTTGAGCCTGGCGGTGTACGATGCTCGGCACACAAGGGCAAATCTTTGTGTTTGTCATGCAGATGTTCGGGGTACTCCAAATCGACTTCGAGAATGTAGCCGATGGGTGAGGTGTCCGACACTTCCGACACATCGAAATCGGCTGCATTTTCGAGCCATTTAAAGCCATCGTACGGAAGATATTCCATCATGTCCCAACCGTACAGATTATTCACGTCGAGATATAGCAAATAGGTCGACGGTTTGGAGGTGTCATACATTGAAATCTTCAACTCATGGATGGTTAGTGATTGCACCAAATGCTCCAAGCTCATACCCATGAAGCGAAAAGAGTCAATGAATCGAAATTTAATGTCAGTGTTGCTGTCGTACTGGGTGAAAGAAATGTATTTTTCTTTGTTGACAGGCAACAGGCTGACTCGACCCCTTTTGCTATATCTCGAATAATAAAATGACTGTCGTATCCGGATAAATTGTGGAAAATGATTGGCACAATGAAGGACTTTTTGTAGTTCAAGTTGCAATGCGCATGCGCATATCCACGGAACGCTCCCGTGTAGTGATTATGATCTATTACAATTTTGTCGTCAGTTTTCCAAGGTTTTTCGCAGATGTGGCAACATGTCGCTGTCGCTCTATCTGGAGGTGAGACGATCATGTGGACAATATCCAAAGTTTTGGCTTCCACAAATTTGGTTATGGCCCCCATTCTCTCCGCAAACCAATCCATCGAGTCGAGGCCCCGATGACTATCATAAAATGACAAAGTATCGTCATATGCATACTTGAAATAAAATCCAGCGCTGAAAGGAATGTGTTTTTTGTACTTTGCCGTATGTGAGGGGCATTCTTCGTCATTAAACTGTTCCAAAATCGACTCAAAATCCGCGTAAATTACAAAGGGCACTATTTTATTATGTACAAAATCCCTGTCTACATGATCATACGAAGGAAATGAAATTTTGCTCTCGTTTAATTTTTGACAATCAACAGTATGACTGTCGAGTTTCTCCTCACTCGCAAAATAATTTAAACACCTGTCGAAAAATGAATGTTTTATGTCCGTATTTACCGAGTTGGCGACTGAGTAGGCGAGATAAATCCTTTATCCAAACATAATGGAATTTCATGTCATCGCCGATGGCGTTGTGTTGTTGTCATCATCATTTAATTTCGGGTGATATTCATTTAGAATGAGGTGAAGATTGACATGTTGGCCTAATTTTTATTTCGTGAGTCGGCTCGGAATAGTAACGAAAAATGCCTCCTTCTTCGCCTGCGGCTGAATCAATTCCAAGGTGTACACATTGATCGATATGTTGGTCAATCGCTCAAATTTGGTAATCTGTTCTAGTTTCATAGGAATGTCGATTCCATCCAAGTTCAGTACATTTGAATAGTGGGGGAAAGATAAATTTCTATCTGTATTTTTACCCGATTCAACAGGGTACAAGGCCGAAACGACGGCCCAAGCGAAACACTCGTCATCTTTATTTTTCAAATTAATGCAATCTTTTTTATTCGCAATAGATTTTGGCAGCTCGATGAAAAACGAACCGTTTTCCACGTCCGATTTATTCGTATTGATTTCCAAACTAACAATTTTCTGAAGACTCCAGCCACTTTTTTTGTCCGCAAATTCCGACAGTTTGTTTTGAGTTTGATCGACGACATTTTCTAGGAACCACTCTTTCAAGTTGTACCCCTATCGATAACAACGTTTTTAGTGTTGAAATATTTAAAGTCGCTTATTATTTGTTCTTGATTCAAGGAATTTTTCACGAATTTACCACAAAATGTCGCATTGACTTTGGATTGGATGTTTTTTCAATAAATTTTGAATTCTGCTTTTGAATAAAATGAATGCATCACCAAAAAATTGCCCAATATCTTTATGTTTCAAATTTATAATTATACCGGTGCGTAAACGCGAAGAAAATGCCGATTGCAAGTCCTCCCACTTTACTCGAGATGTTAATTTTGATTTGACTCCCTCTCCCACCACCACGTCGACGCCTGGCTGTTGTTGTTGACCTGACTTTTTGATTGAATTTCGGATCATTTTCAAGTGTCCGCATAATGTTTGTAATTTTTCTCAGAGAGCCTATGCAATCCACTGCCGCGATCGCACTATTGATCAGGCGGGCGGTTTACTTGCAATGGGCCAGCCAATGTATGCGTTCTTCATCAGTAAAACCCTTTTTGAGGATTTTTTTGACCTTACGCAACTTGGCTACCATCTCCATACTGTGTGCAACAATAGCGTCAGATGACATGATGATGATGATTATTCAACAGACACATAAAATTTCAAGAAAATGTCAAATGAAAATACAAGAAACTCATTCTTTGTTTCCAACGGCGGCGGCGTCTTCAGGCCTTAGCGATCTCAAACAGCTGTTGCGGATGATTTTGATTGGCAATTTTCTGCTCGCCCCTGTAGATGAGCATATGCTGGGACTCGGTTAATTTGTCAAGGATGGGTTTGAATGCACCAGTCACTCGATTTGGCAGGAATACTTTGCACTCCTCCCACTCCACTAGGATGGACTCTCCAAATTTGGTTGTTTTCGCTTCAGCGCCGAAAATCAGATGGGGTTCGTCCTTCGGTAGCTCAGGCAACTTCCGCAGGTTCTTCCTGCAAGCCAACGAAATCTTGTTAATTTCGTCGAGAAGATGAGACATCTGCGAAAAATGAAACAAAATTCATACACGCTGTATAACTCTCACTCACTCACTCAAAATGAAAAAAAATTATTTTTGTGATTCTCCCCGTGTATGAGAAATAAATATGATAAAAATAAAATATTCGAATCACACTGTATATAGCAAATGGAACTTTGTGAGAGAATCCCTGTATGAGAAGGAATTATGATAAAAAATGCAATCCACACACACATACACACTGTATAAAAAACAAAAACATAAAATGAAGTTTTGTGAGATAGACACTCTGTATGAGACAAAAAACAAATATGACAAATGAAATTTTCTGAATTTTTTTCGATCTAAAGAAATAGGCACACTTGGAACAATCGCGAAAAATAAAAAATGAATAACTACTGCTACTAACCTTTGCAAATCACTAATTAAATGGCACTCACAATAAAAACAATGCACTTGTATAGAAAAAAGCGAGAGACAGATGAGCGGCAGAGAGGCACTTCTTGTTGCTTCGAACGCAGACAATGAAATGACGCAGGCTCGCTGTGAACGTACGTATTAACTCTCTGTGTCACGTGACCCACGCCGTCCACACCTCCACGCCGAGTTCGCGTAACCCACGCTGCAAATGTATGCAACGGTCGAACTAGGGAAAACCCAAATTGCGCAATAACAAAAACAACTCCAAGGTCAATTTAGCTCGAGCAGCGTAAACAAAACACCGGATGTGTGTGTGAGATGAAACTCTGCGATTAAATCTGAAAAACAAATTCAAGGTCAAAAATGGATCATCGTGTTTACTGAGAATTTCGTTCAACTGTAGCAGACATTCAAGCACGAAACGTGCGAAACGTCCGAGGGAGTGCAAGTGGAGTGAGTTTTCGAAAAATAATCGTAGAAAGCACTAAGGCATTCACGTCTCTGCTCGAGTTATGTTATGGAAAATTTTCTTTTCTCCATCCCTGAAACCACGTAGGAGTTTTCCAGGCAATCCAAGGGGGTGCAATTGGGGTGAGTTCTCAAAAAAAAAATCATAGAATGGCTTTGTATAAGTTTTTGCCAGGGATATGTTATGGAATATGCTCTTTTTCATCCCTGAAACCACGTTGGAGTTTTCCAGGTCGCCCAAGGGGGTGCAATTGGGGTCAGTTTTCGATAAATAATCATAGAAGACACAAATGGATTTGTAAAAGTTTCTGATCAGGATGTGTTATTGAAAATACTCTTTCCTACATCCCTGAAACCACGTAGGAGGTTTTCAGGCCATTCAAGGGGGTGAAATTGGGGTGAATTCTCGAAAAATAATCATAGAAGGCACAAATGGCTCTGTACATGTTTCTGCTCGGGATATGTTATGGAAAGTGCTCTTTCCTTCATCTCTGACAGGTACCAAGTAGTGCAAATGGAGTGAGTTTTTCGAAAAATAATCATAGAAATCATAAATGGCTGTGTACACGTTTCTGCTCTGGATGTATTATCAAAAATGCCATTTTCTTCACCCCTGAAACCACGTAGGAGTTTTCAAGGATTTCCAAGGGGGTGCAATTTGGTCGAGTTTTCGAAAAATAATCATAAAAGGCACAAATGACTACACGTTTCTGCTCGGGATATGTTATGGAAAGTGCTCTTTCCTTCTTCCCTGGTAGGTACCAAGTAGTGCAAATGGAGTGAGTTTTTCGAAAAATAATCATAGAAGTCATGAATGGCTGTGTACACGTTTCTGCTCTGGATGTATTATCGAAAATGCTCTTTTCTTCATCCCTGAAACCACGTTGGAGTTTTCCAGGCCGTCCGAGGGTGTGAAATTGGGGTGAGTTTTCGAAAAATAATCAGAAGTCACAAATGGCTTCGTACACGTTTTTGCTCTGGGTGTGTTATGGAAAATGCTCTTTTCTTCATCCCTCAAGCCACACAGGAGTTTTCCAGCCCGTACGAGGGGGTGCACTTGGGGTGATTTTTCGAAAAATAATTATAGAAGGCACAAATGACTACACGTTTCTGCTCGGGATATGTTATGGAAAGTGCTCTTTCCTTCTTCCCTGATAGGTACCAAGTAGTGCAAATGGAGTGAGTTTTTCGAAAAATAATCATAGAAGTCATAAATGGCTGTGTACACGTTTCTGCTCTGGATGTATTATCAAAAATGCTCTTTTCTTCATCCCTGAAACCACGTAGGAGTTTTCCAGGCCGTCCGAGGGTGTGAAATTGGGGTGAGTTTTCGAAAAATAATCAGAAGTCACAAATGGCTTCGTACACGTTTTTGCTCTGGGTGTGTTATGGAAAATGCTCTTTTCTTCATCCCTCAAGCCACACAGGAGTTTTCCAGCCTGTACGAGTGGGTGCACTTGGGGTGATTTTTCGAAAAATAATTATAGCAGGCACAAATGGCTTTATACACGTTTCTGCTCAGGATATGTTATGAAAAGTGCTCTTTTCTTCATCTCTGATACCACGTAGGAGTTTTCCAGGCCATCCGAGGGAGTGCAAATGGGGTGAGTTTTCGAAAAATAATCATAGGAGGCACAAATGGCTTTGTATATGTTTCTGCTCGGGATATGTTATGGAAAATCTCATTTTCTCCATCCCTGATGCCATGTAGAAGTTTTCCAGGCCGTCCCAGGGGGTGCGAGTTCTCAAAAAAAAAAAAACAAAAAAACTCGAGAAGGCTCAAATGGCTTTGTACACGTTTCTGCTCGGGATGTGCTATGGAAAATGATCTCTCCTTCATCCTTGATATCACGTAGGTACACGTTTCTGCTCGGGATATGATATTAAAAGTGCTCTTTTCTTCAGCCCTGATACCACGTAGGAGTTTTCCAGGTCTTCCGAAAGGGTGCAATTGGAGTTAGTTTCCGAAAAAAATCATAATGGCACAAATGGCTTCGTGCACGTTTCTACTTGAGATATGTTATGGAAAATGTCTTTTTCTCCGTCCCTGATACCATGTAGGAGTTTTCCAGGCCGAGGGGGTGCGAGCTCATATGTAGTATTTAACATGACCAATGCATGGGAATGCATGGAAATTTGAATTTCAATTTAAATTAAGTTTCAGTATAATTTAGGGCCATGCAAATAGTGCGGAGTTCATTTGTTTTGAAATGAATTTTTTGTATCAATATACATAATATATTTTTGCCAAAGTTATTATTTTACCATCTGACACTTATGAAAAAGCAAGAAAAAAGTATAGAAAGCACTACGTGATAAGGATTAGGCCATTTCCCATAATATGTCCTGAGCAAGGCCGTTTTTGCCATTGCCCCTTGGACGGCCTGGAAAACTCCTACGTGATATCAGTGATAAAGATTAGTCCATTTTCCTTAATATATCCCGAGCAGAACCTGTATAAAGCCGTTTGTGCCTTATATATATTTTTTCGGAAACTCACCACCCCAATTGCACACCCTTGGAAAATCTGGAAAACTCCTACGTGTATGAAGGAAAGAACATTTTCTATTAATTTATTTCGAGAACTCACCCCAATTGCACCTCCTTGGACGGCCTATAAATTTCTTGCGTGGTATCAGGGATGGAGAAAAGAGAAATTTCCATAACATTTCTCTAGTAGAAACGTGTAAAAAGTCATTTGTGTCCTATAATTTTTTTATATTTTTTCTTATATTTTCTTCATATTGTAGTAAAAATGCACTAAACTGATTTTGCTAATTTATTTTAAACACTACTTAAACAATTATTCAACTAAAATATTGATTCCACTATTATATTTCTACTGTGGCTCTCTATATGCAAACTCTAGAATTGTATTTGTAACTCTCTGCGACTATCTCTCTGCCATCTCCCGCCGAGCGCCTTATATACCCGCAATCAGATTCCATTTACATTTCTCGAAATATCCAGACTACGCGTCGATCCAGTCAGATGGCTCTCGCATCTTCCATTTCGTTCCTTAGAAAGTTCACGTTTCTTCTACGCGGGTCTCATGTGTTTGCGAGCGGAGAACTTGTTTACTTGTCGAGTGTGCATTATTAATTAGATGATCACGGCCGGTCTCGAAATCTTCACATTACCCCCTTCTTAGAGTGTGAAGATATCTGTAAGATTCACCATATCTGCACGTGGACGTTCGATGGAAGTAGCACTCCACAGTCTTCAAGTTGGGTCGACGAAAATGGTTGCAGCACATCAAAATCTTGACGCCGCTGGATCTAAATATTGTCTCCAACATGCTCCTTATATTTCTCCAGTCCAGCCCATCAATCCCACAGGCCAATTTTGGGATTGCCAGGTCCACAAGATTCTGGTCCAACATCATGTCTCTTAATCTGGTGAGGCTCTTCCAGAAATCTTCATAAGACGGTTTACCTCGGGAATGCTTCTTGGTAACCAGATAGTAGATGTTTCTCTGGCCCTTCCTCAGCTGTAGCACCCCACCAACTTCCGTCTTCTGTTCCCGCAGTTCCTGGAGTCGACCGAACTTCTTGGAGAATACTACGGCAATGCCTCTGGACATTGGGAGATCTTTTGCCACACAGTGAGGTATCGCGTAATCGGCAGGCACCTTGAAAGGATCTCGTGGCTCCTCTCGGGTTACCCCATGTTGAACTTTCTGTTCGTTTGAGTACAGGGACATGAACCTCTGAAACGTCATTTCATCCTTCGTTGGTCTGACGGTGCGGACTTGGTCATGGTTTCCGGCGTAAGGGGACAATCTATTGAAATGGACGACTCTGAGTTTTCCTGTATTTGGTAGACGAGGTCGTTTATTCTTTTCATGATCTTATTTGGACCTTTCCACGAGTTCCGTAATTTCGGTGTTAGTCCACGGCGACGTTTAGGGTTATACAGCCAGACAAGGTCACCTATCTGAAATCCACTAGCATTGGTCTTGATGTCGTAAGTCTCCTGCAGTCTGTCGCTGGCACTCTGGATGTCCAAACGGACTCGTTCGTGGATGTCGTCCATTCTCTGTCGTAGTTTGCTAACGTAGTCATCTCCCGCAGTGTCTTGTCCTGGTGGCGTCCCAAACTTTAGGTTACATGGAAGTCGCAGCTCTCGGCCCATAATAACACTAGCAGGGGTTTGGCTGGTTGATATGCCATCAAGAACAGATGAAGGTACTGGTCCCAATATTTCTGGTGGTCAGATACTACCTTTGACAGGTGGCGATTTATCGTCTTATTCATCCGCTCCACCATTCCATCTGACTGCGGATGTAGATCTGTGCTTCTCGTCTTTCGGATGTTCAGCATCTGACACATTTCCTGGAACAGGTTTGACTCGAAATTTCTGCCTTGATCCGAACGCAGCTCCAGCGAAACGCCGAATCGACAAATCCACCCCTTCACCAAGACGTCGGCAACGGTGATGGCTTCTTGGTTGGGAGGGCATAGGCTGCTCTGCGGGTCCCATGTCCTTAGAAGAGATGGCAACCAACTTCTTCAATTCTGCTGGCAAGTTACTGGATTGGCTAACAGTGCTGCGTACGCTCCTGATCACAGAAAAAATTGAAGAACAGTGCCCCAAAATTGTTCCTTTCCTAGGTCACCGGGTAATACTTGACCTAGGTCACCGGGTAATACTTGACATTCATTACCCTTACCGGCACAAATTTACCAACTTGCAACAAGGTCTTCCCTTGTGCGATTCCTTGTCCAATTTTCTCATCATGGAGCTTGCGTTTCCGCTGCTCGCACCTCCATCCAGGCGAGCCTCCAAAATGGTTTTAGACCTCTCCAGTACGCTTACATCTTCCGCCAGCAGGACACGAATCATTCCTTCACTTCTCCCGTGTAGCACCAACTCTTCTCCATTCACTCGTAGGACGCCGTCTCTGAAATTCAATTCGAACCCTCTGGAGTTCATGATGTCCATCCCTATGATTGCATCATCCTCGATATCCGCTACTAGAGCCCGGTGTTTCAGTTTAGTACTGCCCAAAGTCAGTTCAGTCGAAAGTTCACCATACACAGTTGCCGGCTCTCCTGTTGCTGTGCGTAGCTTCCAATTCGATGATTCAATATGGTTTTTGTTTTGCAAAAAAGAGCAATTAGGTATATATGCAGGGCTAAATTCCAGGGTTCTTGTAAGCCACTCTTCATTAAACACAAAATTTTACCACTACCGTGCATTTTTATTTTAGAAGCATTATGTCTCATTCATAGTAAATTTAGAAACTAAATCTATACGACAACCCATTATAACACTAGACAAACATTAAATATTAAATTATCAATTCCAATATCGACACAGGTAAAAAATTTTATAATTTACAATGGCAAAAAATTATTTAATCACTTACCTAACGAGATTAAAATCATATGCAATAGAAGAAAATTAAAAAATTCCGTAAAAAATCTTCTTCTGGCGAATGCTTTCTACTCATTAGATGAGTTCTTTTGCGAGAACTTTTAGTTTTGTTAAATTCATCATTGAGATCCTATCCTAGTTATCAAAGATTCAATTTTAAAATGTTTTATCAAATTGTACTTGTATTTTTTACATTTATACATATGTGTTATTGACCAGTACGGTGAAAACATTGTATTAATTCTATTTTATTTACATGTGCCTATTGTGTTCCATTTTATTTTATTTTAATTTATTCATTATTTATATTGTACCGGATTTTTATACTATATAATAATCTAAATGTATTTTTTATTTTTGAATGACTTTGTCAATTAGAATTATGTTCTTCAGACAATAAAGCATATTTGATTTGATTTGATTTGAATTCTTGCCGGTATTTTGGAAAATGTAGGCCCAAGAATCGTCCTAGTTGCATCCGTATCAAAGAGCATAGTGCGAGGCTCGTTGTTAACGAGACCGTCTACGAAAACCCTTTGAAGGGCAGCGACATATGCGTTATTAACCGGGCTTTGTTGGATACGGGCTGACGATTGCTCCTGCTTGACCTTCGTTGGTGTCGATTTTTTGAATGTTGGACGTTAGCTACGCACTGCCCCAGTTTTCTACAATTTCGGCATCGTATCAGTCTTCTCTCAGGCATAACTTCCTTCATCACCTTTCACATGACAGCTTCCATGTTAACAGGCCTCTGTGAATCTTCCTCAGCCATTCGGATGTTGCTCATGCTTTTGCAGTATTGTTTCGCATCCTCGCATTATCTAAAACATTGACTTTACTATTTTATTTCTACTGTGGCTCTCTATCCGCGAACTCTCGAATTGTATTTGTATCTCTGCGACTATCTCTGTGCCATCTCCCGCCGAGCGCCTTATATACCCTCGAAATAACCAGACTACGCGTCGATCCAGTCAGATGGCTCTTGCATCTTCCATGTCGTTCCTTAGAAAGTTCGCGTTTCTTCTACGCGGGACTCATGTGTTTGCGAGCGGAGAACTTGTTTACTTGTCGAGTGTGCATTATTAATTAGATTATCAGAGCCGGTCTCGAGGCCGGTCTCGAAATCGTTACAATATTTTTTCCCAGTGTACTGTTGTGGATGGCCTTCTATGAATTATTTTCGAGAAGTCACCCCAATTGCCAATAGCACCCCCTTGAACGGCCTTAAAAACTCCTACGTGATATCATAGATGAAGGAAAAAGCTTTTTCCATATCATATCCCGAGCAGAATGATGTACAAAGCTATTTGTGCATTTATTGATTTTTTTTTCGGAAACTCACCCCAATAGCAACCCATTGGACGGCCTGGAAAACTCCTTCGTAGTATCTGGGATGGAGAAAAGAGCATTCTTCATTAAATATCTCGAGTAGAAACATTTATAAAGACATTTGTGCTTTCTATGGATTTTTTTTCGAGAACTCACTGCAATAGCAACCCCTTAGATGGTCTGGAAAACTCCTACGTGGTATCAGGGATGAAGAAAAGAGCATTTTTCATAACATATATCGAGTTGACACGTCTACAATAGTATATTGTGCATCAATTGGGGAAAGTTCAACTTTTCTCACGAGTGTGAAAGTTTGTGGCCCGAGCCTTGTGCATTTGTGCCCTCTATGAATTTTTCATGAGAACTCATCCCAATTACACTCCTTGGACGGCCTGGAAAACTCCTGCGTGGTATCAGTGACTGAGGAAAGGGCATTTTCCATAACATATCCCGAGCAGAATGATGTACAAAGCTATTTGTGCATTTTGTGATGTGAATCATTAATTTGGTGGAAAAATTATCGACTTCCCTTGGGATCCAGGGATCAAATCCGCAACTTTTAAATTTTGATTCTCGATATCTACAAGAATACTTTGTTCTATCATAAACAGAGTTTGGCAATTGAATTTGTGTTGTAAAAATCTATCCTAGGTTAAATAATTTCTGCATGAAAAGATATCTTCCGTCGAGTAGATGAGATAATTATGTTCTAATCCACCTTCACCTGACCTCTACGTTCGCTGCGTTATCTGTTATCTACCGCAAGCCGGCTTCGAGCGCTCGAATATAATATAAAAAGAATAATGATTGTAGATGGAATATTCAGAGTTTTAAAGTGTGATAATAATGATGATGTTTGAAAAAATGTGAAAAATTGCGAGGAAACGAGGGTGTAACGTTACCATGCTCACCATGGGTATCTTTTTAACGGTGAGAGATACGAGGTCGGTTAAATGACACCAAATGTAGAGTTTATCAAGGCCAACTATAATGTGAAAAATATTTTGATAAAATCTATTCGTTTTTGTTTTATACGCAAAAAACAGATTTTGATAATTTTCGTGTCTCCTCCGTAACTTATTAAATTGGTGTGTGGGGGTTTTTGAGATCGGAGATCATCAATTTTTTGTTGAAATTTATAAATTCAAGATGGAGGATTCAAAATATTTTTTCTGTTGTATAAATGACGATAACTCCGTTGTTATCAACACAAAACTATTACTGCGACATATCATCTGAAAGAGAAAAAAAGTTATTCGTAACTAAGTCATAGTGAGCTATGACCACCATTTGAAAAATTAAAGTTGGTGCTTATATCTCAAATTCTAGAAGAGTTGGTATAAATTTCCTATATTCTCCTATAAACTCAATTATTATGCCGGAAGTAATAATCAGTTGGCATTGAAATGCGTTTAAAGAACTAATGGTCATCGAAAAACCCAGGCCAGCAGTTCCGTTATCAAAACCGCAGAATAACAGCTATAGTGTTATGTGCTTTGCGTACATGGAAACTGTTGTTTATTCTGGAATATTCTCGAATGTTCTTGTGTTATCATATCAGAGCTATAAAAGCAGTTAGGATGCGCGGCGAACGTTAGTTAGTCGTAAGCCAGTGAAGAAAAGTTAAGCACTGATCAGTTGGATATCTTCAGTTATTTTTCTTTTCCTGTTTGTGCATCTATCCCTAGATACAAAGTAAGTTTTTCATACATTTCTTATTAGGTGATGAAAGTGTTTTTTCAGATAAATTGAAATAAATGTTTTCCTGTTCGGTTTTTGAGTGTTTCTAATTTGGGCTTTTCAGATGAATTCAATTAAGTAATTTTTTTTCAGATGAAGTCATTTTCACGTTTTTACGTTTGGTTGTTTGCATTTTTGTTTTTAATTTAATTTGTAATTCAAAGCGACTTAATTTTTGTCGAATTACAAAAGTCTTTTTCAAAATTTTTGCGTGTCTTTATTATAGCAAAAACATTTTATTTTGTTTTTCTTTTCAGATTACTGTTGGATTAAAGATATGTCTTGGTTGGTATCTAGTCAATTGAGTGAAGGTACGAGTAAAAAATTAATTTGTGATCGTTGCATCAATTATTTTTCAAGCCAGCAGAAGTTAAATGACCATAACACACATTGCAAAAAATCAGATGACTGCAAAATTTCTTACCCCACGTACCACTATGTGGAATTTCGAAATTAAGTTTATAAATAAAAATTTCCGTTTATAATGTATGCTGATTTCGAGTCAATGTTGGGAAAATGTAATGAAAATATTTCAGATAAAACTATGAAATATCAAAAGCATGAAGCGTTCAGTGCAGGCTACTACCTAAAATATTCGTATGACGATAGCCTTTCTCATTTCAAGAGTTATCGGGGTGAAGATTATATGCAATGGTTTGCCGATGAGTTGTCCGATATTGGAAAATTTGTTGAATTAAAAATTAAAAAAATTGAGCAAATGATAGTGCCTCTGAGTACCATCGGTGCTACAACGACATGTCATATTTGTTAAAAACCGTTCACCCCCAAAGATGTCATCGTACACGACCACGATCATTTTACGAGGATGTTCCGGAGGTGGGCGCACCAAGCCCCTTGTAACGTCAATTTTCGAAAATGATTTGTAGTACCTATAGCTTTTCATGATCTTTCGGGATATGACAGCCACTTCAATCATAAGAGATATTGCAAAAAGAGGGTATGTGAGCATATTTCCTTCGAATAAGAAAAATACATTTCCTTTACGCAGCACGATGCTGAAACTAAAATTAAATTCCAATTTATAGATTCTTTTCGATTCATGGGAATCTCGTTGGATGAATTAGCATTTACATTGAGAGTAAATAATTTGAAAAAAAAAAAGAATTTATTCATTTAGATGAGAAATTCGCTCTTCTCACTAAGAAGGGAGTATTTCCATATGATTATGTAGATAACATGGAAAAATTAAACGCCACCGAGTTACCATCACGAAAAGAATTCTATAATAAATTAAACGATGAATATATAAGTGATGAGAAATATGCTCACGCACAAAATGTTTGGGAGTCTTTCAAAATTACAAATTTGGGGTCGTATGCGGACCTATATTTGAAAACAGATATTTTATTATTGGCAGACGTTTTTGAGAATTTTCGTCAATATAGCATGGCAAATAACGGGTTGGAACCCAGCTGGTATTATACTATGCCCGGGTTCACGTGGGATGCCATGTTGAAGTATACAAAATGTAAATTACAAATTGTAAAAGACATTGACATTATGTTTGTGGAAAAAGGGATAAGGGGCGGAATTTCGGTTTGTTCGAACAGATATTCGGAAGCAAATAATAAATGTATGGAAGCATACGATCCCGAAAAACCTTCAAAATATCTTTTTTATTTCCATGTTAATAATTTATATTTTTGGGCAATGTCAGAGTTTTTACCTTACGACGGGTTTCAATGGGTTGAAAATTTTGATAAAGATGTAACTATAATTCCCGACAACGCCTCGGAAGGGTACATATTGGAAGTTGATTTGGAGTATCCTGAGAGATTACATGATTTGCATAAAGATTTTCCATTTTGTGCAGAGCATCGAGCACCACCAAATTCCAAGCAAAACGAATTAATAGGTACCCTGTACAATGAAGACAAATATATTTTGCACAATCGAAATTTGAAGCAAGCCTTGGAAAACGGTTTGATTTTGACCATAATTCATCGTGCTGAATACTCGTCTAAGGGCTGCAGCCACCAGCTCTTCTGAAAAAACTTTGTACCAATTATTGAATAATGCCGTTTATGGCAAAACAATGGAGAACATCCGGTTACACAGGATGATCAAACTTGTTAATTCGTGGAACGGCCGTTATGGCCCTGAAAATTTAATATCTGGTCCTCGATTTCAGAATGGAACCGTTTTCTATGCAGACCTAGTTGCTATCGAATTGAGAAAGACCGGACTCATATTTATCAAACCGTTGTACATCGAAATGGTAATATTAGACATTACAAAAACATGCATGTTTGACTTTCATTACGATTTTATGGTACCCACTGTAGGTATAGAAATCTGTAAGTTGATGAATACAGATACTGACAGTTTTGTGCTCGAAATAACCAGTGGAGATGTTTATTCACAAATTATTGTGAAGAATATATCAAAATTTGATACTTCAGATTATTCACCCGATAATAAGTTTCAAATTCCACTTGTAACTAAGAAAATTCTAGGGTTAATGAAAGATGAGGCGAATGGTGAAATTATCACGCACTTTGCAGGGTTACGTTCCAAAATGTACACCTACAAAATGCAGGATGTAAAATCAAAGGGAATTCGATATAATGTAGTCAAAAGTGAAATAAATTTCGAAGATTATATCGATTGTCTCAGAAATTCTAAAGAAAAAATATGTGACCAATCTAGTATTCGATCATACGCTCACAACGTTTTTAGCACCAAGCAGACGAAAATAGCCTTGAGTCCGTATGACGTTAAACGTAAATTAATTCCTAAATCATGACACTTTACCGTGGAGCACTATAGTTTGAAATAATATTTTACACTATCATTTGGATTTTCTTTATTGGTAGGGTTTATCGACAAATCTTGTTCTAGTTTGAATATGGTCGACGAGTGTGTGATTCCGAATATTTCCAACAGCGGTAGAGCTCCCGACCTTGCAAGAATTGGCTACAGACAAAATATGTTAAACTGTTAGAGATATTGGTAAAAATCTGTTTGATGATGAACTTCATATTGAAATTTGGTATTTCAAAGGTATGCCAAGTACTTGTTCCATTATTCCAAAAGAATTTAAAGAATTACCTAATATAAATTGTATCAGAGAATTGAAAAACAAATGAGGAAAAATTACCATTTTACTGATTCAAATTGGAATAATTTTTTGAAATTTGAATTTGTAGCTTGCACAAGGTATAGATGAAAATTTGAGTATTTCATTTTTTTTGATTATTATTATTATTATTGCTGTATTTTGAGAAAGGTATTTTGGATAAAGATAAAAAATATATATTTCCTGCGTTTTATTAAAATATTTCGTTCAACAAAAAACAATCATTTAATATAGAGAATTGAAAAAGTGTCTCAGCATTTGTTTTTTTGAAAGATTAGAATATAAGTATTTTCTATGAAAATGTGATAATGCTTAAAATGGAGGACAGTGAACCCAGGCTTTGTATAGTGTTGAGCAAAAAAGGGTAAGTTGAAAATGTTTTGTTTGAGTGCCTGCAAAGTAATAAAAATTTTAACTTGATGAAATTAACCACACAGAATTTATTCTTCTAATTTATTACATAAATCATACACAAAGTTATGTTTATAATAAAATAAATATTCACGTAAATCATAGCCAAAATACTATCTAAACATGAGGCTTGACAAAAACCTTCTATAATTTCTTCCAAACTTAAATTACTTTTATCATCACGTAACCATGATTGAATAATACCAAAAACACCTCGATAATCACAAAAGTTTAGAGCATACAGCATAGCGATACGGTCAGACAGCAGCCCAATGTGTATTTTGAGAATATCGTTTACATCTTGTTGACACAGCTCCATGTTTGTGGTGTCCTTGGAAATGGAAATTTGTTTGGTATAACTTTCGATGTACTGTGTGATGTAAATGTAATCGCCACAACGTGTTGTGATTGGATCATATTAGTCTACATAGTCATCGATTTTCGATTCAAAGAAATTTTCCTTAATTTCTTGCAGGATGTCGGTGAGGGTTGCCCATTCAAAAGAAGCAAAGTTGATGGAATGAATGGAGAACTGTTGCTTCAAAATTATGCATGGGCTAAAATCTCTGGATGGACTTAGACCACATCGAATTTCGTAGGATGGCATGGGAAAGACTATCAACATCAACTGATGTTCGTTCCGAGCTGCCATTGTTCCAATGCTCTGTCGATGACATTTAGAGTTTCGTTGTAATCTTCTTCATCACTACCACACATTACTTCAACTTCGCTGACGTAACCACTATCTTGAGACATTTTCGTTTTCAAACTGAATATTTGTCTGTGCTTGCCAATTTTAAAATAAAAATAAAATGTTTTGTATAATTCTTTTGCATAAAAAGCACCCGTGATAGGAGCACCCTGCATATCTTCCAGCATGAAGGTGGCGGGGTTGGTACTATCGACTTTGATGATTTTGAATAATTCCGTAGTCCAATTGGGTGTGTAACCCTTTTCAAAAACGTGCTTTGCCTTACTAATTCGCACAACATCGCCGACTTTGATTTTTTTGGTCCAGCTATTTTCAAGTGGCTGTATGTTGATTTGAGAATTTGTTTCTCGTTGGTTTTATCAATTTCCGAAGGTTTCATACCCGTCTTTGAATGACGTGTATCATTGTAAGACTTTGTGATTTCAGGCATTTGTAGGTGCCATTCAAACTGAAATACTTGTACAATCTTTCCTTTAAAGTCCTTATAATCCGTTCGGCTATAGAGGATTTGAGGATACTGTACGTATTGTAGCGATTTATCCCATGTTTTTTCATCAAACTTTGGAATTTACTGTTGTAAAATTCCGTTCCCTGATCGGTTTGTCGATTTTTTTGGCATTGTTTCGTGTTTGCCAAAGTATCTGCAAACGTTTTAGTAATTTCCTCACCCGTTTTCGTTTTCTGAGGACGAGTCCACACGAATTTCGAGAAACAATCTATAACGACTAGAATGAGTTTGAAATTTTGATTTTGATGGGGGTACGGTCTTATCTCAGCCAAGTCCATTTGCCATAAATCATCTAAGCCTTTAATGATGGTGCGAGCCGAGGATTTTTTTAAAAATTGGTTTGTGCTGTTCACGGACAAGTTGAATCTTGTCTTTGGAAGCCATCACACATATGTGATGACGAAAGTGCGAAACATACTATTTTATTATGGTGCATACGCTACATTTTGTGTTTTAGTAATCTCCTCGACATCAGATTATACATTCGCTATATCTGAATTTATTTTGTGCTTGTGTCTAAAATCCCATTTTAAATTGTGTGAATGAATCGAATCTGTTATTTCAGAAATGTTTTTCAACAAGTCTCCACGAATAATTTCAATATCAGTTTTGTATTGTTGGTTGAATTTTTCGAAAAATGACTTTGATTCATAATAGCGCACCTCATTCATTTGCGTTATTTGAATAAAATTACTTGTAAGTATTTGAGTTTTATTTTCCAGATTAATTTTTGTTGCATTCAATTCATTTTCAATTTCATGTTGCATCTTTGCCATTTTGTCACTCAGTTGAACTATTTCCGAATGGTGTTGTTCACCTTGATGTTGTATAGTTGCAGCAATTTTTCTATCGATTTCATCCGCATATTTTTTATTGGCAGCATCAGTATTATTTACATCACTCAATTTCAAATTATCAAATCATTATTACCATCTGGAGTGTGCAGCAAACCGCCTCCAGAAGACGTGGGTAATTTTCGCTTTTCATCACCGGTGTTGCTGTCGCTACATCCAAACTTATCGATAACCATTTTGAAAATGTGAATGTATGGAGAAACGCACACCATCTTATAGAATTATATTTGCCTCTTTGAGTTCACTCAAAATGGCAATAATCTCATTGTCATGTGAAGAATTTCCAGCATTCCGAGAGGATATCAATAATTTGAGACGTTCGCATAGCTAGTTGGGATCATCCCAATAAACAAACTCCATGGGCTTGGTTTTAGGCAAACCGCTACATTTTGTACGTGTCAATATTTTACGTTGATTTTGTATAGGAAACATCGGTTTAATTATGTCGGTATACTTGTATCTTTTATTACCTTTCGGATAGCCTAGGGAGTTTTTGTGAATGTTCGACAAATCTACAATTGATCTGTATGCCTGCATATCTTCATTATTATCGTTTTCAGGTGTGTTTAAAAATATCAGTTCATATATACCGGGTGTTCCTTTCCATTTTAATGTATCCGCTGCGTTTGTCGAAATCTATTTCTTTATTACCCAGGAACCATTTTGAAGATACACCACCATATACAGGCCCGTATACTTTATCGACTTCTTTGTCATTGCTCCAATGTTTTATAATGTACGGTTGAGCCATTATAGGATATTGATCGATATATTCCTGTAAAACTTGTTCATCCATGTTATATCCCACTTTTTATTAATGAGTTTTTGAAAAATTATTTATTTTTATGTGAGAATAAGTGTTTCTCACTGAACAAACTTTATTCAGATTGATACATGAAAAAGTAATGTGACTTGAGTAACAATTCAAATGATACTAGTTATGATACTCGTTGTTATTGTTGCCACGCAGGGCTATTTATAATGTTAGAAAAATGACGCTGCTGATCATAGCGAAATCAACAATTAATTGCGTCTCCTGGAACGGAAGCGCTGGCCCTGGGATGATAGCGACTCAGCAGTTCCTTGAAGGTGACCGATAGTCTTGGGAACGTCGTCATTAAATTGGCATATAACAACTCCCCCCATAAAGAAATAGTTGGTGCCATGCATCAACTTTCAAAGTTGAATGTCTTCCATGTCGAAGGGTTCTTCTTGCATTTCTTCACGAAGATTTGGCCTTCTTCTTGGGAAGATTCTTGAAAATCCTCTTAGAGCCTTGAAAGGTCTATCAGGTGGAGGCGGTGAATCATTTGGTCCGGTCAGAGCCAATCTGCATTTGCATTTGCAGAATAGGTAAAGGGCCAAAAGGGATATAATTAGGGAAATTGTAAAATAGGTAAACCATGAGATTTTTTCTTGACAAAATGTTGTTAAATCATGTCATCTAGGGTTTTGGAATACGAGTCCAACTTATGTTTAGCGATGTCTAGGTCATCAATGTTCAAGTCGTTCAATCGGAGCGGCTTCAGTTTCGGAAGCTGTGATTTTTCGGGAATATCCGCATAACACTCGTATGGGATTACAACTGCATGAGTACTAAAGGTAATGTTGGACATTTTTGATCCTTGGAAGTTAGCTTGAACTTTCGTAATTCCAATAAAGGCACTACACTCAGTCTGAAGTTTTACAATTGAATTCTTGTAAATGATTTCAGTTCTTGTGTTTATATTGGAGCAATTCACGGTCACTTGTAAGGGTTCGGAAAGAATCACTAGCCAAAGATTGTTCTCAAGTTTTTGAACATTATAGCCTTGGCTAAAAATTAAAGAACTTTGACAGTTTTTAGGAATGTCCTTGAAGTTTTTGAAAATTTGGGCTTCAAAAATCGAATTACACGAACATGACGGAGCACAATTCTGTTTTATAGAAAAGTGGCTTACACGTACTGAGGTCTGTCACTGGTATGAACATTAAAGCATCATCATCTTTTGCGATGAATTTTTCAGGAATTGAAAGAATGTGATGGAGGCCAGTTCTGTTATCATATATCGGGATTGGATATAGTTGGTACAGGGTGTAGGTTTGAGGTTCCGTTAGTGGGATTTTTAGGACGAATACTATGTTTGCATCCGTTTGAAATGCTTCCATTTCTATGATTTCGAGGTATTGTGCAATTTTGGAAAGTTTTGGTTGAAGTGGGAGATTATTATTATAAGTCTTGAGATATTTACTGCAATGCAGTGACCAAATGTTCAGGTGTCACAATTGAAGAGTGAATTAATTATATTCAAACGCGCAAATGTTATTGAATCTAGCATATCATTAATGTTTTCTTCGAGGAAGAGACAGCTTTCCATAAGTTTTTCACAAATATCAAAAAATTTCAGTTTTGCTTCAATTTGACTGATTCTATCATTCAATTCACTTATCGTATTTTCTATAGCTTGATGTCGCCGTTGAAAGTCTTTTCATCGACTTGTAGTTTTCGAATAGTACTGTTGAAATTCTGAATGACAGATGTCACTGATATTTGATTTTTCAATGAATTTTCCAATTGGTGTTTATCGTTATTCAACCTGCTGATACAGTTCGTATAGTATTCACCATCTGAGGCGTCCAAATTGCCAGTGATTGATTTGAAAATACTACCTATACCATCAATAAGGCCTCTTTTGTATCTAATACGATTTCTTCGAGTTTTTTATCGATAGAATTTGAAATTTGAGTAAGAAGACTGATGTGAGTTTTTACTTCAGATCGAAATTCGTTCATACTATGTCCGGTGAATTGTACTGTATTAATAAGTGCTTCTAAAATTTTACGATTGTTTTCGTATGCATTTCTAAACACGGAAATGTCTTTGTTCACAAGTTAAGTCAATTTGTCGTTAGTTAGAATGATATTTCCATTTTCGTGGTAATATACACCAACGGTGTTATTGATCGGATTTATTTGGTATCGAGACACTACTGATCCGAACAGCAGCAACAATCTGAAAATAAATTAATCTTCAGTTTCAGTGTAAGGTTTCATACGGTCAAAGTTTACCTTCGATCTTTGGTTGGTTTTCGGATTTAAAAGAATCGCGGAGTGTTTGAGAACTTGTTCTATAATGAAGGGTCCATTAAATTGTTTTGTAATTTGTCTTTTATTTGGGATTCTTTCACGTAGACTTTGTCCATAACTTTATAAGTCCAGGGGTTCGCCTGATATATTCCGGTCGAAACGGGCTTAGCTTTTTCTTTTTGTCTCATTGTTCGTTCACGAGCAATTCTGTAAAAATGTGAAATTTTGTTGTTGAGGTCTTTGATATATTTCGTAATGAGTTGTTCTTGATTGTAGAGGGTTTCAGGGGGTCTACTAGCTGTGTGACCAAATACTAATTCATGGGGTGTAAATCCATGTGTTTTATTCACAGAGTTGTAGCAAATTACTGCGTATGGGAGGATGTTAAATGGGTGTTCGTCTGGGTGTTCGGCCATATGTATCCGAATCATTTCAAGTAGGGTTGCGTGGAATCGTTCTACTGAACCGTTTGATTGGGGGTGATTCACGCTGGAATAAGTAAGTTTAATGTCGTAGGAAAGACAAAGTCGCAGTGAATTCTTAAAGGTGTTCCGTAATGTTGAAAATATCCAATTGAAGCATTGGCTACGGTACGTCCTGTTTTGTCTTCTAATGCGTATACTTGGGTAAATTTTGTAAGTTCGTCTCGTATGCTAAGTGCATAATTTCTAGTCGGAATTTCTACTATATCGATATTTATTCTTTCGAATGCAGTTCTAGGGGTTTCAGTTATTACGAGGGGATTGTTTCTCTTTGACTTCGAGGTTTGGTTCATTTTGTTCTTCGTTACTGTCTGAAATTATCTGTATATCAGGGGCTTCGTTCGAGGGTAAAACCAATGAACCGAGGGTAATGATTTTTGAATTTATGATAAAACATCCTTTGGGTGGATCAATTTTGATTCTGGATAGCGCATCAGCGTTTTTATTGATCTACCCTGGTTTGTAGATGATTTCATAATCATACTCCTCTAATTTAAGGCTCCACCTGGCAAGTCTGCTTCCAGGGTCCTTGATAGAAAATAACCACGTAAGTGGGTGGTGGTCAGTTATTAATTTGAACTTTCTACCAAATAGGTAAGGTCTGTAATGTTTGACAGCCCATACTATGAGTATTTGGATTCTGCTGAACAGAGTGTCCTCGAGGCATATGCGATTGGCAAATCTTTACCAATTGGGCCTTGGGAGAGTACAGCATCAATGGCAAATGCACTTGCATCTGTCGTCAGTAGAAATGTCTCTTCGAAATTAGGATATATGAGAATAGGAGTCGAAATGAGTGTTTGTTTCAGTTCTTCGAAAGAAGTTTGACGTTCATTGCCAAAAATGAACGGGGTATCCTTTTGAAGTAGTTTAGTAAGTGGTTTCGAGATCTTGGCGAAATTTGGAATAAAACATCTGTAGTATCCAGCTAACACAATAAAGGATTTAATTTCTTTCTAGTTTTTGGGTTCCGGAAAATTTATTATACAGTCGACTTTGCTTGGATTTGGTTTCGCACCATCTTTGGAAATGAGATAACCAAGATATGCTACTTCCTTCCTGAGGAATTCACACTTGTCTGGCTGTATTTTTAAATTTGCATGCCAGAGTCTTTTGAAAACTTCTTTCAGTTGGGATATGTGTTCGTGTATTGTGGGAGAGTAAATGATGATGTCGTCCATGTAAACGAGACATCGCTCATTTTGGATTCCGAGTAGTATGTTATCCATCACTCTCTGGAATGTAGCGGGTGCATTTTTCAGTCCAAATGGCATTCTGATGAATTCGTAATGACCATTTTCAACTGTGAAGGCAGTTTTCGAAATGTCTTTGGTATCGATCTCTATCTGGTGGAAGCCAGAAGCTAGATCTAGGGTGGTGAAATATTGACACTTGCCAAGTTGATCTAGAAGATCAGAGATCATCGGTAGCGGGTATTTATCGTCCACAGTAAGTTCATTCAGCTTTCTGTAGTCGACGACGACTCGCCATTTCTGTTTACCAAAAGCGTCGATTTTTTCGGGACGACCCACACAGGAGACGACAACGGAGAATTAGAAGGACGTATACTGCCGTCTTCTAGCACTTTGCTCATCTGTATTTTCACCTCTTCCCTATGAATTTGGGGATAACGATATGACTTCGTGAAACCTGGTTTCGCATCTTTCGTGTCAATAGAGTGTTTTATTTCGTTGGTGAACGTTAGTTGGTCATCCTCTAAATAAAATATATCCGAATATTCAAAGCAAACATCCGTTATGAGTTTAGCCTCTTCTTCATTCAGATGGTCTAACCGTAGTGATTTTAAATTTAAAAATTTCTGTCTGTCTGTATGTTCAAATTTTCGGTTTCGTTAAAATTATTGATGGAGTAATTTCGAACTGGTTCAAGTTTTAATTCGGAAAAATTTACAGTTTTTGGTATTGCGTTAGCATTTATCACTGAGGTGAGAAATTCGCCTCTGTGATTTATTTTTACTAATGCGTTAGGTAGTCTCACGCTTTCCTTCACCTGGGCTAACCGTATAGCTTCAGTATTGCAAAGGTTACATTTATGTGAAAATTCTGTTCGGTACGAGTTTCAATCGAAATAATGTTTTGGATATTATCCATGGGCGTATCAATTATATTTTTCATTGGGTCTCCAGAGTTAGTTACTTTAATTAGGGGAATGGTTTTCAAATCAGTGAAGTTTTGTTTATTTTTCAAGTCCACTATACAGTGATAATGGTCCAAAAAATCGGATCCTAAGAGACCGTCAAAATCTATGTCTAAATTATAAATGAACACTTTGTGGGGGTTGTTTGTGTAAAAGGGGATCATTACTGATTCTGAAATAACACTTTTTTGGTCAGTGATTCCTTGTATCAACATGTTTTCAAGTGATCTATTGAAATAATTTTGAACTGTTTTTGGTTTGAAAATGGATAGACCAGCACCTGTGTCTATGAGAATTCTATAGGTATTGGTTGCGTCCATGATGTAATATAAATTTTTGGAATTTATTGTGAGTGATTGGGTTACAGGAACATTTGTTCTGGGAAGTTCAAGTTCGGGCTGAGATTGTCCGATATATTCAGAGTTTGTACCTGTGCTTGGAGCTCTGAAATGGGGTTGATCGATTGATTGATAGGTGGATCGAAGGATGTGGGACCCAAAGGAAAGTCCTGAGAGTTTTCATACGAATTTGGTTGAGTTTCCGTGTATTCAGAATTATACGGATCAGCGGTATGATCGTAAACATTCGTATACTCTTGGAATTCTTGATAGTTAGCAGTATAACCATCAGCATTGAGGTCTTGGTAGTCTTGATAATCATATGTATGAATATCATTATTGGGGTATTGTGATTCTTGATGATTAGCGGTATAATCATCAGAGTTTGGTGAATTCAGATGATGAGTTCTTTGAGTGTTGAATCTTGTTGAAATTCGGGTTTTGATGAATGGCTGAGGGCCTTTGTTGGTTGAAATTTGGATTCGGTCTAATTATTTGTGGTCTGAATTGGGGTTGAGATTGGTTCATTGGTTGGGTTTGTTGATTGGGTCTTGGATTCTGATTGAATCTTGGACTTTGCTGAAAGTTTGTGTTGTTTTGGGGATAGTTGGGTCTTTGGAAATTTTGAAAATTTTGTTGTATATGCAGGAATGTCTGAAATTGTCTTGTTCGACATTTATTCAAATTATGGCCTTGACGTTTACAGAATGGGCAAAATTTCGGTTGGTTTGGGTTTGTATTCACTTTCCTCTGTTGGTTTGTATGTGTGTTTGGGCTTCTGTGCAATAAAGTTTTGTGTTGTAGGAAATAATTCAGTTGTATTTCCCTACATTGCATTGCAGTGAGCATGTCTACGGGATTAATCCTATTTGTGGATCTAAACCTACCAGACGGGTGTTTGATGTCATTGTTTCAATAACTGCACACTGGGAATTTTTCTGATAGGGGGTTAGATTTTGTTTCTGCACTGTAGAATGCATTTTTGCATTGTGTTTGTAACCTGTTTATAAATGTCAGAGGTGATTCGCCAGGTAACTGGTGAATTCTCTGTAGATCTTGTATCAATGAGGTTAAATCACGTGTATCACCAAAATACTGATTTAAAAGAATTTTAATTTCATCCCAAGTTTGGGGATTTCTAGAACTAATTAATTCCGCTGCTTTTCCTCTCAGTTTGTTTTTGATATGTAAGATTACTAGCCATTTTTTATCTTGAATAGCTATGCGGTAAGCAGTATTACACGGTTGGGTAAAAGTATTGAGGAATATTTGATCGCCATCGTATTCTGGTATTATTGAAAATATTTCACTCAACTTGTAAGGTTCAACTTCAGGTGGGGAATATTTTCTGCTTGAGATTGAGCCATAGTTAGTTTGATAGTAGAACTGGTTTTTCAAAATAAAATAACGAGATGATTCTTATAGTTGCTTACCAAAGAATGTCCATGCGGAGGATGAAATCCGGATTCACAAGCGTTGCTCCGGAGGAAGTTAGCGTTCGCATGTTCTTCTTCCGTTGAAAAGACCGTCCTTTCATGGTTCTTTGATGTTGTGTTGTTCTTTGTTGCTTGGTAGTGTAGTTGCTTGAAGTGCGTAATTGAACTTCGTGTAGGTTCTTTCTTCTTTTTGAAGGATTGGAATCCACCTCCTTCGGTTAGGTTTTCCTTGTTCCGCAGGAGTTCAAGAATCCGTACGACTGCGCCAATTGTTATATCTCACTTTTTATTAATGAGTTTTTAAAAAAAGATTTATTTTTATGTGAGAATAAGTGTTTCTCACTGAACAAACTTTATTCAGATCGATACATGCAAAAGTAATGTGACTGAGTAACAATTCAAATGATACTAGTTATGATACTCGTTGTTATTATTGTCACGCAGGGCTATTTATAATGTTAGAAAAATGACGCTGCTGATAATAGCGAAATCAACAATTAATTGCATCTCCTGGAATGGAAGTGCTGGCCCTTTGATGATAGCGACTCAGCAGTTCCTTAAAGGTGACCCATAGTCTTGGTAACGTCGTCATTAAATTGGCATATAACATCCATGTCTGATGCAAAGTTCTTATCTTGTTCCTCTTGTATGCCTACGCTGAAGGTATCCTCATCATCATCATTATTATCATCTGTACCTGCAACATGTTCGAGGGATTCGAATGGAGTCGTTTCACGTTCGTTCACTTTCTCTTGTTTGAGTTCAGATTTTACCCCACTTTTCATTGGGGTAGTAGCAGATGGCCGTAACGTTGCTGCTTTTACCGCTGCTTTTTCCGCTGCTATTTTCCTCAATCGAACAGATACAGGTTTGAAGAATTTTTGCAACGACTCATCTTCTTCAAATCTACCCAATTTCAGAGCCAAATATTTTTTTCGAATAGCTTTTGCAATTTCGTTGATTGTATTGTAGTCTTTCGAATGACATCAACTTCTTTGTTCAACGGTTTCATGATAATAACTGCGAGATGCATCAATCCCTGTGCATACTTATATATTTATCGAATCCATGACGATAACATCTAGCATTTATAATAAAATCTTTCATAATCACAACGGTTCCATATCGATGCTGCTGCCAGCATTCTGCACACATTCTCTTGAATTCATCAAACGACATGTCTGGGGAGACGTTTTCATGGAATACATGTTTCAAATTCATTTCATCCTACTTGAAAAGCACAATCATATTACAATTGTCTCGTATCAATTGTTTGGGAATTTTTGAATATGTCTGACAAAGGTATTCAGCATCAATATTTCGGTGTCTGCTAAAGGAGTAATATTCTCGAGTTTTCTGTTGACCATCGCATGCAACATCTTCGAAAATGAATATGGAATTTGATTTGGCCTCGTGAGGGCTTATGATTCCCTCATTTTCCCTGAACGGATAATATCCCAATCCCTTGACTTTCCCCAAAATTTCTTGAACCACCTGATATTTGGGTTGGTACAAAGATTTTGAATATACGTAGATGTTTTCGAATTTTGCTCCATTCGGGTGGAATAACAGTGTTAAGATGGCATTTGTCTTTCCACAACCACTTGGCCCACAAATAATTACACGAAATGAATTCGGTAATAATTTACCATGCTTCCCAATCATACTGCTATTGAGGCCTCCATTCAAAAAATCAAAATTTTCAATAGGGAGTGGTTTGTCTTGTTGAACGACTTCCATGATGTGATAAAAAATCATGAGCGCGCCACGGTTATAAATAAACGCATTGAAGCTATCTTTCATCATGATCAATGTTGACTTACTCTGGTGCAGGTGTTGTCAATTCAATCATCAATAAGCTCCCGTTCGAATTGCATCTACCAGGTTATTCGTTTTGTGGACCTGGCACCAAATTGAGACGGAGATTACAACGTGGAGAAACTGGCGTGAATCCTTTGGACGAAAGCTGCAGAGACCACGATATTGCATACTCTCAATCCGACTCCCACAAAGCAAATCAAGTGTTGGAAAATAGAACTTGGGATTAAGTTGAATCTAAAGACGCTAAATTTTGGGAGCGGGCTGCAGCTTGGCTTGTTACTTCCACCATGAAAGCGAAACGTAAGCTAGGTATGGGCGTGTCCTTTCGACGTAACTTGCTTGAAACAATTAATAAAAATTGGAGACACAATCCTACTAATATTAATAAATCTAGTGCTTCGGCTTTGCCAGCTGAAGTACGTAAGAAAATACGAATGCCTAGAATAATTCCATTCGAAGCAAAATCTGGAGGTATCCTATCCCTCCTACCTATATTTGCTGCACTTTCGGCTTTGGGTGTGTTGGCAAGTGGAGCGAGCTCCATAGCAAAAACCGTGAGAGACGCAAAAAAATGCTAAAAAGAAACTCGAAGAAGATCAGCGTCACAATAAATCCATGGAACATTTGGGTTCGGGTTTATACCTGCGGAAAACCCCTCGAGGATTTGGACTGTTCCTGAAAAAACAACATCAACGCAAAGGACGTGGTCTTTACCTGAAAAAGCAAAAAAACTGCTAAACAAGCTGCCCCATAGAGCATCATACGATTGGGAAATTCAGGAGTGTCCTCACCAGCTGGAGATACCGCATTTTCGTGGAGTTTTCATGCGCGATATGTTGCCAACTTGTGGTCCTTGGCTGCAAGAATGCGCTGTATTGAACTTGGATTCCCACTTGAATACGGGCACTCATTGGGTAGCTTACAATAAAAACGGCAATACCGCACAATATTTCGATAGTTTCGGCAATCTCAAACCTCCAATGGAATTGTCAAGATATTTTGGAAGGGGTGTAAGAATTACATACAATAATAGTCAATATCAAAATCACAATAAAAATAACTGCGGACATCATTGCCTAAAGTTTCTACTTCATAATGTCCACCGCTGAAATGCATAAATCTTTGGTTGAAATGCATAAATATAAATCTTTGCGAGATTTCACTGATACTCAACTGCCAGCTTTGTTAATCGATTATTTGATTGGGAACGCAGGACCTTGGTAGTTGCTGGATGTATGGCACAGGGCTACAAAAATCGATTCGCTTTGCAGATTCGTCTACCATGTTTCATTCATTGCCAGAATGAGTTTGGATTGTCAACCGCATCACCAAAAGAAGCAGAGTATCATGAACCAGTTAGCGCGCAATTTGAATGATATTATTGTAAGAATAAATGATTTTTCATCCAGGTTGTTGTACATTATTTAAGGGAGGTCGCTTCCGACACTATATCAGTCATATCTATGATATTGACGTTCTTCAACGCTTTCCATCGTTTTCAATCCGCCCATTCAATTGGATTCTGATTCTGAATACAGTTTGGCTTTGCTCAGCTTTCATTCATACAACAGTATACTCAACATTGAAGAAGGTACGAAATTCTACTACTTAGAAAACGGCAGCAAAACTAAACAGAGTATCGATATCCCTGTTGGCTCTAAAGAAATTGGTGATATTGAGGCTTTGATCAGCAAACACATCACACCCAAAACGTACAAGGAAAATCCCGAGAAATTTTTCTACCTCAAACCGAATAATAATACGGTGAAAAGCGAAATATTCTGCCTCAAACACTCAATCGATTTTCGACCTGAAAACAGTTTGGCTCGCATTTTAGGGTTTTCGTCTACTCTTCTCAAACCCAACTTGCATTACGCATTAGATCTACCCGAAGATATCATCAATGTACGCACCATTCACATAGATAGCAACATTACGTTTGGAGCATTCTACAACGACGCACCGTCTCATACGATATACGAATTTGCTGTTGTTGATCCTGGTTTCGCAATTGACGAAACACCCAACCATCTCATTTATCTACCCATTGCCCATAGAGACGAATAAACAATATTACGCTTCGAGTTCTTGACCAGCATTCTCAACTAGTTGATTTTCGAAACGAACAAATAAGCATTCGTTTGGGATTGAAGCGGAAGTATGGTGCTAACTATTCATAAGAAGTATAACTCACCACCATACCCCACCTCAGTCTTCACCAGGACCTTCAACGTGCGTCAACTACTGTCACCGGAGAATAAACTGTATTTGGAATCTCTCGGTTATCATGTTGTCCAATCAAGTGTTCAACATTTTCCGAAAACCACACAATGATGAATCCATACAAAAGGTGGAATGGCGAACATACTACCCATATGTCAAGTCCTTTCCCAACAATGATGTCATTGAAATCAACATCAATCAATCTGACGCTTACGATGCTTTGTATGATAGCCTGCTATTCATCAGTGGAAAAGTTGTTAAAACCAAAGGAGATGGCCGTGTAACATTCGTAAACAATGCTGGCGCTTTCATGTTTCAATCTGCTAGTTACGAACAAAGCGGTAAGGAATTGGAGACGGTTCGTGAAGTTGGAATTGTTAGTACTGTCATAGGCTTTCTCACCTACGCAGACGAAGATATCAAGCACTTGGCCAATTTAAGTTGGACTTTTCCCAACAACGCTGGGGATATCAACACCGTTGATCTATCATTCAACATGCTCATATTCATCAAAGATTTTTTAAATATTTTCAACGATTGTCAGATGATAGCAACTGCTTCAAAATAGAGGAGACCGCTGTAGCACTAACAGTAAAGACGGAAGTTACGTTGGATATTACGAATATTGAACTAAAGGTAAAGCGAATCTTTCCGCATGATCAAGTTAAATTGCAACTCTTGAAGGCCATCCAAGCTGATACTCCTATTCTCATGCCGTTCAGAAAATGGGAACTCCATATGTTGCCTGCTCTCACACAAGGTGCAAAAAATGAAATATGGGCCGTCGAAACTTCATCGTTTCTCTCCTCGCTATGTGATTGTATGTTTCCAAAAATATCGTGATCCAACTATATTTGCCAATTCGAATATCACCAATATAACGCTCACTCTGAACGGTGAGAATTATCCCAAAGAGAATATGCTTCTGAATTTCGTAAAGGGGAATTTTTTGCAAGCCTATAACTATGCACAATTCGGTCTCAGCTACAAAATTACTAATCAACATAATCCACTGCTGAGCTCCAACGAATTTGTTGACAAGACCCTCTTTGTCATCGATTGTTACAGAAGAAACGAGAGCATCAAAAGTTCCACTGTTGATGTGAAACTCGAAATCGAGGCATCTGAAGGATTTCCCCAAAATACTAGAGCCTATTGCATCATTGTGCACGACACTGTTATTGAGCACCTCCCACTCAGCGAAATCATCAACAAACTGAACTGAACATATGCTTTTTACTTCAGTATCAATCACAGAGTCAACATGAGAATAGCCGTTGTATATATTCAAGGCTTCACCATCGAGCAACAATTCCATCCCAAGGAGATTGCCATTAGGACTAGAATTCAATGTAGTAGTTTTTTACTTCTGCCAAACATGCCATTTTCCTCGTTGAGTAAAGAGGATCGACGTACCGCTTGTTACTTGGAGCGAAATGTTCATGGATTGAGGTATTCCTCTGGCTTCGTGGAATATCAATTAGATGTCATCCTCAGGAATTTCTACAAGATGTTGATATCATTTATGTGTGAGGACTTCAAAAACGAGACTTTCTAATTGCAAAATTCCAACAATTAGACATACCTACACGTATTGTGAACTTGGAGGATTATGAAAATACGTCATGGATGTTTCCCACATTTAGCAATAACGAGGGCATCTCACCTTGTATGCATCACATTCGCAACCAGACCAACTTCAATTGCAGCCTCCGCAATGCAGATATTCTGTACAAATGGCTTTGTGATATGTAACCGAAGTAAAACTGTATAATAAATATTTCTATTTAAAATGTTTTTTTATCTAACGTCACCTGATGATGAGAAACGAAAACGCAAAACGGTGTGCTTTTTTGAAAACGCAGCGCTTTGAAAGCCTGATGTAATTCCTTCTCTCTGTGTAGGCAAGTAGTTGTTTCGAAAAATCTTCACCCCATACCTTCTCAATGATGTGTTTTTTTCTTTGACCTTCATGTTTTTTCCTCTTAAATGATATGTTCGTACACCAGGTATACTAAATTTGACAAGCAGTCGCCATGTTTTTTTACCTTAAATAATATGTGAGACGTCCTATATATATTTTTGCTGAATATTTTGCTTGCCCCATTGCCCCAATGGCCCATTTTCCACATGACATTTGACACACACGCAGCAGTCACGTTTTTTTTCTTAAATTATGCATTCTGAATCACCCTATATACTTTCCTTATTGGAATCGTACCTTCAAACGTCACACCCTCGTTACCTCGCAATTTTACACTTTTTTCAAATGATGAATATTCCATCTACAATGATTATTCTTTTTATATTACATTCGAGCGCTCGAAGCCGGCTTGCGGTAGATAACAAAAATCACCGACTCGATGAACGCAGCGAACGTAGAGGTCAGGTGAATTAACATGCCTGTTCAATATTCTTCAACGACAAATCGCCAACAAATATGGCCGATTTGTCGTTAATGCATGATTTTTCGAAATCGACCATTGATGATAAAATGCTAGTGTACTCATGGAGTTTTTCTGTACCTTCTTTCAGTTTCTTCAGTTCTACCATTACAAATGTCACGTTATTTATACGTAAACTACGACTTGGCTCTGCAAAATACCAATACTTCTAGTCGTCTGATAAAATTGAAATTGGGCAGGTGATCATAATTCTGGTGACAATAATGCTAAGGAAAGAAAAAACCAAATACTGCTCAAAGATCACGGACCAGTTTTGTAATTATGGTCTGACTTTATTCAAAATTGGTATGTAAGGATATGTAGGATCGGAGATAATGAAGTATTTGATAAAACTAAGTAATTTTAGATGGCGGACTAGTTTTGTGATTATGTTCCGATTCCATTCTAAACTGATATGAGGGGGTTTTCGGAGTCGATCATATTTTTTTATCGAATTTCCAAAAGCATTACTTTTACATTAAATTTTGTTTTGAGAATCAAAAAATAAAATAAAACTGTAGTTTAAGAAGTACTGAAAAATAGGGGTTCAATAGCAATGTGAACTGAAAAGTAAAAAATATTTCTGAAATCAAAAGTTTTTTTAACTGTGATAGAAAGTCCCTCACCCCGATACCATTTCACCTGAAGCGCAGGGTGCTGTATATCAGTTATTCTGAACTATGCTACGCTATTTCCAGCGTTGCAGGTTATTGCTCAGGTTAAATTCGGTAGAGTGGAGTGGGTTCACTAAGAGGGGCTAAGTGTCAAAGTGGTTTGTCGAACCTTGGCCGATGGCGCGCAGTGACTAGGCCAATCGGCTGGTTGCGGGTTTTGGCTGGGAAGAAGAAGAAAAACTGTCAAGTCAACTGGAACTGAAGGTCATTTAATTAATCATTATGCTATGTTTTGTTGGTTAAACAAATTGAGGGAATGAGGGAAACAATTCGGAGAGAGCGGCAATTCCCCGAGTATAATTATACCTGGTTCACAGATGATTTTAAAACTCTAACCTTGAGTTGTAAGTAAACACAGTTCACCTCTCCGAAGCAGTGTTTAGAAACTAATAGTTTACAGGGCAAGCATGCAAATGTACCAACCAATATGTAGAGCTGTCAGCTACGGTAATTAAAGTTATCACAGAAAAGCAAATAAGCAGAAAGCCAACAAGCAGTGCGAAATAAACCTATTATGACCCTTGAGCCATTCAGTAAACGGAATGGGACACTAGTAGAGAAAGTTATGTAATTATAGTCAATTGTAGGGTAGTATGCAAACAAAACTAGCAAGAGATACGCTAAGAACTATCACTTAGCTGTAGCGAGCGAGTAAGCTAGAATGCTCAGTGTGTCCTAGGGCTGCAGACTCCTCCTGAGGGTCCCGTTGGAGAGAGGATAGGCCGCTGGTGGTGGTGATCCAGTAACACTCGGCTAGGTACCCTGAATGTAAGCTGCGCTTGCAGAAGTCGTGCAGGTAGTAGGTGGATTGATGCGCTAGCTAGCTAGCTTCCAGTCAATGGTTAAGTCTCTCAAGACACAGGAAGTTGAAACAAGAGTAAGAACGTGAGAGAGGGAAAGAAATGTCTTGATCAGCACAGCTGACTGACATTGACATCTGTCTGTTGAGGCAAAATGCAGGTTATATTATTGTAAACTATAGCCGTTTTTGATTCGCTCTGGTATCACATTTTGGTTAGCCGCAGACTAACCAACTGTTTTCGATTCATCACTAATGACGTCACGAGTAACACTTGGAACAGAACCAGCTCTACGATTAAGTTAAATATAGCGGTATATTCTCTCTTTATTTGATTTGCAGTTGTTTCTTTTGCGAAAAGTATTTGATTTTGGCAACCGATAACCAACACATTCGTTTCGTTATTCACCATGACGTCATCAACAGTACCAGAAAGTAAAACGTAATTTTTATGTCAACCGCTATCAGAACCAAACACCAATCGAAAACGGCTAATGCTGGTTGGATATAATCGCTTCGCTTTCTGATATATGAATGGGACTGAATAAAGTTAGAGGGGTATTCTCATTAGAGGCTTATTGGTTTCGCTCTGGCATGGATCTCTGACCCCAAGGTAGGTTGCGTTATCATGTGAAATTATAGGTTTTTGTCTCATTTAAAAATGACCTGTTACAACTATTCATCCGTCAAGTTAGAATTATAAAATTGTCGGAATAAAATGCACCTCAAGTTTTATAAGATTTGGGCACACCCTATCGATATAGAACAAAATCGTTATATTTCAAAATTATAATTTTCAAGCAGAGAAGGGGATCTGAACTCCTGATGACTTTACAGGCTCGATCCAGTAACATTCTGTTACGCAGACACTTCAAGCTCAAAAGTCCAAGGCCTCCCCTTTGTCTGGGAAAGTATAAAAGTGGAACAGACGATATAGGATGGAAGCTCCTGGAGAACAGAGGGCTGAGAGAGTCTCCCTGAAACACGCCCCTTCTAAAGATAACCTGCTTTGTTTGGACTGACTCGACCGGTGATATGGTGAATCGAGTCTTCCAGAGCAGAATCCGCTGTTCACTGCATCTCACTTGATCGGGTACCGCAAGGCATCTAAGCAAATGCGATGTTGTATCAAACGTCTTGCGATAATCGATCCTGGCCTTTGAAGGGTTACGCTTATACTGCACGGAGTCCTGCGTGGTACATCTGTCGATCAGCAGATTCTCCTTGCAGCCAGCGATCCCCTTATTTGACCCTTTTTGCTCAAACACCGGATCAACTGTTGAGAGTATTCGCATGTACAAGACGCGGGTGAACATCTTATAACTTACATTCAAGCATGTTATCTGTCTGTAGTTCTTCGGGCCAGACCAATCTCATTTTTTGGGCATTAGCACGGTTCACCTTTCGACAATCCAATCCGGAATCGCTCCCTATCTAGATATGAGTTAAAATCTCTTGCCAGATGGTTGTGGGTGCTTGGCAATTTTTTCCACTAATAGTTATTCAGCCCATCAGAGCCTCGAGCAGCGAAGTTCTTCACGGCCTTTGAGGACCCGTCGAATTTCTTCCGGAGTTATCGGATTGCGCAGTTCGTTGAACTCAGGCTGACGAAGCCTCCTGCAGAAAATTTTGATCTGCGTTAGGGCTGGAGTATCTACGTTAAGTGGTTGCGGAAACTCATATGTTCTTCCAGAAGGTGTCCACTCGAACGCCGCCGGCGGGTTACCCACAACACGTGGAGGCCCTTGGAATAAGCGAGAAGGTTTATTGCGGAAATTGTCTTGGTTTTGTCTTGGTCTTGTCTTGGTCTTGTCTTGGTCTTGTCTTGGTCTTGTCTTGGTCTTGTCTTGGTCTTGTCTTGGTCTTGTCTTGGTCTTGTCTTGGTCTTGTCTTGGTCTTGTCTTGGTCTTGTCTTGGTCTTGTCTTGGTCTTGTCTTGGTCTTGTCTTGGTCTTGTCTTGGTCTTGTCTTGGTCTTGTCTTGGTCTTGTCTTGGTCTTGTCTTGGTCTTGTCTTGGTCTTGTCTTGGTCTTGTCTTGGTCTTGTCTTGGTCTTGTCTTGGTCTTGTCTTGGTCTTGTCTTGGTCTTGTCTTGGTCTTGTCTTGGTCTTGTCTTGGTCTTGTCTTGGTCTTGTCTTGGTCTTGTCTTGGTCTTGTCTTGGTCTTGGTCTTGTCTTGGTCTTGTCTTGGTCTTGTCTTGGTCTTGTCTTGGTCTTGTCTTGGTCTTGTCTTGGTCTTGTCTTGTCTTGGTCTTGGTCTTGTCTTGGTCTTGTCTTGGTCTTGGTCTTGTCTTGGTCTTGTCTTGGTCTTGTCTTGGTCTTGTCTTGGTCTTGTCTTGGTCTTGTCTTGGTCTTGTCTTGGTCTTGTCTTGGTCTTGTCTTGGTCTTGTCTTGGTCTTGTCTTGGTCTTGTCTTGGTCTTGTCTTGGTCTTGTCTTGGTCTTGTCTTGGTCTTGTCTTGGTCTTGTCTTGGTCTTGTCTTGGTCTTGTCTTGGTCTTGTCTTGGTCTTGTCTTGGTCTTGTCTTGGTCTTGTCTTGGTCTTGTCTTGGTCTTGTCTTGGTCTTGTCTTGGTCTTGTCTTGGTCTTGTCTTGGTCTTGTCTTGGTCTTGTCTTGGTCTTGTCTTGGTCTTGTCTTGGTCTTGTCTTGGCCTTGTCTTGGCCTTGTCTTGGCCTTGTCTTGGCCTTGTCTTGGCCTTGTCTTGGTCTTGTCTTGGTCTTGTCTTGGTCTTGTCTTGGTCTTGTCTTGGTCTTGTCTTGGTCTTGTCTTGGTCTTGTCTTGGTCTTGTCTTGGTCTTGTCTTGGTCTTGTCTTGGTCTTGTCTTGGTCTTGTCTTGGTCTTGTCTTGGTCTTGTCTTGGTCTTGTCTTGGTCTTGTCTTGGTCTTGTCTTGGTCTTGTCTTGGTCTTGTCTTGGTCTTGTCTTGGTCTTGTCTTGGTCTTGTCTTGGTCTTGTCTTGGTCTTGTCTTGGTCTTGTCTTGGTCTTGTCTTGGTCTTGTCTTGGTCTTGTCTTGGTCTTGTCTTGGTCTTGTCTTGGTCTTGTCTTGGTCTTGTCTTGGTCTTGTCTTGGTCTTGTCTTGGTCTTGTCTTGGTCTTGTCTTGGTCTTGTCTTGGTCTTGTCTTGGTCTTGTCTTGGTCTTGTCTTGGTCTTGTCTTGGTCTTGTCTTGGTCTTGTCTTGGTCTTGTCTTGGTCTTGTCTTGGTCTTGTCTTGGTCTTGGTCTTGTCTTGGTCTTGTCTTGGTCTTGTCTTGGTCTTGTCTTGGTCTTGTCTTGGTCTTGTCTTGGTCTTGGTCTTGGTCTTGGTCTTGGTCTTGGTCTTGGTCTTGGTCTTGGTCTTGGTCTTGGTCTTGGTCTTCTTGTCTTGGTCTTGGTCTTCTTGTCTTGGTCTTGGTCTTCTTGTCTTGGCCTTGGTCTCGAAAGGAAAATAGTGAAATTTAATCTACTCAATATTAAGAAAATTTTGATGGAAAATGTTATGGCATCTTATTTCAATTATTTATTTTTCATATGATAGGTTTTTTAATTTTGTTCATTCAAAATCGAAAATATATTTGTCGAAAACTGTATTGCAGTTATACAGTTTACAACAAATAGGTGTATATTGTAAGGTCGCAGTGGTTAATAAGTATTGCAATTTCCTAGGTATTCCGATTCCACCACTCTGCGGCAACCGCATGTTACTGCTCATCATACAAAAATCCATTGTAAAATGGTCAATAAAAACCTAATTAACATTCCAACCACTTTGAACCTTTTTTCTTGGTCTGTCGGCCGTCGACCTGTGTGCTGTGTGGATCTAATTTAATATTTATTTAAGATATCTTAAAAATTACATTATGATGGTGAAATGAGAAATTTTTATTTCGCTTACTCTACCCGTTCAATTGAAAAATCAAGACCAATACCAAGACCAAGACTGCATTTATTTTCCGAGACCAAGACCTAGACTGATTAGTCTTGGTCCTGGTCTCGCGAAGCCCTAATCAACATTAGAATTGAAATATGGTGTGGAATGCGTTGAAATGCAATTTGGTAGCAGCACTGTAATCGTCAAAACGTTTTGCCAACGATTGAAACAAGTGAAGACAATTACAGGTTGGGAAAGTTTTTCTTGCACCGTTGGAATATCATGTGCCCTGCGATACAGACAAAAGTCTATAATCAGAGTGCAGCCTACAGCATTGAGCAGAAGATAAGTCGGTATAACAAGGGGAAGCAAAAGAAGGAACGTTAGGCCGTCCAGCAAGTGAAGAGAACCAGCCAGTAATAGCTATTTATGTACCAAGTGCGTTATATAGAACGGGCAACATTCATCACTCAGGCCAAAGGCCCTCGGGTGAATGTTACCCTCCGGGCGTTAGGATCTAGTAACGCTCGTGGTGCATATAAGATTTTATTTTTCACGAAAAAATTATCTTAAACGACGTTGTTTACTTCATACATTTTTTATTTTTCACGAAAAAATTATTTTAAAAGACGTTGTTTACTTCATAAATTTCTTCCCATAGTATTTACTGCATTCTGGTCGGCAACTGAGCACAAGTGAACTTCTATGCAATTGCCATGGAACCATTGAAGAGGTTGATAAGGGTTGTTTATTTAATAAAATGACGCTGCATTTTTGTAAGAATTGACCAGCTTGTTAGTGGAAGAAACTAAAACCGGTTGTGTTGATAATAATTATGGAGATACCACAGAATGTGACGCTCAAAGCTGAAAAAGCGTAAGGAAATTTACTTCCTGTGAAATCCAAATACTTATACGAGAAGGAGTATGACCATTTTTTGAAATGGAATGATGAAAAAAAAAGTGAAAACCGTAAATGAAACTGTCTTAATAGCATACTTTCAGGAACTGGTGAGTTTATCTCATGAAAAATATTAAGAATTATCCACACGTGCACCGGAGTTCTGAAAACGCATTGACCTCCAAATTTTGAGGAAGTCTCTAGGCGTGTCCCAATACATGCCAAAAGGATGATGATCAAAGACTACAATTCGATTATTGTATCTTTACTACCCATGCGTCATCAATTTATGATCGAAGAAGTCACACATCCTCTATCGAACATCTCTTTCTAACAACCGCTATGAGCGATTCAAAATTCGTTTATATTTGTCTGCTAAGCTAACAATTATGGTATTGTGATGATGACGCACGGGTAAAGATATAATAATCGAACTGTAACTATTCGAATGGCATCTTCCAATTTCCATACGATATTCGCCTACCGTTGCCTTCCACAATGATGGCACATAGGCGGGAATCAGAGTTTTATGTTATTGCTGTAAATACCTAGGGAATCATAGATAAATACATGCTCAATTGCATGGAAATTGTATCGTCATGGCAATCAGTCGAGAAGTAGGTATATAAGATATTTTTTGTCTGAACACAAAAAAATTTGAATGTATTTATGAAACATATGATGTCGAATGTATTTTACAAAGATTAATACGCAGCCATAATTTTTTCAGTATTTTTTAATTATTGTCACGAATAATAATAAAGAAATAACTGGAAGTGCAATAATAGGGAGAAGGTAGAAATATCAACGCTACTACCTGTCACGGCATGATCGATCACATGATCAAGGTGCATATTCATCAGGCTATTGTGAAAGTAGGAAATATTTGTACATATTGCTCAAAATGAGAGTTGATTGGTCGATTCTAAAAAACTGAAGAAAATCCATTGACTGTGAGAATATGCGTGTATTAATTTGTATCAATAATAATTTATATTTGTTATTACTTATTTTGGGGTAAAATAGAAGGATTTTTTTTAAATGGCGTGGTGGGTCGAGTGATACCTCATTCGGAACGTCTTTCAATTCTATATATGACAGCAAAATTTCAAACAATATTCATCCAAATCAATAAGAAATTAATTTTATTCGGTTCAATAAAAGTTCGTAAACTACTTTTTGACAACAAAAAAATGTCTTTTTCAAAATGGGGTCGTGCCGCCATTTTGAAAGATATTTAGAAATCACATTGGGGGGTCAAATGATATCTCAATTGAATCGTCTTAAAATTTTCTATACAATAACAAAATTTCAGAAAAAAAATTTCATCCAAAACAAAAGGGCGCTATATAATGTAAGAGCTTTGCTACGAGAACCATTTATTATTATTCAGTTTACTTTGTATCTGTCTGCTGATAATAATATGTAATTTTCAGATAACGAAAAGATTTTATGGAAGGGTACCTTGAAAGATTTAATGATTTTACTGAAACTTTTGTTAGCATTCAAAAGGATCCTCATAGCAGAACTCTAACGTTATATACCGAAAGACGAATTAAATGAGTTATTATTCGACCCCCGTCTCGATGCGATTTCAAAAAAGTCTTTCAGAATATCGGCATTTTTTATAGTTGTTTTTTTCTTGTATCTAATGCGCGAAATGCTACTTTGGTGATCAGAACTGATTTTTTTAATGAGGCGCAGCCGACTTAAAAAACTAGTCGAGATTACCGAAGTATTTCGCGCACGAGATGCAAACAATATTTTATCTACAACTGTCAAAAAGATATTGTTCTAAAATAAGTAATATGCTTAGCTTAATATAAAAAATAAAATAGATAGTCTAAAATTTTGTTACAATTTGAAAAGTATTGAAAAGCCTTAATTATTGTTAAACATTAGGAAATAAATGATTTCTTGAATTTTTGCTTGATTGAGGACCATAAAAATATAAAAAATCACATATAGTTTACAAGTAGGGTGCGAAGGAAAATGAAAAAGGGGTCACTTCGCATATCGTTATCAATGCGCCAACGTTGTCATGTTTGACGTTTGTAGAAAAAAGTATACATGAACTATCATTCAACAAAATAGAATTTCGATCCGGTCAAAAGTTAACAGTTAAAAGTTCTAATATTATATACCAACGAACTTTTTTCTCTAATCCTGGACATCGTAGCAGATTTTATTGAGGTGCGTAGTTTACGGGCATTGCTTTCGAATAGATTTTTTAGGCCTGGAGGTATTGGCAAAGTTTTTGAATTACATCTTTTTCTAGCTGCATGTAAATTGAATTTTGGTTATTATTTAATTCAATTCATATAAGCAAAATTTCTCGGATCTTTAAAAAATTCTTCATCATGTGACACTCAATTTTCTGTATCAGAAGAGTTCCATACCTAAGATCGAGCTTCCAGAAGTTTTCGGTGAACACTGCTATCACCATCTTCAATTAACTTGTGGAATATCAAACCATGCATGTCAATGCTTCGTTTGAAACCCTCAACTATGATATCGGATTCCATACTGGTTGATGATTCACTCCAATTTTTGTAGCATTTGTGCTCAGGTAAAGCAATATCTTCATTTACCGCGGAACGCGAGCACACGGCAAAAACTTATTACTGATGCGAAGGAATAAAATTTTTCTCTTTCTAACTTCAATTATACAGGCCAGTGAAAAAAGAGCCTGATTATGATTATACATATACAGTGAGACGCTAAATTATGGAACAAATTCATTAATTCTGAATATACAGATATTTTGGGAAAATCCTCGGATAGGTTGATTTTCTTCTCCGATGGGCCAATTTTTGAATCCCACATAAAATATACAGTGTGTTTCACTTCTCATGGAAACACCCTCGTATCTTCCGTAATTTTCAACGTAGAACCATGAAATTTTCAGGATTGATAGATTCACTATTAATGAACTCGTTGCACAGAAGGCGTTATCCTTCGTGATATACACTGCACGAAAATAGCGATGGAACCACCCATTTTTCTAGAAACTTATATTAGAGGGCAAAATTGGCCAAACATTCCTTCGGATTCGTGTTTAGGATCCCTGAATTACTACCAATACACCTGTCTCTTGAAAAATTTTCAGTCCTGAAAAATTCAAATTTGTTTCACTTCTCATGGAAACGCCCCCGTATCTTCCGTAATTTATGACGTAGAACCATTTTCAGGATCGATAGATACACTAGAGGTGAACTGTCTACACGAAAGGGGTCATCATACGTGAAGTAAGTGAAAAAAAATTTAATTTTTCAGAACTGAAATTTTTTCAGGAGACCAGTGTATTAGTAGTAATTTTGGGATCCTAAAGAATTTTTGGCCAATTTTGCTCCCTGATATTACTTTCCGGAAAAATGGGTGGTTTCATCGCTGCTGGCGAGCAGTGTATATCACGTAGGATGACCCCTTTCGTGTCGAGAGTTCATCCTAGTGTATCTATCGATCCTGAGAATTTCATGATATTTCGTTAAAAATTACAGAAGATACGAGGGTGTTTCCATGAGAAGTGAAACACACTGTATAGGGTTATCCGCATTTGAGTAAAACTGACTTTGATATTTTTAAATGGGACACCCAGTATATTTTTCCATATTTGGTTAGGGATCGTCATTACAAATCAAGTGATAACAGGTTTGATGGGATTATCTCAAACGGCTGCAGAGATATGGTCGAACATCTTCCTTGTATGTCCAATGAGTATGACACGATTCCGAAGGTTAAAAATCTCTGTCGCACTCATAGGGCATTTTTGCCCATACTTCCGCAGCCGTTTGAGATAATCCCATCAAACCTGATATCACTGGATTCGTAATCACGATCCCAAACCAAATATGGAAAAATATACCGGAGTTCCTATTTAAAAATATCAAAGTCATTTTTAAATGCGGATAACGAGGGCTATCAATTGGAAAGTTCAATATTCTTAAAACAAATATAATTATTATAATTTTTTTCCCGTAAGGAATATCCCAGCCAGGTCCGTTCAGTCATACCTCTAAATAACCAATTAATTCACAGCATAATATGTTTGTCGTAAATATTATTCACTAGGTACCTATTACAGTTCCAAAAACAATACTTTGGGAATACCTGAATAACATCGAAATATAAATTGTTCCCTGAATTTAAAGGAAATAGGTCCAAAACAAAAATAATGGCATTACTAAGGGTTACCGGAATTTTCCAAAATTCTAAATACAAACTTTGGCATTCTTATTTTTAATATACTATAGCAATCTACAAATGGGGATATCCGAAAAACTCACGTAAAGAAGAATAGAATAGAATAGAATTTATTCATCATTAAAATATTATACACATATAATTATACATTACTGGTACAACATTTATCAGACTAGTCACAAAACACCATTCAAATCTCTAAAAATTCTTTGACACTGTAAAAGGCATTTTGTAAGAGAAGGTTCAATAAAGCTTTTTTGAATTTATTGTAATTTTCAATATTTCCTAGTATCAATTGCTTTATTATAACATATAACTCCTTGATAGCTCGCAAAGTCCTGCACAAGGGCCAGTCGTGAATAAGGTAGTCTCAGTTCATTTCCTCTGCGGGTATTGTGGTCATGTATCGTACTGTTTTTTGTATGGTGTGATTCATTTCTTTTGATATTTAGAGTTACTAGTAATATATATAAGGAGGGTAGCGTTAAAATGGCCAGATCTGTAAAAACGGTCCTGCATGATTGTCTATAATGTATGCCAGCGATACATCTGATTATTTTTTTTTTGAATAGTAAACACTTTTGATAAGTATGCTGAGTTTCCCCAAAACATTAACCCATTTGAGAGATTGGACTGTACAAGGCCGAAATAGGCCAGTTTGAGTACTTGTAGTGATGGTTGGTTTGAGGCTGACGAGCCAGACGCAGGGTTTACCCGTGAGGGTGACCCTTAACACTGAGACCAACTGGGGTCTATTGTATTCTGTCGTCAGTAGTTCCTAGTTAAATAGGCCCGTATCTTTTATTAGGTTTAGTAATCTATTCACTAGGTGTTTCGGATTCATGCATATTTCTAGGTTGGTCTGTCCGAATATTCTGTAGCGCTTGTTGTACAGCGCGTCGCATTCGAAGATGATGTGAGAGGCTGTTTCCTCCTCGTCACCACAAAGTCTGCACTCCACGGTTTCTCTGTTTATTCCCATGGTGTGCAGGTGTTTCCTAAGGGTGCAATGTCCGGTTAGTAAGCCGGTAAGTATGCGTATCTTAGATCTGTTCAGGTTGAGAATGTCAGCCGTCGGTGTTTGGCTTAAGTGCTTCACCATGGCTGTGCTGTGTCGATGCCCTTCGATTTGGTCCCAATATGTTTGGTGCTTTGTTTTCTTCCACTCATTTATTAGGTTTCCGCGGGTTTTGCTGATGCCAAACACTGGTTCTGGGCCTGTGAATGGTAGTTCAGAAGCTCGTCTGGCAAGTTGGTCTGCTTTTTCATTACCTTCGATTCCTCTGTGTCCAGGCACCCACACAAGTGTTACCTTGTTGTGTTTTGCCAGTTCATTGAGGCTCTGAAGGCATTCCCATACCTGCTTTGACTTAATCTGTACTGAATTCAGAGCTTTCATTGCGCTCTGGCTATCAGAAAGAATGTAGATGTGTTTTCTTTTGTACCCACTGTCTAGATTCATCTGTATGCATGTCCTTATGGCATGTGTCTCAGTTTGGAATACTGTGGTGTTGTTGCCAAGTGGAAGTATTACGTTCCTATTTGGCTTCACTCCATGTATTCCTGCTCCAGTTCTTATCTCTGTTTTGGAGCCATCTGTGTACCAGATGATGTTGCCAGATTATAGTGATTCTACTCCCGAGTCCCATTCGTCCCACTTGAGCTGTGTTCTGAATGGTTTTTCGTATGAGTATTTAGGTAACATGTAGTCTGATATCATTTCCAGTTCGGTAATGTTGACTACATGAGTAATTTTGGTGTGCCCAATTTGTGGTTGGGATTTCCAATTACCTGTTTGTATGAGTCTGTATGCGCTCATCCTCGCCTTTCCCATGACTGTGATGTCCAATGGTGGGAGGTTTAGGATGATTTCCATTGCAGCGGTCGGAGTGCTGCTCCTGGCACCCGTGATACACGGACAGGCGAGCCTCTGAAGTTTTCCGAGGTTAAGTTTTGCCTGCCTTTGTCTCACTTTGGGCCACCACACCAGCGAGCCGTATGTGATTCTGGGTCTTACGATTGCGGTGTAAAGCCAGTTCATGACTTTCGGTTTCAGTCCCCATGTTTTTCCAAAAGCTCTTCTGCACATCATAAATGTTGATTTGCTCTTGTTGATTACATGTTGCAGATGCATGTTCCAGGTTAGTTTCTTATCAAGGAACAGCCCTAAGTATTTAACATGATCATCAACTTGTAGTGTTTCGCCAAAGAATTTGGGTAGTTTCATGCCTCCCAAAATTCTTTTGCGTGTAAAGGGAATGAGCGTGGTTTTGCTTGGGTTTGCCCTCAGTCCTTCCCTTTGGCACCATTCCTCAATGGTCCTCAGTGCGTTTTGCATTAGCTCTGAGGTTATTTGGGCGTGCTTCCCCTGCACGATGACTACTGTCATCCGCATAACCTTGGGTGTAGTATCCCTGGTTGTTTAAATATTCCAGCAGTTCGTCTACTACCATATCCCACAGTAGGGGTGATAAGATCCCACCCTGTGGGGTTCCCCTGGCAATTTCCAGCTGCGCGGATTCTTCGAACATGTTGGTCTGGGCCTTCCGATTTTGGAGCATTGAAACTATCCACCTGCAGGTGGTTTCGTCAACGCTTCTCCTCCTGGCCGCTGAGACCATGCTTTCGAAGGATGTATTGTCAAAGGCTCCTTCGATATCTAGAAAAGTGCATAGAGCTATTTCTTTTTTCGCTAGAGAGTCTTCCAGCCTTGACACTAATTGGTGCAAAGCCGTCTCGCACGATTTTCCTGTTAGATATGCATGCTGGTTTATATGTAGAGGCCGGTCTATCAGAGCTGCCTCCCGTATGTCCCTATCTATCAGTTTTTCCAGTCCTTTCAGAAGAAAGGATGATAAGGTTATTGGTCTATAGTCCTTGGCCTGGTCGTATCTATTCCTACCAGATTTCGGAATAAAGACCACGTTCACAGATTTCCAGGTTTGTGGTAGCCAGCCAAATGCTAGGCTCATCCTGTATAGTCTGCATAGTTCTGGTGCTAGATCTTCTATTCCCTGCTGTAATAGAACAGGGAATATTCCATCAGGTCCAGGAGATTTATATGGGTTGAATCACTTGTAGTGATACTGTTCCATGTAGTTGTCTCATTACAAAGCAAACACTACTCAGTTTTGAGATCAGATAATCTGTGTGTTTTTCCCAAGTTAGCTTCTGATCAATCATCAAACCTAAATATTTATATTGACTCACCTGCTCAATAGATCTGTGATTTATTTTTATCAGTGGACAATGTTCATGAGATAGATTTTTTTGTTGATAATTCATGAAAACAGTTTTATTTACATTAACAAGTAGACCATTGTTTGTGCACCATTGTGAAAATTCATCAGCAGATTTATTTGCAGCTTGAACAGAGAGGAGAAGATCCTTTTCTGCTACTATTTGATAGGTATCATCAGCATATATTATTGTTTTTTGTGTGGATACGCATGAATTTTCAATATCATTCATAAATATTATAAATAAGAGCGGTGCCAATGTTGAGCCTTGCGGAACTCCTAATGGGACAGTAGCTGGTTGTGATTTTATCTCATCTATTACCACTATTTGTGACCTTTGATGTAAATATGATGCTACCCATTCATTGGCCACTCCTCTGATTCCCATTCTATACAGTTTCTCAAGCAATAAACTATGGTCAACTGTATCGAATGCCCGGGACAGATCGAAGAATAGACCAATTGGAAATGTTTTATCATTGAGGTTTTTGTAGATGTTATCACACATTTCAAATATGGCAGATGATGTTGATTTTTGCTGTCTAAAACCTTGTTGACAATCTGGAATGAGTTTATAGTTTTCAACAAATTTACTTAGTCGCAAATAGTAGGCATAGTCGATAACTTTGGCAATTTGGGATTGCACACAGATATTTCTATAATTGTTTACGTCATTTTTGGAGCCCTTATTTTTATATATGGGTATAGACTTTGATGTTTTCAGTGAATACGGATATATGCCGTCACAGAAAGATTTATTTATAATAAATGATAGAGGTTGGCAGATTAAGTCTTTGACACATTTAAGAGATTTACCGTGGATATCATCTATTCCGGAGGCTGAAGTTTTTGTGGTTTTATCAATAATTTCTTGAATCTCTACATGTGAAGTTGGATTATAGGAATAAACTATTAAATGAAAAAGGGGATAATTTCAATTCATTTGTGTTAGGTTCATTTGTTTGTATATCAATGAAAAATTCGTTGATAAGGTTACTTATTGTTGTTTTATCTGTGATAGTATTACCATTGATCGTTAGTCGTAAAGTCTCGTTTTTTATTTTACTTCTATTTTCATTGATAATTCTCCAACTCTCTTTATTAATATTTTCTGCATTTATTATTCTGCTGTTGTTATATCCCATTTTTGCCTGGTTCACTACTTCTCTATATAAGTATTTCAGTTGTATATATTTTTGTTTGATAATTGCTATGTTAGATGATTTAGCTAGTTTGCACACGTCACATACCATTTGATGCAGTTCTTTGATTTCTTTTGATATCCAGGGTTTATCCTTATTACGATTATAACTGTTTGAAACTCTTCTTAGTGGAAACGCATTATGGTAATGATACTGATATGTTGTGTAGAAAGCATTAAAGCATTCATTCAAATCAGTTGAAATGTAAACTTCTCTCCAAGTTTCGTTTGCCAGCATGTCTCTGAAAGCTATCAAGTTGCCATCTGACAAATTACGTCTTTAAAAAAAACTAGAAACTCTACTCTTTGCTGACCCAGTAACAAACTGACAAATTTGAAATCTGTGATCTGATAGGTGGGTGTCCCCGAAAACTACATTTGTGGCGGGGAAATTTGCGAATATTCCATCAATGCCTCTATGGAGGCGAGTAGGAGAGGTAATCTGATTTACCATGTCAAATTCATGTAAAATATTTTTATTTTTTTTTGTGTCTGCATTGTTTGTCAGCAAGTCTACATTTATGTCCCCACAAAGTATATAAAGGTTATTTTTTTTGTAGATATTACACATCAGATCATAGATCTCTTCTAGAAATTTTTCCAAATTGCTATTTGCTGTTCTGTAAACAGTTACTATATATAATTATTTTTTGTATTTTTCATTAAACTCCTTAACAGCAATGGTTATCTCACATGTTTTTTCTATGCATTTTGTGAAGCTAAATGGTTCGAAAGAATTTGAGAGATTCGTTTTTGATAAGATGCAGACACCGCCATGATTACTTAGCACTCTACAAAAACTGTTTATAACTTTATAATTTTTTATACTTAGGACTTGCACTTCATTTGATTGAAGCCAATGTTCTGAGAGACACAAAACGTCTGGTTTATATTGATCTAGTAACATCTCCAGTTGTGGTATCTTCCTTGTTGCCATGCCCTGTAGATTGAGATGCATAACAGCTATTGAATCGTCGATGTTCTTTCCCATTCCCATTTTGTGACTTGGTTCATCAGTATAGTACGTATTTAGATCCGGTTTCCGTTTGGCTAGGTGTTGAGTAGGTGAAGGGTTATTGTAATTAGTTGTTGTGTTTAGTCTAAAAAAGACTCGGTCCTAGCTTCATCACAGTCATGATTAGTTAAAAATCTACTTCCTCTTCTGAAATTAAATCTTTCGAAGATAGTTTTCTTGGGCCAAGAGGTTGGTTTGTAGATTACTTCCTGCAGGTGTGTGTCACCTTTTGGATTCATTGTATTCAACTTTTTTACGTGAACATCTTCGTCCCTGGTATTTTTTTCCACATACTTTTTTATGGCTTCATCGTCTATGTCGTTTGGAACTCGTGAGATAAATAGCCATATTTTCCGCTGTTGTTTTGTCCACCTTCATGAAAACCCTCATCTGCTCTTCCTTTTGTGAAGCGTCGTTTTCCTTTCCTGAATTTCGCATCATTTTCTTCAGACTTCTGCATTCTTTCTGGTACTTCTTTTCCTACTTCTCTGTACAGTCTGCCAAATTTCTGAATCCTCTTTCTGCTCCTGTGGTGTGGGTTTCAATATTCTTTGTTGTTGGTCTATATCTTCTTCTAGATTGATTATAGAAGCCATGATTTCTGTTTGAGCTTTTATTAGTTCTGTATTATTTTTCCCAGCATTATTTTTGTTCATCCCTGTATATGTTTGACTAGATGTACTTGCGCTTATCATTTTCGTTTGTGTTGTTTTTGCCAGAGACTGGGATTATTGTTGGTTTTTGTGAGGATCGAATTTCTTTTTTATGATTACTGGTTCTTGTAGAATGTTCGTCGTTGGAAAGATGGTCAATTTTTTTGTTCAGGTCTTCCAGCGACTTGTTAAGGATATCGAATTTTATTTGGAATTTTTGTTCTATGCATTCTTTTATATTTTCTAAAATATCACTTTGTAGAGGATTTCTTGTTTCTTTCAGTGGCATTGTCTTGATCTTGTCCCTAAGTCTGTAATTTTCAAGTTTGATATTTTCTAATTTACCTTTGAGTACATTGTTTTCATCTCTGAGATTAAAATTCATTTCATTCAGAATTTTGTTTTCCCATACGACTGATTTATTCAGTAAAGATGTGGTTTCCAGGTTATCAAGATATTCGTTATCACATTCTGCTATTTCTTCTTCAAATTTTTCTTTTTCACTACACTTTTTTGTTTTTTTTTGTAGAACAGCTATGGTGAAATGTTGTTGAACAGTTTATACGCTTTACTTTTTTTGAAACCGCTGTTTTTTTGCATAAACCGCACATTGCTCGTGAACTATCACTCTCATTTTCGGCCATTTTATTAATCATCAATGAATGAAACTTGTGACAACCTCTATTCCAATACCAACGATCTAGAGGCATACATTTCATACAGATGTTAGGAAATGGGTATATATTTTTTGATTTTATACATGTATCATTGAATTATAAAGAAACATTATTATTAATATTCGATAATTTCATCATAATTCGCTATATATACGTTATATCAGTATTTCACTGATACACTTTTCAAAAAATTATACAGGAGTGGTACGTACCACCGTTATATTGTATACAAATTTATTTATATTAAAACGAATATAAAATACAGACTGACTTCAATCGAGTCGCAGGTCGTATTTATAAAGTTAATTATACACTGTCAGCATTTCCTTTGTTCCAGTGCAGGTGGTCTCTCGCTGGCGTCGTTAAATCAGCAAGTCCTTATCTCCTGACATTGGGATTTGTCCGAGACGCAATTCCAGCATATAACAATCTATTTTCACTACATAACAACTCCCCTTTTTGGAAAAAAGTTGTTACTGTGCTACAACTTTTGGGTTAGTCTCGTTCTGTGAAGTTTGTGTTAAGTTTAACTTCTTCCTCGACAGGTTCTTGGGGGTTGATACTTGGTCTTCTTGGAATGAATCTGGCTAAGGTGCGTGAAGTCCTCCCGGTCCTTGGATGATCTGGTGGTGGTTGGTCATTGGATGAAGTTATGCCAATTCTTATTGATTTTTGACGTCGGCATTTGCAGAAGATGTAAAGAATAATCAAGGAGATGATCAGAGCGATGGTAAAGTATGTAAACCATGAAATGTGTTTACTGACGAACGGTTCATTGATGAGTTTGTCCAACTCATCTGAATATTGACTCAATTTGTGTTGAGCTATATTAAGATCGTCCACATTGATTTTGTTGAGTTTCAGTGGTTTGAACTCGCGTAGGTGTTGTTTTTCAGGAAGATCTTTACAGCATTGGTATGGTATTTGTACTGCAAAGTTCTTGTAGGTTATATTCTTGTACTTGTCGACGAGGTACTTGGAGTGGACTCTTGTGTTTCCAATGAAGGCATTACATTCAGGTTGGAGTCTGAATAAAGAATTGGTGGTGATTATTTCTGTCACTGGTTCCATATGAAAACATTTGACGGTAATCGGTAAATCTTCCGAAATGGTTATAAGCCAAAAGCTGGGACTAAGTTTTTGAACATTATTGTCTTTGGCATAATTAAGTGATGTTTGGCAAGTTTTCGGAAGTGCAATCACTCTTCTGAGTAGTTGGGCTTCACAGATGGATTCACTATCCATCGGATACGGCAACAAATCGGAGCAAATTCTCACACCATGATTTAAGAATTTACAATTTTCCAAATTTTGGAGTGGGATATACAACAACGAATCATCATCTCTCGCAATATATTTTTGAAATGATAACAGAATATGATGAAGTCCTGTTCTATCATCCGGTATTGGTATTGGTAGAAGTCGATAAAAAGTATATGTTTCTGGTTCGACCAATGGTATTTTCAAAATGAATACAATTTTTGAATCAACTTGATATGCTTCAAGTTCAATAATTTCGATGTATCGAGCAATATTTGAAAACGTTGTTGGTAATGGTAAATTATTCTTTTGGAGAGATTGTGATATATCTACGAGGTATTTAATCAAATCATTTGAAGTTATGATTGAACTGTGAAGAATATTCAATCTAGCGAATGTTATAGAATTCAAAATATTATCAAGAGTGTCATCAAGGAATAGATAACTTTCCATCAGTGTTTCGCAAATATCGAAGGTTCTCACTTGTGCTTCATAAAAGGCAAGATCGTCTGAAATTGTAAATATTGATGTTTCTATTTCTTTTATATCTTTATTGAAGGTTTCCTCATCTACTTGCAATTTTTGTATAGTTGAGTTGAAGTTTTTGATCACAGAGGTAGTAACAGATATCTGATTTTTCAAAAGATTTTCAATTTGGTGTTCGTCTTGTGAAATTTTGTTCATACAATCTGTATAATATTCACCGTCTGATGCATCCAAATTGCCGGTTATTGCTTTCCAGAAAGTACCTACTCCGTTAATTATTCCGCGTTCCTGTCGTTTATTGAAATTTTCAGTATCGGCGAATATTTCTCGATACTTCGGGCTAAGTGAGTTTGATACCTGAGTTAGAAGGCTCAAATGTGTCTGAACTTGGGCTTTGAATGATATCATTCGTGCACTTTGTTGATCAAACGTCATATTTTCTAGAAATTTGTCATTGTGTTCCAAAGCGGATTTAATGTGGTCTGAGTCCTTATAGACTAGCAGGGTCCATTTTTCATTTGAAATCTTCAGAGTTCTTTCTTCATGAAGGAAGATGCCAACGGTATTGTTTATTGGTTGAATGGAATATTGTGAATGGGCTGCTGAAAACAGCAAAATGACCCTAAAATGAAATTAATCTTCAATGTTAAGTTTCAGTCTATCAAAGTTTACTTTTGTTTTCTGTCGCGTCTTCCAATTGACGAGCATTGCTGAATTTTGAAAAATTTATATTATCTCAAAGTGGCCATCAAATTTATTTTGAAGTTAGTCTTTAATTTGAGATTCTTTAACGAATACTTTATCTCCTACTTTGTATTCTATAGGTTGTCCTACATGTTTGTCAAATCTAATTTTTGCTTTTTCTTTTTGCCTTTGAGTCTTTTATCGGGCAACTTTGTAGTAATGCGAGACTATTATTGAGATCTCGTATGTATTTTGTAATTAATTTGTCTTGGTCATAGAGAGTTTCTGGTGGTCGACTGGATGTGTGTCCGAATAAAACTTCATAAGGCGTGAACCCATGTGTTTTATTTTTACTATTATTGTAGCAAATAATAGCATAGGGTAGACATGTGAGGTGATGGTCATTTGGATTTTCGGTTACACTTGATCTAATCATTTCCATGAGCGTTGCATGGAAACGTTCCAAAAAGCTATTTGATTGCGGGTGGTGGACACTTAAAAATTATAGTTTAATGTCATAAAGTGTGCACAAGTCATTCAATAGTGTATTTTGGAATTCACGACCAGTGTCGCAATGAATTCTTAATGGGGTACCATAGTGCTGAAAGAATAGCAATAAAGTATTGACAACTGATTTTGCGGATTTGTCATCTATCGACTATGCCTGTGAGAATTTAGTTAATTCATCTCTGATGGTGAGAACAAATTTTTTTGTAGGGACTCAAGAAAATCGATGTTGATTCTTTCGAATGGTGTTTCAGGTGTATCTATCATTACTAGAGGGTTACTCAGATTTTTCCTACAGATTTTTATTTTCTGACAAGTTTCACATTTTTTTACAAAATTTTCCACATCTTAAACTAGATTAGGCCAATTTTGTTCTTTCACTCTTCTAACAGTTTCATTAATTCCTCGATGTAAATTACTCTTACCGGAATGATATTGATCCATAATAATAGGTATTTCGTCTTTTTCGGGGGTTCTTGTCCTTATAAGGGAAAATGGCTCTCCGTCAAATTTCTTGAATTTTTGATATGTTGTAGAATTGATCATTCCGATGAAATGTTTCAACGGGCGCAAAACGATCATGTGACTAGTTTTCGAGATACAGGGTGTTGAATATGAGAAACATTCACTTTTCATCACTCTGTATCTGCCAAGTTACGATTTAGTTCGGATTTATCTTTTGTGGGATCATCATCACATCCGTGTATGATGAATTCATGAGAAATTCATTTCCAAATCTTTTCGTAGTACAGGGCGATTTCACTTGAAAACAATGCTATTTTGAGACTTTCATAATTTAGTTGTTTTATAAAGAGAAAATGCGAGAAAAGGTAGAATTATCACATAATATTATAAATTCATTTCATCTAGCATCACAGTTGATACAATTCATACAAGGTGATTCACAAATATGGAAACATAACGAATTGTTTTTTGGGACACCTTGTAGTAATAAACCAACCTAAAATGACAAAATTCACTTGAAGAATGTTAAATGATATGTTCCATCGTATACAGAGTCGAATGATATCAATTTGAAAAATTAGATATACTTTAATAAATAAAAACCTTGATTTTTTAAATCACCCTATATCTCATAAGGGAGTCCGAAAAGATAGCGATATTTTTTCACGGGAGAACTCGAAATACTTTCATTCATATCGTACAAAATTTTCATCAAATTCCTATAACAGGTTTTTTATATACAAGGCGAACAATTTGTGAAAAAGTCCATATATTTCACTATTTTACGCTAATAAATGACCACTCTACCTATCCATTGAAGTCTCCTGATGTGATTGAGAAGATACTTATTTGATATTTATTCAAAACGTAAAAGTAAGGAATTCAGTGAAGTGAAATCAACATTATTTCAACTCATAACAACTTGTACGGCCTTGCCAGATGGCACACATAATATGTATCCCATGGCTATTGGGAATTCAAGATAAGGGATACTCCCTCTAGTGTCGGGTTTTGAATCTATACTTACGTGAAAATGAGGTTGACTATGATTTTGACATTTTGAGCATTTCTACAACAATAGCACAGAGCAACCATAAAGCTGTCCTGATGAGTGGGAAACCACGAAACAGCTGTCGACAGATGATGGTGGCTCTCGGAATCAAAACATAAATCACTCTATTTACTTCTATATATATATATATATATATATATATATATATATATATATATATATATATATATATAATATATATATATATATATGAAAACTAAAAGTTCGGGTTGAACCGCGTCTAGAATTTGTTGAAATTCGACGTTTCGGCTCCGATTTTGGAGCCATTTTCAAGAACTGAAATAGAAAGAAAATTAATGAAAGGTTAAAACGTAATTCTACGCTGAGGTCTCAATCTGCCTACTCCTCAGGTATAATTACGTTAGGTTTTTGTGACTTGACGTCGGGGTCTCAATCTGCCTACTCCCCATGTCTCGTCACTGGTTCTCTCTAAGGTCTCAATCTGCCTACTCCTCCGAGAGAACTAAGATATTGTGGGTTGAGGAACTGTATTTATAGTAGACGTGGCTGTAATGGCCGTGTGCAATGTATTGTCGCGAGGTGAACTATGTGCGGGAACTGAATTGGCGCTAGATGAGCTGTGTGCGGGAACTTGGTTGGCGCTAAGTGAGCTGTGTGCGGGAACTGGGTTGGTGGGAAATGAGTTTATGCGTGCAATGAGAGGCTTCCAGGTATTGGGAAGTCTACGTCCGTCGTCGCGAGTGTTGAGGCAATTGGGGCGCTTCTCTATCTCAAGGGCTTCTCGGATGATCCTGGTTTGCAGAGTTTTCTCGGTGGAAATTGTTTTTGTGTTTTGGAAGTCTATTTTGTGACCTGTGTCTTCTCGATGTTTATAAAGTGCGGAAGTGGAAGATGCCTGACGCACAGCAAGTTCGTGTTCGTAGACTCTGGAAGTTACTCGTCTATTAGTCTAGCCAATATAAGTTCTCGGGCAGTCTGAACATGGTATTTCATATATACCTTGAGAATCGTTTGGTATTGTGTCCTTGAGAGATCTGAGGAATTTGGATATTTGGTTGTTGGCCGTGAATATTGTTTTTATCTCGTGTTTTCTCAAGATATTACTGATTTTGTCTGTTACACCTTTGATGTATGGTAGGAAAGCTTTGTGTGGCTGAATACTCTCTAGTGGATCGTTCGTTTTTGGAGGACGGGTCAGTTGATGGCGGATAGACTTGTCGATTAGCGAATTGTTGTAACCATTTTGGAGTAAGGCTGATTTCAGTTTGTCCAGCTCTTGTGTTCTATTCTGGTTGTCGGTAACAAATTCTACACGCGGTTCAACCCGAACTTTTAGTTTTCAAATATCTGACCGCGGAAACCTATCTGAACACACATATATATATATATATATATATATATATATATATATATATATATATATATATATATATATATATATATATATATATATATATAATCTATACATAAATTGATAGAAGTTCAACGGGATGTGATATATCTTTCGGATATTGGGTTGGCACGAGCATGTGCATGACAATACAACAAGGAAAATACATGATGGATAACTGAATATTTCCCTAATCAAAAAACATTATCAAATACGAATTAGAAGGAGATTCTTACCAATAACCAATAAAATTAAACTATTTCTGGACCGATATCCATGTCCTCTGGAAGCATTCTATTTGCAGCATCTCCTATGGAATCTAAAAGACGATTGGATGGAAAATGTATGTTTTTTCTTGATATCTAGCGTACCCCAAAAACCATATCACGCTAGCAACATGCGCACAAGTTCCTAAAGTCCTAGCACCGGACTTACAAGTACAATAATACCCCGTAATGGGGAGAGCAGGATCTTCTAAATTTTCGTCACCTCTTTCAGTGAAAACAACCCAAAGCATGTGTTTAGCAGCATTCCTGAACCGAGAAAATATTCTGAATCTTAGGAAATTGGGTTCCCCATGTAACTCATCGACTTCTAAAATGTTGTCTACTTCACCATCTCTACGAGTTGTATCTTGGATATATGACGCAGCCAAGTGTAAATGATATGTTCCAGTAAGTAATTTTAAATATTCAATATCAAGGCGAGGAAACGATTGTATATGATATTGATTTAAACGAATCCATCGACCATTCCTAGTTCGGAGGTTTTCAGCTTCAACTCGTGCCTGAACAATGTTGACATCATCGGAATCAACCAACATTTATGTGGCCGTATCCAACGTTCCAGGCATATTTATCAATGGATGGAATTTATTTATAAGAGCACCAGCAATCAGGTAATAGTCATGTAGCTTCGCAGCATGTATTGCTGTTATGGGTTGACGAAAAAATTTGAAAATTGACTTAAAATGTCCATTTCTAGCTTCAACAATCCATCTAGTAGTGGTTATTAAACGTGCCTGATTGGCTTCATTTGTCGTTAATTGCCTTTGATTCGGCGGTAGAAATGGTGGCATATAGTAATGCAAGCCAAGTTCTTGTAGACTATTGATTGAATCTCTATAGCCTCTATCGACTATCACAATATCTCCTTCTTGAAACCATGTTTTCATTCCATTCAAATCAACTTGTAATTCGTGATTTAGAACACTTGCATCATTATTCCTAGCATCTGCGAAGTACGGCCCGTTGATTGCTAAGATATATCCATCGGGGGCAACTATGATCTCTGGTTTGACCAAGTGTTCATTCTTGTGGAAACAGTATGATTGCCTCAATACCCGGAAGTTACTGCTCTTTTCTATTTTATTGTAGGTACAATCTATATAAACTATTGCTTTGGGAATATCTGGTGTGGGATTGTACAGTTGATTCGTATAAGGGGATACATGACTGTTAATATAATTTTCTCTTGTTATTGAATTAAATCCAATATTGTTCGGTACGAACTTTTGTAAAAGAGATAATCTCACATTAGAAATAATGAAGCTTGCTGTTTGTCGAGAAGGATAACTGAACAATATTTTCAAAAACTCATCTGAAACTCCATGTTTCATTTTGATCAAAAATGTCAGCAAATGTTTTCTTTCGACATTTCTTTTCTTGCCACCTTGTTCAACAATATCACAAAATTCTAGTAATTGTTGAAAATGATTTTTTGAGATTGATGTCAGATACTTAAATTCGTCTTCAGTGAAACAATTGATATGCTCCCAGTTACGGAGTGGCCTGTTTCTATTAGCAAATGTCCTCATTCTTTGAAGAAAATGTTGAAGATTGGAAATTATGTATGGTTTATTCACAAAATTCAAGCCTCCATGCAAGTAATTTGGAAGAAAACCTTGATGATCAAGATGGTGACCACAAATTCTCAAGAAATCTGGGACATAGATATCAGAAGCAACAAAAATATCCACTCTACATTCTAAAGAAAGTCTTTGAATATTTTGACGAGCATTACAAATAATGCACGCACGACTTGATACGCGGGACAACACATTGAGACGAAGGCAATTCGGGTTATTTTCCATAGCAATAATGTCATTCATTACTGTGTTATTACAATTGAAACATATTTTTGTATCATCCTGAATATCAATAGGTGGATTTCCCGCAGTTTGTCTTCGATATGTTGCAATTTGCAAAACATCAATATTATCTCCTCTATTCAAACGCATTGAGAGTCTAGGAATAACATTTCGCTCACAAACATAACAACTCACTCTATTTGCGAAGGCCATATTGTTCAGCAAAGTTCAACAAACACTGAAAATCACATAAACTTGAACAGTAAAAAAGAAACTTCAATTAGTCCAATAACCCAAAAAGAGTTCTCGGGCTTTATGACAACAAGAAAACGACTATTGACATAAGAATTTTGTTGATTTTATCCTCTTTGAATTGTTCTCCATGCCTACTACGAAATAAGAGGAATATATTAATAAGTAGGTATTCGAAGATGATTCAGATGATGTTTCAAATACAAGAAAAAGAAAGAGAAACGTTCTCTGAAAGGGGGTATATACTATATACAAACATATATACGATTCGAAGATACAAGAACATAATTGAAACATAAAACGTTAATTTGGTGTAAAAATATGCCGAGAATTTGATTTAATATATATCTATATAAGCCGATAGAAATAATTACATACAAATTTTGATTTTTTTCTGATTTATCCTATGTGGTATTTTCGTTATGTGACAAATTCATGAGATATTCATGTCCAAATCTTTTTGTAGTACAGGGCGATTTCCTTTGATAATAATGCTATTTTGAGACTTTCACTATTTTATTGTTTTATAGAGTGAAAATTCGAAAAAATGAACTTCTGCGGATGTAATAAGTATAATATAACTTCTGAGAAACACTAAGCATGAAAAAATAACTTTTCCATTGAATCGCCTACTAGACGATGCTGATGCAGATAATAATTCGAGTTATGGCTTTTTTTTTGAGGGATACGGTACGCTATTGTACGGTATAATAACTGATCACTATTTTATTGAAATATTTTTATTTCGAGTAAAAGCGGCCGGACGAGGAAGAACTACAGCAAACCCGCCGAAAACTGGAGTGAAAATACATTTTTCGCCTTGTATATGAAAAACCCGTCATAGGATTCCGCTGAAAATTTTGTACAATATGGATGAAAGTATTTCGAGTTCTCCCATGAAAAAATATCGCTATCTTTTCGGACTCCCTTATGAGATATAGGGTGATTTAAAAAATCAAGGTTTTTATTTATTAAAGTATAACTAAATTTTCAAATTGATATCATTCGACTCTGTATACGATGGAACATATCATTCAACATTCTTCAAGTGAATTTTGTCATTTTAGGTTGGTTTATTACTACAAGGTGTCCCAAAAAACAAAATTCGTTATGTTTCCATATTTGTGAATCACCTTGTATGAATTGTATCAACTGTGATGCTAGATGAAATGAATTTATAATATTATGTGATAATTCTACCTTTTCTCGCATTTTCTCTTTATAAAACAACTAAATTATGAAAGTCTCAAAATAGCATTGTTTTCAAGTGAAATCGCCCTGTACTACGAAAAGATTTGGAAATGAATTTCTCATGAATTCATCATACACGGATGTGATGATGATCCCACAAAAGATAAATCCGAACTAAATCGTAACTTGGCAGATACAAAGTGATGAAAAGTGAATGTTTCTCATATTCAACACCCTGTATCTCGAAAACTAGTCATAGGATCGTGTTGCGCCCGTTGAAACATTTCATCGGAATGATCAATTCTACAACATATCAAAAATTCAAGAAATTTGACGGAGAGCCATTTTCCCATATAAGGTGTGCGGGGTCCTTTTGGCATACAGTTATTTTTATTTCTTTTTCAGCGAATACGAAAGAATTTCCGGTATGGGGACTTCTAGGATAATTTTCGACGTAATAGATTTTTGAAAGATCCAGTTCATTTTGTTTTTTATAGAGTACATAGAACGAATGTTCATTAACTGCATCTGGATCGTATGGCAATGCAAGAATAAAATATTTTCTGTCTTTTACGGATTTACTTGATAGAACATTCATTGCATCGTTAAAGAAATCAGCTTTTTCTTCGAAAATATCTTCAATAATTTTATAATGAAGATCTTCTAATTTATTTTGACGAAAAAATGTGATAATATTTTTGTGTTTTTTGTTCAATAGTTGACTATTGTCAAATTTAATTTTTGAGAAATCGATCAGAGATTGGGTTTGATACAAGTGTACAAATGTGTTGAATTCATCTTGTATTTTTTGGAATGAGAACTCTTCGTTCTCCTGCGCTAATCCGGTCCATTGTGTCTCTGTTGGTTCTTCAGCGTTCTCCTGCGCTTCTCCGGTTCCTTGTGTCTCTGTTTTTTGTTCTTCTGGTGGAGTATCCTGGATTTCATTTCCATTTGTAGCGAATATCGAGAATTTTGATTGAAAATTCGCGCATTCTTTGAAATGATTGATTTTGATACGTGATAAGGCGTCGGCGTTCTTATTTATTTTGCCGGATTTATACTCTATCTCGTAATCATATTCCATTAATTTGAGCCGCCAACGTGCCAGCCTACTACCTGGGTCTTTAATCGAAAAGAGCCAAGTGAGGGGTGTATGGTCAGTAACTAATTTGAATTTTCTGCCAAATAGATATGGTCGGAAATGTTTGACGGACCAGACTATTGCCAAAAGTTCTCTCTCTATTGTAGAGTATTTGGTTTCGGCACTGCAGAGTGTTTGGGAAGCATATGCTATACGAAGATCTTTGCCTAAGGGTCCTTGTGAAAGGACTGATCCTATCGCAAATACACTTGCATCCGTTGTTAAAAGGAACGGTTCTTCGAAGTTGGGATAAATCAAAATGGGACTAGTAGTGAGAGCGGATTTCAACTCCATGAATGATTTTTCGCATTCTGGGTCAAAATAAAATATTACATCTTTCTGCAAAAGTTTCTTTAAGGGTTCGGATATTTTTGCCAAGTTTGAAATGAATCGACGGTATTAGCCTGCTAAACCCAAAAATGATTCAATTTCTTTTGGACTCCTTGGTTGTGGAAAGTCTCTGATGCATTCTATTTTTGATGGATTCGGTTTAACACCATCCTTCGTGATGATATGACCAAGGTATGCAACTTCCTTTCTTAGGAATTCGCATTTGTCAGGCTGAATTTTTAAATTAGCCTTCCTTAGTCGTTTGACTACTTCTGTAAGCCTTGAGAGGTGTTCATGTATGGTTGGAGAATAAATGATAATATCATCCATGTACACGAGGTAACGTTCATTTTGGATGCCAAGAAGAATGTTATCCATGACGCGTTGGAACGTCGATGGAGCGTTCTTCAGGCCGAATGGCATACGAACAAACTCGTAGTACATCTTTCAAGTCAATTTCTATTTGGTGGAAGCCCGATGCGAGATCGAGAGTCGTAAAATACTGACACTTCCCAAGTTGGTCTAGAAGGTCAGAAATATTTAGTAGTGGGTACTTGTCATCAACTGAGAGTTCATTCAGTTTCCGATAGTCGATAACGACACGCCACTTTGGTTTTCCAGAGCTGTCCAATTTTTTGGAGACAACCCAAACAGGGGATGACCAAGTAGAAATCGATGGTTGAATTATTATTTCAACATTTTAGAAATTTGTATTTTAACTTCTTCTTTGTGGACTTGGGGATATCTATACGATTTTGTGAATACAGGTTTGGCATTATTGGTTTCAATTGTATGTTTAATTTCGTTTGTGAAGGTAAGATCATCACCTTCTAAATAAAAAGTGTCCGAATATTCAATACATACGTCAATTATCAGTTGGCTTTCTTCGTCATTCAAATGATCAAGTCTTAATTGATTTTGAATTTCTTGGGTCCTATCAAATTTATTTTCAAAATTTTGATCATCAAATGTGTTGATGTTCAAGACTGATCCGAATTTTGAAATTGGTTCAAGTTTCAAGTCATTTGCATTTATAATTGAAGTTAGAAAGTGCCCTTTTTCATCAATTTTAACTAAAGCGTTTGGTAGTCTGACTTTCTCCTTTTCCAGTGCTAACAGTATAGCATCAGTATTGGTGAAGCTACACTTTAATATTGTTTACGCCCCGTATCATATTTTTTGTTAAGTTTATAATTTAAGTACATATACCTGTATTCAATTTAATTTTTATTTAACTCATTGGGAATCCCTTTAGTTTTCCATTGTAATACGTTGCTGGTACAAATTATTTCTTTATTTATGTAGAGTTCAACTTTTTTTTTATACAAGTCAAGACTCGGCTATTCAAAATGGCCTATCGCGAAGGAAATCACCTAGCGATACGAGTAGTCTCAATTTTACTCCCGGTACGATCGGTACGATCGTATATGCCATTTTTCGGCAGTACTCGAATTACGCAAAAGTACGGTGTCCGTGCAAGGAATATACTTCCCTAGTGCTCCCTAGTATACTACCATAACCAACTGCAGTCCACATCCCCCCTCAGGAGACCGGTGGTTGCAACCCCAGAGGAGAAACGGCTGAGTGGGAAGCCAGTAAAGGAACCAGGTAGGCCTACATGTTAGTCGTTTTTTCTTGACTTTGTTATTATTGCAATCCTTACCAGTCTCAAATGTAACATTTTTTGGTCGGCTTCGAGCCGATTAATTGGTTTACTAGGGGCATTCTCAATGAAAATATTCCAATTTCATTTAAACAGTAAATATTTTATTAAACGTATTTTATTTCAATCATAGACACAGACGGTAGGACCAGTTTATTGCGTAGTTTGTTTATCTCGTTTTGTTTTTTGTTGAACAGTCGCTACACTCTACATGTTTTCTTGCCGCTTAGGGAAACATTTTACTGAAATATTTTTTGGAACGATAAACATTGATAATATCAAGATACTTTGATATAAAAAAGTATAATTTGTACCAGGTCAATAAATTTGCAGTATAATTCGATTAGTCTGGTCATTCTCTTTTACATATTCATATCTTTCACTAGTAAAAACTTTCAAGTTGACGTCTTTCAAGAATTAATTTATAGTCAGGATGGCCGCAAAACAGCTCAAGCAGTACCGTGCGACAAGAGATATACACCGATCCCGAATTCATGAAACTTTTCAATTAGCTCTTGCTGCGATAGATGATCTATCGCGGCACAGTTCTCTAAAAATGCGATACTCTGAATTAGGTACAACTTATGCAGAATTCAACGAGTCTCATAGCTCAATAGTTCAATTATTATGTGTTCAGGAAGAGCCTGGACTTTTGGAGGATGAAAACAATTGTCGACAAGAGGTCGATAAAGAATATTTTCGTATCAAAACTATCTGTTATGATCTCTTTGAAGCAAAGCCTATACTTTTGCCGAAAGTATCAAGTGTTAGGCTGCCAAAATTAAATGTCCCTAATTTTAGTGGAAATTTGAAAGCTTGGCCGACATTTATCGATTTATTCAATTCGTTGATTCACAAAAATGACTCTTTATCAGATATAGAAAAATTTCAGTATTTGTTGTCAGTTGTTTCCGGAGAATCACTCGTTTCCCTCAAAAATCTTCCTCTCACAAATGACAATTACTCAATTGCTTATAAGACATTGACATCGCGATTCCAGAATGAAAGACTATTGGCCAACTTTTATTGGGAAGAAATAAATAATGCTCAAAAATTAACCTCAGAAGCTCCTCGGGGTCTCAGATATTTATTAGACATTTTTAGTAATAATTTAAAAACTCTAAAAAATTTAAAGTTTCCCGTTGATAGTTGGGATTTCGTCTTGTTCCATTTATTGAGCAAAAATCCATCTTCAGGTGTTCCAAGATATGATAATCTTTTTAAATTTCTGGAAAAACAATGTAAAGCTCTCGATTCAATGGGATTTACCGAAAGTATCGTTAAATATACTTCAAAGTCTCCCAATAAAAAACCTGTAACTTACAATAAATCCGCTCCTACTTTTTCGCCCTCTCTTGGTAGATACCAAGCCAAATATCAATCACTGTGCGCTATGTAAGGCTCCCCACACAATTTACAAATGTCCCTTATTCGCAGCTAAATCTCCAAAAGAAAGATACGATTTGGTGAAAAAAAAAAAATTGGTGCATCCACTGCCTCGGGACAAAACATACTGCAAGATATTGTAACTCCACGTCAAACTGTAGAAGTTGTAATAGTTCATTTCATTATACGTTACTGCATTTCGACTCTGCCAATATGCCTTCTCCTTCTCTTTCCGTTACTCAGCCTGAAAATGCAGGAACCTCTTCGGAAACCTCGTTGATGAACCCCGGTGAAATCCAAACCACTTCTATGACTAACGTTCTTCCATACTCCTCCACAGTTTTTCTTTCCACCGCTCAAGTCCAAGTGCTAGATATTCGTAACAATTACCAAACTGTTAGAGTCTTACTCGACTCCGCAAGCCAAGCCAACTTTATAACTGAAAAATGTTGTCGAAGGTTAGGTTTGAAGAAATGTAAACTGCCACTTTCCATCAATGGATTTGATCAGATGCATTCTGCAGCTTCAAATGCTGTTACTTATCGTATCGCTCCAGTACACGCACCAACTCCCGTTTTTACCATTGAAGCTGCTATCCTCCCGAAAATATGTACGGATATGCCAGCGTACACCTTTTCTACTAGAGACTGGTCACACGTAGTTAACCTCCAACTTGCTGACAAATGTTTCAATATCTCTGGCCCTATTGAGATGCTCCTAGGAGCTGATATTTTCTCCTTGATATTGAGGGATGGAAAAGTAGTGGGAAGTGAAGACGTTCCTATCGCTTTTAACACCATATATGGGTGGATTCTCATGGGAAAAATGTCGTTGGACCCAAAACTGACTAACATAACATCCCTTATGAATTTGGTTGATTTGGATACCACTTTATAACAATTTTGGGATGTGGAAGAAAGTCCACGAGCCAACATTTCTTCGCCTGAAGAAACTCAATGTGAAGAGAATTTTATAAAAACTCATTTTCGTACCCCTACTGGAAGATACGCGGTTTCTCTCCCCTTCAAGAATGATATCGAACCTCACTTCCATTCTACTCGAAATACCGCTCTCCAACTTTTGAACTCACTGGAACGTCGTTTACAAAAAAAAACCCCCTCTCTATTCTGAATATTGCAAGTTTATGAGAGATTATTTGGACAACAATCACATGGAACTGGTGTCTCCAAACGAATCTTCCCACAAAGTTTGTTACATTCCTCACCATTGCGTAATCAACAAAAATATCCCCACTACGAAATTGAGGGTTGTTTTTAATGCCAGTTCTCGCTGCCCCTCGGGTCTCTCCCTGAATGACCATTTACTTGTTGGTAAACCTCTCACTGCTATACCGGAGCCTGACTTGACTCACCTGAAAATGAGCCATTTGAATCGGTGGCAACTGTTACAGCGTCTACACCAAGATATTTGGAGGCGTTGGCACGACGAATATCTTCACACCCTACAACAGCGTAATAAATGGCTTAAACCTGAAGTACCATTAGAAGTTGGCCAATTAGTGTTGATAAAAAATGAATTAACCTCTCCGCTTCAATGGCGGACAGGCCGAGTAGTTAAAGTGCATCCCGGAGCGGACGGAATAGTCCGAGTTGCGACTGTTCGCACTTCTCAAGGGGAATTTAGGAGACCCCTTGTGAAACTTTGTGTTTTACCCTCTGCTCAACTTGCCTAATATACTGTGTATTTTGGGGTGGGGTATGTTTACGCCCCGTATCATATTTTTTGTTAAGTTTATAATTTAAGTACATATACCTGTATTCAATTTAATTTTTATTTAACTCATTGGGAATCCCTTTAGTTTTCCATTGTAATACGTTGCTAGTACAAATTATTTCTTTATTTATGTAGAGTTCAACTTTTTTTTTTTATACAAGTCAAGACTCGGCTATTCAGAATGGCCTATCGCGAAGGAAATCATCTAGCGATACGAGTAGTCTCAATTTTACTCCCGGTACGATCGGTACGATCGTATATGCCATTTTTCGGCAGCACTCGAATTACGCAAAAGTACGGTGTCTGTGCAAGGAATATACTTCCCTAGTGCTCCCTAGTATACTACCATAACCAACTACAGTCCACATCCCCCCTCAGGAGACCGGTGGTTGCAACCCCAGAGGAGAAACGGCTGAGTGGGAAGCTAGTAAAGGAACCAGGTAGGCCTACATGTTAGTCGTTTTTTCTTGACTTAGTTATTATTGCAATCCTTACCAGTCTCAAATGTAACAAATATAAAAATTTGTTCAGTTCTGGGTTTAATTGTAATGATTTAATTTGGGTGTTCTCAAAATTTCTTCATCAGTTACTTTAAATAAAGGAACAGTTTTGAAATTTGTTATTAGTTGGTTGTTTTTCGAATCAATAATACAATTGTAGTGTTCGAGAAAATCGGATCCAAGTAAACCGTCAAATTCAATGTCAATATTGTGCACATAATCTTTATGTGGATCATTGTCTTTGAAATTTATGAGGGTAGATTCCGTTATTAAAATTTTTTGTCCGTGATTCCCTGGACTATAACATTTTCAGGAAATCGGTGTAAATATTTTTCAAGTTTTTGGTTTAAATATCGAAATCGAGCTCCGGTGTCAATAAGTATTTTGAAAGAGTTTGTCAAGTCTTGTATGTAATAAAGATGTTTTGAGTTCATGGAGTAAAGCGAACTTACATGAAGCGTTGCTCCGGAAATTTTAGATCGGGGTGGAACTCGTTCAGGTTCATTGCTTGTATTTGAGCCTGGATTTCTGATGTTGAGTCGTGTGTTTGATTGAAATCTGGCGGATGATCTGGGGTAAGTAGTGCGAGAAAATCCTGATAGTTGACTTCATCAAACTGATCATATTGATTTTATTGGTCAAATTCATTGTACTGATCGTATTGACTATTATCAGTATAATAGTTTTCACTTTCTTGGCTACTAGCCTTATAGTAGTCATTGTAATCATCTTGATATTGTGAATCTTGGGAGTATTGATTATCTTGAAAATTCACACAGAATGTTCTTTGCTGATTGAAAATTGGGTTTCGTTGAATAACCGTGGGGCGGTTATTTTGTTGGTTCTGATTTTGTGATGTTGGTCTTGACTGATGGTTTTGAAATTGAGGTCTTCACTGGATATTTTGAAATTGGGGTCTTTGTTGGGTGTTTTGAGGTTGCGGTCTTTGTTGGGTATTTTGGAAATTATTTGGGGGTCGATTTGGGTGAAAAAAATTTGGTCTTTGTAATTTGTATTTGGATTTCGGCCAGAATTCAAGAAGTTCAGCTGGGTTCTTTGTCTCTGGCGACATTCATTGAACGAATGGCCAAGACGATTACAAAATGAGCATTTTGGGGTTTGGTTCGGTAGAGGTCTTTTTGGAAAATTATTTTTATTTTGGTTTTGTCTGTCATGTTTCTGATTTTCGTAATACGATAGTTGAAGTTCTCTTCTTATTCGCATCTGTGCTTCGAGCATGTCTCTGGGATTTCCAGCGCGTATTATTTGTCCTAATCTGGGTTCTATTCCCGTCAGTAGGGTGTTCAAAGTCATGGTTTCAATGAGTCTTGATTGTGCGTGATTTTGCTTTGCAGTAAGAGCTGTTTTTTGAATACATGCGTGCATTTTGGCTTTATGCACTTGTAAACGGTCGAAGAAAACTAGTGCAGTTTCATTTGACAGTTGTTTCAATCTCTGTAGGTCTTGTATAAGGGATGTAAGGTCTCGAGTATCACCAAAATTGATTGAAAGTAAATTTTTAATTTCGAGGTAAGTGTTGGGGTTTCTAGAACTTATGAGCTGTGTAGCTCTGCCTCGAAGTTTATTTTTGATGTGAATAGTTAACAAATTTCTTTGATCACGCGTTGCCATTTGATCACCTTCATATTCGGGAACAATTAAGAACACTTCGGATCATTTGTATGGTTCGACAGTATCCTGATTTTCGGCATTGTTGTCAACATTATTTGCAGAGTTCTCTATATTGCTCAATAATCGATTCAACAAATTGTACCTTTTGAGAATAATCGAACAGTGCGATTATTTTGCGGATAATTGAACAGTACAATTACCGAAAATGTTTTTTTGAATTGAGTCTGTGTAAAAAAGTAATCAATCACAATGATTATTTGAAAATAATAGTATTTGTAAGTACGAGATGATTCTTTGTTACTTACAGTAATAGTTTCATGGGTGATTCGTCTTGTTCTTGAAGATGGTCCACCAGGGGCTTCGCTGGGTGTTCCTTCCGTGGTCTTCAAGTGATGACTCCCCAACAAGTTCGTTGATCCACCTCTACCAGTTAGATTCTTTCTTGTTCTAGCAGCATTTAGGAATCCTACCGACTGCGCCAGTTGTTATATCAGTATTTCACTGATACACTTTTTATAAAATTATACAGGGGTGGAACGTACCACCGTTATCTTGTATACAAATTTATTGATATTAAAACGAATATAAAATACAGACTGACTTCAATCGACTCGCAGGTCGTATTTATAAAGTTAATTATACACTGTCAGCATTTCCTTTGTTCAAGTGCGGATGGTCTCTCGCTGGCGTCGTTAAATCAGCAAGTCCTTATCTCCTGACATTGGGATTTGTCCGAGACGCAATTCCAGCATATAACAGTCTATTTTCACTATATAACATATACAGGCCGTTTCTTTTATCATGTGGTAACATTGCTATATTCTAAACCGTAATAGATACAAAGACGATTAAATGGGAAAAAAGGTAACTATTGTGGTGAGCAGTAAATTGGTCATAGAAAATTTACGGGGATTCTCACCCTTCCCAACTTATACAGGGAAAAAATATAAAAAAATTAAAAAGGAAGGTTTTATTGTATTCAAAATGTACTAGAACTACGTAGCGATAAATTTTTAATCAAACGTTTCGTGTCAACACCGCCATCATCAACTATTTTTTTCAAATACGGACCTGTCTATTTCAAATATTGATAGAGCGATAAAATTACAATAAAACTTTCCTCTTTCATTTTTTTATATTTCCTGAAATAACCATTCTATTCGTAAAAAAACGAAAACAGCATTTTTAGTTTTCCCTGTATAAGTCGGTAAGGGCGAGAGTCCCCGTAGATTTTCTCTGACCAATGTACTGCTCACCACAATACTTACATTTTTCTCATTTAATCGTCTATATACTGGAACATATGAATATTGTTAATAATTTCAAAATTCAAATAAAAAAAAATAAGCATTTTCCCGGAAAAAACAGTTTTTTCTGAAACGGTCAGTGAAAATTGCAACTAAATTTGTTAACTAATGGGGATACTAGAATGAAAGTCGTCTCAAGTGGGTATGGATCCATCTTAATATTTTTTATTTATTTTACATAATTTCAGTCACTGTGGTAGTTGTCCTAAGTTTTACCTTGGTCAAACAGGTAGAACCTTCAAAAAACGCCTAACAGAGCACAGAAACAGCTTTGTAAACGGAAAACAAATTCTACTTATGCTAACCATTTATTAACCGAAAACCATACTTTTGATCACGATTTTGAAATAGTCCATGTTCAAAACAAAGGCTTGAAACTGGATCTTTTCGAAAGTATGGAGATTAATAAATGGAAGAATTCTGAGAAGCTTCTTAATGACCAATTTGAATTAAATAATTCACCCCTCCTTAATTTGTTTTCCTGGAAAGTTTAGAGGAAATGCATAATATTGTAATGGTATTTATTGTGAATTCATTAGGAAGTAGGTACACAATCGAACCCTAATTAATTTACGATAAGTATTTAAGGTGCAGTTTATTGTAATGGTATTTATTGTGAATTCATTAGGAAGTAGGTACACAATCGAACCGTAATTAATTTACGATAAGTATTTAAGGTGCAGTTAATATGTAATTTATTATATCTTTTCCACTTGTGAAAGTCACTGAAACGTTAGTTTTATATTAATAGTAACATGGATTTTCATCAAGTATCGGCTATATCAATTCAAAATAATTTCAGTCTGAAAATTATAGTGCTAATAGTCTATGGACCAAATACTCACAGCTGAAATCAACATTGATTGTTAAAGAAAACATTAATATATCAGCATACCAGAATTTATGGCCGAATATAGAGAGCGAACCGAAGAAATTCTACAGGTTCGAATACTTGTTTCAAATGAAATGCACATTTTAGTAACTTTTTTGAAAAAAATTTGTGACTTGCACGTGCTCTTTAATATTATTAATGTCTATCTCCCAACGACCTGATGAATACAATTTTTTTGTCAAAATATTGTCATCTATGACTATGAAAGAACGATATGTCATATTTCTGATCCATTCACAAATCCTTCAATTATACAGGGTGGCTAAAATGATTTCTCAACTCTGACATTTTTTATTTGAATTATCTAGTATTTTTCAAATGGTATATTTTTCAACCGTTTGGTATAAAATTAGAACACTTTGATTTATTTCAATAGTCCATGTTCAAAACAAAGGCTTGAAACTGGATCTTTTCGAAAGTATGGAGATTAATAAATGGAAGAATTCTGAGAAGCTTCTTAATGACCAATTTGAATTAAATAATTCACCCCTCCTTAATTTGTTTTCCTGGAAAGTTTAGAGGAAATGCATAATATTGTAATGGTATTTATTGTGAATTCATTAGGAAGTAGGTACACAATCGAACCCTAATTAATTTACGATAAGTATTTAAGGTGCAGTTTATTGTAATGGTATTTATTGTGAATTCATTAGGAAGTAGGTACACAATCGAACCGTAATTAATTTACGATAAGTATTTAAGGTGCAGTTAATATGTAATTTATTATATCTTTTCCACTTGTGAAAGTCACTGAAACGTTAGTTTTATATTAATAGTAACATGGATTTTCATCAAGTATCGGCTATATCAATTCAAAATAATTTCAGTCTGAAAATTATAGTGCTAATAGTCTATGGACCAAATACTCACAGCTGAAATCAACATTGATTGTTAAAGAAAACATTAATATATCAGCATACCAGAATTTATGGCCGAATATAGAGAGCGAACCGAAGAAATTCTACAGGTTCGAATACTTGTTTCAAATGAAATGCACATTTTAGTAACTTTTTTGAAAAAAATTTGTGACTTGCACGTGCTCTTTAATATTATTAATGTCTATCTCCCAACGACCTGATGAATACAATTTTTTTGTCAAAATATTGTCATCTATGACTATGAAAGAACGATATGTCATATTTCTGATCCATTCACTAATCCTTCAATTATACAGGGTGGCTAAAATGATTTCTCAACTCTGACATTTTTTATTTGAATTATCTAGTATTTTTCAAATGGTATATTTTTCAACCGTTTGGTATAAAATTAGAACACTTTGATTTATTTCAATAGTCCATGTTCAAAACAAAGGCTTGAAACTGGATCTTTTCGAAAGTATGGAGATTAATAAATGGAAGAATTCTGAGAAGCTTCTTAATGACCAACTTGAATTAAATAATTCACCCCTCCTTAATTTGTTTTCCTGGAAAGTTTAGAGGTAATGCATAATATTGTAATGGTATTTATTGTGAATTCATTAGGAAGTAGGTACACAATCGAACCCTAATTAATTTACGATAAGTATTTAAGGTGCAGTTTATTGTAATGGTATTTATTGTGAATTCATTAGGAAGTAGGTACACAATCGAACCGTAATTAATTTACGATAAGTATTTAAGGTGCAGTTAATATGTAATTTATTATATCTTTTCCACTTGTGAAAGTCACTGAAACGTTAGTTTTATATTAATAGTAACATGGATTTTCATCAAGTATCGGCTATATCAATTCAAAATAATTTCAGTCTGAAAATTATAGTGCTAATAGTCTATGGACCAAATACTCACAGCTGAAATCAACATTGATTGTTAAAGAAAACATTAATATATCAGCATACCAGAATTTATGGCCGAATATAGAGAGCGAACCGAAGAAATTCTACAGGTTCGAGTACTTGTTTCAAATGAAATGCACATTTTAGTAACTTTTTTGAAAAAAAATTTGTGACTTGCACGTGCTCTTTAATATTATTAATGTCTATCTCCCAACGACCTGATGAATACAATTTTTTTGTCAAAATATTGTCATCTATGACTATGAAAGAACGATATGTCATATTTCTGATCCATTCACAAATCCTTCAATTATACAGGGTGGCTAAAATGATTTCTCAACTCTGACATTTTTTATTTGAATTATCTAGTATTTTTCAAATGGTATATTTTTCAACCGTTTGGTATAAAATTAGAACACTTTGATTTATTTCAATAGTCCATGTTCAAAACAAAGGCTTGAAACTGGATCTTTTCGAAAGTATGGAGATTAATAAATGGAAGAATTCTGAGAAGCTTCTTAATGACCAATTTGAATTAAATAATTCACCCCTCCTTAATTTGTTTTCCTGGAAAGTTTAGAGGAAATGCATAATATTGTAATGGTATTTATTGTGAATTCATTAGGAAGTAGGTACACAATCGAACCCTAATTAATTTACGATAAGTATTTAAGGTGCAGTTTATTGTAATGGTATTTATTGTGAATTCATTAGGAAGTAGGTACACAATCGAACCGTAATTAATTTACGATAAGTATTTAAGGTGCAGTTAATATGTAATTTATTATATCTTTTCCACTTGTGAAAGTCACTGAAACGTTAGTTTTATATTAATAGTAACATGGATTTTCATCAAGTATCGGCTATATCAATTCAAAATAATTTCAGTCTGAAAATTATAGTGCTAATAGTCTATGGACCAAATACTCACAGCTGAAATCAACATTGATTGTTAAAGAAAACATTAATATATCAGCATACCAGAATTTATGGCCGAATATAGAGAGCGAACCGAAGAAATTCTACAGGTTCGAATACTTGTTTCAAATGAAATGCACATTTTAGTAACTTTTTTGAAAAAAATTTGTGACTTGCACGTGCTCTTTAATATTATTAATGTCTATCTCCCAACGACCTGATGAATACAATTTTTTTGTCAAAATATTGTCATCTATGACTATGAAAGAACGATATGTCATATTTCTGATCCATTCACAAATCCTTCAATTATACAGGGTGGCTAAAATGATTTCTCAACTCTGACATTTTTTATTTGAATTATCTAGTATTTTTCAAATGGTATATTTTTCAACCGTTTGGTATAAAATTAGAACACTTTGATTTATTTCAATAGTCCATGTTCAAAACAAAGGCTTGAAACTGGATCTTTTCGAAAGTATGGAGATTAATAAATGGAAGAATTCTGAGAAGCTTCTTAATGACCAACTTGAATTAAATAATTCACCCCTCCTTAATTTGTTTTCCTGGAAAGTTTAGAGGTAATGCATAATATTGTAATGGTATTTATTGTGAATTCATTAGGAAGTAGGTACACAATCGAACCCTAATTAATTTACGATAAGTATTTAAGGTGCAGTTTATTGTAATGGTATTTATTGTGAATTCATTAGGAAGTAGGTACACAATCGAACCGTAATTAATTTACGATAAGTATTTAAGGTGCAGTTAATATGTAATTTATTATATCTTTTCCACTTGTGAAAGTCACTGAAACGTTAGTTTTATATTAATAGTAACATGGATTTTCATCAAGTATCGGCTATATCAATTCAAAATAATTTCAGTCTGAAAATTATAGTGCTAATAGTCTATGGACCAAATACTCACAGCTGAAATCAACATTGATTGTTAAAGAAAACATTAATATATCAGCATACCAGAATTTATGGCCGAATATAGAGAGCGAACCGAAGAAATTCTACAGGGTCGAGTACTTGTTTCAAATGAAATGCACATTTTAGTAACTCTTTTGAAAAAAATTTGTGACTTGCACGTGCTCTTTAATATTATTAATGTCTATCTCCCAACGACCTGATGAATACAATTTTTTTGTCAAAATATTGTCATCTATGACTATGAAAGAACGATATGTCATATTTCTGATCCATTCACAAATCCTTCAATTATACAGGGTGGCTAAAATGATTTCTCAACTCTGACATATTTTATTTGAATTATCTAGTATTTTTCAAATGGTATATTCTTCAACCGTTTGGTATAAAATTAGAACACTTTGATTTATTTCAATAGTCCATGTTCAAAACAAAGGCTTGAAACTGGATCTTTTCGAAAGTATGGAGATTAATAAATGGAAGAATTCTGAGAAGCTTCTTAATGACCAATTTGAATTAAATAATTCACCCCTCCTTAATTTGTTTTCCTGGAAAGTTTAGAGGTAATGCATAATATTGTAATGGTATTTATTGTGAATTCATTAGGAAGTAGGTACACAATCGAACCCTAATTAATTTACGATAAGTATTTAAGGTGCAGTTTATTGTAATGGTATTTATTGTGAATTCATTAGGAAGTAGGTACACAATCGAACCGTTATTAATTTACGATAAGTATTTAAGGTGCAGTTAATATGTAATTTATTATATCTTTTCCACTTGTGAAAGTCACTGAAACGTTAGTTTTATATTAATAGTAACATGGATTTTCATCAAGTATCGGCTATATCAATTCAAAATAATTTCAGTCTGAAAATTATAGTGCTGATGGTCTATGGACCAAATACTCACAGCTGAAATCAACATTGATTGTTAAAGAAAACATTAATATATCAGCATACCAGAATTTATGGCCGAATATAGAGAGCGAACCGAAGAAATTCTACAGGTTCGAATACTTGTTTCAAATGAAATGCACATTTTAGTAACTTTTTTGAAAAAAATTTGTGACTTGCACGTGCTCTTTAATATTATTAATGTCTATCTCCCAACGACCTGATGAATACAATTTTTTTGTCAAAATATTGTCATCTATGACTATGAAAGAACGATATGTCATATTTCTGATCCATTCACAAATCCTTCAATTATACAGGGTGGCTAAAATGATTTCTCAACTCTGACATTTTTTATTTGAATTATCTAGTATTTTTCAAATGGTATTGTTTCAACCGTTTGGTATAAAATTAGAACACTTTGATTTATTTCAATAGTCCATGTTCAAAACAAAGGCTTGAAACTGGATCTTTTCGAAAGTATGGAGATTAATAAATGGAAGAATTCTGAGAAGCTTCTTAATGACCAACTTGAATTAAATAATTCACCCCTCCTTAATTTGTTTTCCTGGAAAGTTTAGAGGTAATGCATAATATTGTAATGGTATTTATTGTGAATTCATTAGGAAGTAGGTACACAATCGAACCGTAATTCATTTACGATAAGTATTTAAGGTGCAGTTAATATGTAATTTATTATATCTTTTCCACTTGTGAAAGTCACTGAAACGTTAGTTTTATATTAATAGTAACATGGATTTTCATCAAGTATCGGCTATATCAATTCAAAATAATTTTAGTCTGAAAATTATAGTGTTAATAGTCTATGGACCAAATACTCACAGCTGAAATCAACATTGATTGTTAAAGAAAACATTAATATATCAGCATACCAGAATTTATGGCCGAATATAGAGAGCGAACCGAAGAAATTCTACAGGTTCGAGTACTTGTTTCAAATGAAATGCACATTTTAGTAACTTTTTTGAAAAAAATTTGTGACTTGCACGTGCTCTTTAATATTATTAATGTCTATCTCCCAACGACCTGATGAATACAATTTTTTTGTCAAAATATTGTCATCTATGACTATGAAAGAACGATATGTCATATTTCTGATCCATTCACAAATCCTTCAATTATACAGGGTGGCTAAAATGATTTCTCAACTCTGACATTTTTTATTTGAATTATCTAGTATTTTTCAAATGGTATATTTTTCAACCGTTTGGTATAAAATTAGAACACTTTGATTTATTTCAATAGTCCATGTTCAAAACAAAGGCTTGAAACTGGATCTTTTCGAAAGTATGGAGATTAATAAATGGAAGAATTCTGAGAAGCTTCTTAATGACCAACTTGAATTAAATAATTCACCCCTCCTTAATTTGTTTTCCTGGAAAGTTTAGAGGTAATGCATAATATTGTAATGGTATTTATTGTGAATTCATTAGGAAGTAGGTACACAATCGAACCGTAATTAATTTACGATAAGTATTTAAGGTGCAGTTAATATGTAATTTATTATATCTTCTCCACTTGTGAAAGTCACTGAAACGTTAGTTTTATATTAATAGTAACATGGATTTTCATCAAGTATCGGCTATATCAATTCAAAATAATTTCAGTCTGAAAATTATAGTGCTAATAGTCTATGGACCAAATACTCACAGCTGAAATCAACATTGATTGTTAAAGAAAACATTAATATATCAGCATACCAGAATTTATGGCCGAATATAGAGAGCGAACCGAAGAAATTCTACAGGTTCGAGTACTTGTTTCAAATGAAATGCACATTTTAGTAAATTTTTTGAAAAAAATTTGTGACTTGCACGTGCTCTTTAATATTATTAATGTCTATCTCCCAACGACCTGATGAATACAATTTTTTTGTCAAAATATTGTCATCTATGACTATGAAAGAACGATATGTCATATTTCTGATCCATTCACAAATCCTTCAATTATACAGGGTGGCTAAAATGATTTCTCAACTCTGACATTTTTTATTTGAATTATCTAGTATTTTTCAAATGGTACATTTTTCAACCGTTTGGTATAAAATTAGAACACTTTGATTTATTTCAATAGTCCATGTTCAAAACAAAGGCTTGAAACTGGATCTTTTCGAAAGTATGGAGATTAATAAATGAAAGAATTCTGAGAAGCTTCTTAATGACCAACTTGAATTAAATAATTTACCCCTCCTTAATTTGTTTTCCTGGAAAGTTTAGAGGTAATGCATAATATTGTAATGGTATTTATTGTGAATTCATTAGGAAGTAGGTACACAATCGAACCCTAATTAATTTACGATAAGTATTTAAGGTGCAGTTTATTGTAATGGTATTTATTGTGAATTCATTAGGAAGTAGGTACACAATCGAACCGTAATTAATTTACGATAAGTATTTAAGGTGCAGTTAATATGTAATTTATTATATCTTCTCCACTTGTGAAAGTCACTGAAACGTTAGTTTTATATTAATAGTAACATGGATATTCATCAAGTATCGGCTATATCAATTCAAAATAATTTCAGTCTGAAAATGATAGTGCTAATAGTCTATGGACCAAATACTCACAGCTGAAATCAACATTGATTGTTAAAGAAAACATTAATATATCAGCATACCAGAATTTATGGCCGAATATAGAGAGCGAACCGAAGAAATTCTACAGGTTCGAGTACTTGTTTCAAATGAAATGCACATTTTAGTAAATTTTTTGAAAAAAATTTGTGACTTGCACGCGCTCTTTAATATTATTAATGTCTATCTCCCAACGACCTGATGAATATGATTTTTTTGTCAAAATATTGTCATCTATGACTATGAAAGAACGATATGTCATATTTCTGATCCATTCACAAATCCTTCAATTATACAGGGTGGCTAAAATGATTTCTCAACTCTGACATTTTTATTTGAATTATCTAGTATTTTTCAAATGGTATATTTTTCAACCGTTTGGTATAAAATTAGAACACTTTGATTTATTTCATTTTGAAAATTTTCTTCAAGTCTTTTTTCACTGACATATGCCTTTGCTTCATAAAAATAGCATGGGTATCCTATAACACAGCAATCCTTCGTTAATTATCATTTTCTATGAAATTTTAATTGTTCAGTATTAGTTAACATGAATGTCACAGAAAAAAAAAACTTGATATAATTTTTGATTTGGTAGTGACTGAAAGAAATAGTTTCGATATCGTGAAAGAAATCGTATAGGTATGGTGATACTCCAGCATCCATTCAAAATATGAAGAAAAGAGTAATGAATGCATACCGGAGTGAGTCTAACACCGGAAATTCTAAGAGCAGAAGTAAACTAATTTCGAAGAAGGATTTGTGTTAAACACAATAGGTGACATAACACTCAAGTTACTCGAGGATAGCGTAAAAGCTGAAATCGACAAGTAAAGTATCAGAGGAAATTAGACGATAGCTATTTTCTTCATCGCTATAGTATTCCAACATTCCAAACTAATTTTGTTTGTTTGCAATTTTGTTACAATTAATTGGACATACATTTTTTATTGAGAAGCAACAAAATACATAACTAATTCCATGTGTTTTTATGTTACGAAGGATTGTGTGTCATAGAGAATAGGGTTACTCAACATTTTCAAAAGTAATAAAAATTGGAAATCGCTAGAAATAACAATGGGGATATGTCCTAATCCGACTTCATACAGCGAAAAATACACGGTGAGTTTCATTTAGAAAATTCAGAAAGTTCCGAATTGTCGAATAGTTTCAAACCCCCCGTGTATAATTTAAGAAATTGCGAATGGATCAAAAATATCACACGTCTGTCTCTCATATAATATACGAGAATTCAATTTCATTACCTTGACAGTAGGTAAACAATTTCTAATGCAATCACCGCTAGATGGCGTTGGTAGCGCGGCAGCGTTACAAGTTACAGTTGAAAGGCCAGTGATTTCTCCATCAAGTATATGACAGCGGTACGCACGTTTCAAAAGCACTAGGTGTCATGTAATTGACGTTTGAGATTGAGCAGATTGATGCCGGTTGTAAAATTAAACATTGGGTTTGGATACAAGGCGTTGCCGGTTGTAAAATTGAGCTTTCAGGTTAGGGATGTATTATTTAAGAGAAAAAACAACAGGGTGTGTCAAAACGCATCATGTGAAAGACAAAAACGTGGCGGCTGCTTGTCAAATGCTATACCGGTTGCACCAACACATCATTTAAGAGATAAAAACAACAGGGTGCATCGATAGGCATCATTTAAGAGGAAAAAAACATGACGGCTGCTTGTCAAATGTTATACCGGGTGTACCAACATATCATTCAAGTAAAAAAACATGGCGGCTGCTCGTCAAATGACATACCGGGTGCACCAACATGTCATTTAAGAGAAAAAACATCACTGCTGCTTGTCAAATGTTCAGTGGGAAAATGGGTAAAAAAAACGCATCATTGGGGATTTGCAAATACAGGTTGTCTCATGAGGTGTCGTGATGGGGGCCGTCATTTTGAACGCGCGATACCCATACGTAAAAGCGCAGCGTTTCGTTTAAAAGTGCAGCCTTTTTGTATTGAAGTGCAGCGTTTACGAGTAAAAACGCAGCGTTTCCATGTAAAATCGTACCGTTTAGTTGTTTTTCACCATCATAAGGTGAGATTAGATGAAAAAATAAATAAAAGGTGTTGGATAGAAATTTATTAGACAATTTTATTTTGGTAACATATCACATAGCCATTTGTAGAAAATGGACTCATTTAATAATAAAGAACGTTATTAAGAATGTTTTAATGTAATTTGTAGATACTTTCTGACAATAATATGATGGTTTTTCAAAATTTATGTCATAACAAGAACAAAAATGAAAATCCCCCCCCTGTCGGCAGGATATGTACAGGGATATTTCCAACTTCGAAAACTCCATATCGAAAGGATACTTATAGGGATATTCCCATATCCAACATCCTCCCACCTTTTGCAAATGAACTTTGCAAAACAAATCACGATCTCTTGAACTTCTCCATGGGAAACGCTCTGGACATTTCACCCCTCGACCACTTATTGTCTTCGTAATTCTCTTCTTTTCGTCTTGATCTGGTGTATTTTCTTCTTTTATCTCATATTCATCAGGTTCCTCATCTCTATGAATATTCTTCAGTTCATTGACTTCTTTTGTAGATATTTCCAAAGGGCAAATTCTCTTTATAGGACGTATCAGTTCTCTTTTATTGACCTTTAATCGCACAACTCTGGTTATCTGGTCTCTTCCAGGAATAACTTCCAAGACTTCTGCCAAAGGCCAATTTACCCTTTTCTTGCCATCTAATTCTAGGAGAACAATGTCACCCACTTTGATATTCGACTCCTTCCTTGAACCGAAATCAACTAGATAGTCGCTCCTGAAGCGTATTCTGTAGTTTTCCCTGAGTCTTTGTTAATATCTGTCTCATTACCAAATGATTCCTATCGATGATGTCTCAGTCGGGTACTCCACCACTGGGTAATGTTTACAAAAAACATGACGGAGTGAGAGCATTCAAATAATCATCTTCTGAAATATTATACGTGAGTGGTCTTGCATTGATAACTGACTCACGGTCAAAGAGTAAAGTTGAAAGTTCCTCATAATTGACAACAGCTCTATGAAAACTTCAATGAAAACGGGAGCAACTAGCCAACGACGACTGCACTGCTGCAGCATTGGATATAGTGAAAAGTTTGCGCTTGTGGCGCATTCGCCGCTAGCTCCCACTACAAGTTTAACTCCAATCAAGGGCCACTCGGGTTTTTTTTGAACAGCTAAAACTTTATTTTAACTTTTGTGGTATTTCAGATGGATTGTTGACATATTCGTATATTCACGATCTCACTACTAAAGATGTTGCTGAGGAACTACCTTTAGAGCAAGGCGTGTTTTATTCTTGAATATACATTGTGTTTCGTTTCAGTAACTTTTTTATTTTTCATTTGAAACAAAAATATAAAAATTCGTTATGTTAATCTTATGAAGCTTCTCCAGACGAGTAAACCACATTTCAACCTTTGCAAAAAACTAGCCTACTATGATTAAATTTTTTTGCATAGAAATAGAAAAACGTATTAGGGATTTTTTTTCAAAAGTTCCATTGAGAAAACTTGTTCGTAATTACCGGGTGGCCGGTGGTTTAGCGCTCTAATGCACAGGCCGTTTAAAAAGCAAGTGTATTGTGAGTTGTCTAGATGCCAATCTCGTCTGGTGCTAGCTTGTAGTGTAGGTTTTCCGGAGTGCCACGGTAAATGATAATAATAGCCGTCCTCTACCCGCACAGGCTATGCCTTTGGGTACACTTAACGAGTGTTTATGAGGGAGTATTATTATTATATTATTAAAACCCCTAATTCCAAAGGTTGAAAACAAAAAATATTAAAAAATCACCCAAAAAAGGTTATTTTTTTAATTTCTTCCTCATAGCAATAGTCTGAAAATCATTATCACTCAAACAACGGAAGATAAGTGTTTTAACATTGATGATTTACTTTTTTGGATTGAACTATTGTGAGAATAAATTTAAAATATTTTTTCGAGTGTATTTTTTTAAATTTTTGTCTCCAACCGAAGATATGTACAAATTAATAAAAGACGGTCTATGTTAACATTTCCCAATTTTGAAAATATTCTTAACTATATCCATTTGTAATGCAAGTAGAGAGATCATTTTCCTTTCTCAAACGAATGAAAAATTATCAGCGGAATTGTTTATCACAAGAAAATTTGGAATCCCATTCAGTTCTTTCTATCGAAAGAGAAGTCATGGAAAAACTGAACTTCGATGATGTGACTGCAAAAAGAAAGTCCTCAAAGGTTTAGATATGTTTATACTGGTCTATTGTGTGATACATGAAAAATAGATAAAAAATATGTATCACATAACATTTTTTTTGTTTCCTTTTTTCTGTTATTGTCGACAGCATAATGTTATATTTATTTTTCATATTTTATGTAATGAATTCGTATAAAAAACGATATTCGAAAAAAATTGTCTTTTCAAATATATGGCCCGCTGGGTAGGAACATTCCAGAAAGAAAGGGGCGCTAAAGTCAATTGCGCTTCAGTCTGCCGAACGTCATGATCCGCCACTGCTAATGAGTTCCTTCATCATCCGAACGATGCGCTCCCACCATCTATCCCACCAGGCGGTAGTGGGTGACCGAATTCTTCTCAGAGGCGAAACTTGTATGATTTGGTTCCTATCAATATTCCTCAACAGATTATTGCAACTTACGAAATTATCCCATTATCGGAATATATAGTTGAAATTCTACCTCTTTTTGCAATAAATCTTCGTAATGCAAGTATAAATACATCGGTCGATAATGATGTGACTAGTTCAAAGTGACCCGCCCTATAAATGGCACAAGTGAACAAAACCAACCATGCCTTGAATCGTAACTTCTCAGCCACCGATGTGATTGTAATTTGATTAGATTCCTCGATACCTTCAGATGAAGTTTCCGTATTCGGCTATAATTCTTTCAGGGTTTTAAGCCAATCCGGTCCCTTCCACCATTTGCTTTCTAATAACTGTTTTTCATCGCATCCTCTAGAAGGTAAGTCTGCAGGATTCAAATTACCTGAAATATGGTACCATTCATATGGATTACTAGCAGAACGTATTTCCTTCACCCTATTATCAACGAAAGTATTCCAGTCTCCCTTAGTTTTTATCCAGATCAACGTAACCATTGAATTAGACCAAAAATACGTTTTCAATTTTTCGAAAAATTTTACTTTTTTTACCGCTTGATAAACCCATGTTCCTATAACTGCAGCCATCAACTCTAGTCTGGGAAGTGTTATTTCTTTCAAAGGCGCGATCCTAGATTTAGCTTGTACCAGCTGGAAATGTATATGGTCATGTAATTCTATCCGAATAAAAATACAAGTTGCATATGCCATTATACTGGTATCGGAAAAGACATGAGTATTTTCAGATAAATATAGTGAAAAAGTACTCAATCTTCTGGGAATAGTGCAGATACCAAGCCAAGTTATTTGCTTGAGCCATGCTCGGCATGGCTTGATTACATAATTTGGTAATTAATTGTCCCAACCTTATTTCAATTTCCATCATTTTTGTAAAAGTAATTTCGGCAACAAGGTTACGGGACATGTAATTCCTATTGGGTCGAATTATCTCTGAGTTACGAGTTATCGTAATTTCTGACAGTTTATCTAGAGTTTGAATGTTGCAAATCAAAGTGTCCTCCTTGAAATTCCATGATAATCCTAACACAGGCAAAATATTATCTCTGCATAACTCATCTGGATTGGCATCGCCTCAAATCAAACTGCGGTGAAGACATTACAGTTTTGGATTCTTCAATGAAAATTTTCAGGTCAGCTTCATTTTCGACACGCACAATTGCTAACGTAAAACGAAGTTTTCAGTTTCCTGCAGTATTTTCTAAACAACCAGAAACATTTCCTAAATGATAACCAATTGTCGCTGACAACAGGAAAGGACTGCAGGACACACCAAAAACGACCCTACAATGCCTATAGATTTTCATTTCTCTATTTGAATAATCTTTCCACCACAAAAATCTCATGCTAAACTTATCTGAAGAAAAGCTTTCTTAATATCTGCTACAACACCAATACGACCTAATCTGAATTGTAATGAAACGGGAGGAATTAATTCGATGAGATTAGGACCTTTTTCAAGACATTGATTTTATATCCTTGGCAGATGCATCGGACACTGGACGGATTTTTGTGGTTGCACTAGAATCTTTGATGACCGCATGATGGAGTAAATAATGCAGGAACATGCCATTCGCTTTCCGAAACTTCCTCGATGATTCCCAATTGTTCCCATTCTGAAAAAATTTTTTCGTTATCAGACATTTGATCATCATCAGTGAGTTTCTTGCTCAAGGAAAATAACCTCTTTTCGGAAAGATCTCTGTTACTCAATGGTTCAGGATGACCTAACGACTAAGGTAAATAAACTTCATATCTGCTGTCCTTATTCAGCCTAACAGTCGCTGCAAAAAACGTCAACACCTCCATCTGCTTATCTTCTTTACTGTTCGTTTGTGTAGGATCCATTATGCCTAAAACCTCTGAACTCCAAAGATTGGATATGTTGACTTGTGTTGAATAGGATAGAGAAACTGCACTAATTGACCTTATTAGTTTAGGGCCATGTTGGATGCGACGCTATGGTTGCCAACTACGTAAAAATAAAATTTCTAGGGAATTTTAGTCGTCTCAACTAGAAAAGGAGCTAGAAATGGTAAATGACATTTTCTAATTATGTAATAAAAATCTGTTTATTGCTTATTTCAGTCATTTCTGCTGTTTTCGAATATTTATTTCTTTGTTTCCCAAAAATTAATATTATTCTCAGAGATGCAAAACATGAAATCAAAGTAAGTCAAGTCTACTTATTGACCTTTTGAAATACTAATGTACCTTTTTAGTTAATCGAAGGGACCTTGGACAAATAATCCTGTATAAATCTTCAAATGATGACAGGCTTTCAAATTCCTGGATTATTACAATGGTCTACAGGCGCATATTAAAAAAAAAAACAGTTCACTTATTGAATTTGGTTGGAGAATGTATGTGTTGCGGAGAGCTGAATTGGAACAATCTCATTCTTCAGATTTGTAGAGTCACTATCCAACTTTTTTTTGGTGTTAACTCATCACTGGGAAATTATGCTCAATCATCTTGAAATGGAGATGAATGTAAGCAATACTTATCATTCGTTCTGAAAAGAGAATCTAATAAAGATGGTGGGTGAGAGACTATGAGGCTGAGGCTTTGTCAAAAGGATACAACAGATTCCAGAAAGTTTGCAATCTATTGCTATGTTTAGAGAACATTGAGCTTGAGTTTATAGAAGAAATATTGTAGTTCAAGTTCTTCATCTTGAGATTATGAAAATGAAATGATTTTTGATATTTTGGTAATATGGCACATTTAACTTTCCCGAATGTAATAATAGCACTGCAAGTATATAAGATACTGATGACCGTCACTTTTCGAAATTTAAACAAATCAAAAATTGTCTTTGTTCATCAATGTCTCAACTATTTGAATTCATTAGCGATAATTACAAATGAAAATGAAGTATCGAAAAACGTTAACTTTCAAGATATTTTAAACGATTTTGTATATGAAAAAGTTAGTAGAGTAAATATTTAAACAAATTGTACTTTACAAAACGATTTAATAAAAAATAACGCATATTATCCTTTCATTTGTTTCAATTCTTTTTACTGAATAGGGACTCTTCTTTTGGAGGACTGGGGTCTTTTTTCAAATACTTTTATCTGTAACAATCAAACGAAAATAGTGAGGAGTTCAAAAAGAGATTCTTTCAGAAGAAACGAATGATTATTCTATTCTTTTTCTCCGATTGTGAAGTTCACATAATCATTTTATTTTAAGTAAATAAAACTTGATATAAGTTTTAAAATTTTTAATTCTAGTATGATTGTGCTGTTTTTTACAGAGCATTTTATTCCACCACTATGTTCTTTATTCGTGGTATCTTATTACAAACGGATTCTATAAGTTAAACCACAAATAATGATGGAAATAAACGGTTGATAGGAATAATCCAATATCAAATATCTTATTGTGAATTTAAATTAAACCGGTTGAATCATAAATTTTATTACCATCATGGAATTTTAAAATTCCCACCTTCAATTCTTTTCTTCACTTAGTTGGCAACCGTAGCGTCGCATCCAACATGGCCCTAAAGTAATAAGGTCAATTGACTTGAAGTTTTCAGAACTATGTCTACCCATAATTGTCCATCCCAATCGTGTTTCCATTACAACTAATCCCTCTTTACTTTTTTCTATGGACCCAGTAAATAAATTACCAATGATATCGGCGCCTAGTAAAATAGAAACTTCTGATATATCAGGATGGAAATTTGAAATAGTGATATTTCTGTGCTTCAAATCATTCCAACAAATTTTATCTTTCAGTTTTGGAATGAAATATCAAGTTTTCTATTCCGTTCCCCTTTAAACACTCTGTAATGTTACGACGTAAATGGGTTGAAGCTTATGCCTTGCCTAATCAAGAAGCATCCACAGTTGCAAGAGCTCTGGTGAATAACATGTTTTCAAGGTTTGGAGTACCAATGGAGCTACATTCCGATCAAGGAAGAAATTTTGAATCAAATTTATTCAAGGAAGTTTGTGAATTGATGAGAATTAGCAAGACCAGAACAACTGCCCTCCACCCACAGTCTGATGGCTTGGTTGAAAGGTTCAACAGGACTATGAAAAAACATCTTTCCAAAGTAGTAGAGGAGCACCAAAAGAACTGGGATCGACATCTTACACTATTCTTGATGGCTTATAGGGCCTCTGTACACGATTCCACAAAGCTCACTCCAGCCAGCATTATCTTCGGGAGAGAACTTCGTTTGCCCTGTGACTTGGTGTTCGGATCACCAAGTGCTGAAGAAAAAGAGATACAGGATTATGCAGACGAACTGCGAGATAGTTTGTATGGGATCCACGATAACCAGTGACAGAATGAAGGCTCATACGATCTTAAGGCCAAAACTGGTGGATTTAAAGAAGGAGATCGAGTATTGCTGTACAACCCTCGTCGTAAGAAACGAGTGTCTCCCAAATTAACACCATCTTGGGAAGGACCTTATACGATAGTAAAGAAAATAAACGACGTGGTCTAAAGGATTTAATGCAGCCCGAGAGCGAAAATGAAGGTCGTTCGAAGTTTTATGAAGAGAAGTTATGACTAAGAAGTTTACGAAGAAGTGATAAGCAGTTGTTGAAGGAGTATAAAAGTGTTTGGAATATTTAGCTAGTTGTATTGTTGCATAGATCAAGTGTTTTATTAGTCAGTGAAGTATTAGTTGTATGTTTTTAGTGAAGTCAGAAAATAAACAGTTTAGTAGTGTGCTCGGCATTATCTTTTAGCAAATCGAAACAGTATTATTGATTCCTCGCCAACTTTTGAGAATCCCATCTCTTAAGCGCAATCAGTCGTGATATATGACCTTTGAAAGGCTGAGTCTGAAAGTGCTCTTACCACCTTACTTTTATTGCCATTGATTAGACGAACTATTAATGTTTGTAATAAAGTTTCAGGGTGGCTTTGAACATTATTACTGGTAAAGGTGCGTCTACATATAGTCAGTAGACGTCGATCGATGTCTATCAATATTGATCGGCGTCGACCAACAAACACGAACAACACGTCTACACTAACGCAGTAACAGTAACAGAGTTCATGAAAGATCTACTCTTGGATGAAGTTGATGACTTGAAGTTAGAATATAGGTGTGATGCTGGTTTCAGAAATTTTTTCAGAATGAAAAATAGTGAATTTAAAAATATATTGAGAATGATTGCACCAATCATTTCCAAACGAGACACGACATACAGCAAATCAATTCGTGCGAGAGAACTCTTCGCTGTTACTATGCGCTTTTTAGATACTGGGGATTCGTATACTTCATTAAGCTATATGTTCAAGATTTGAAAACAAATTATTTTCTCCATCATTCCCGTGGTACATGATGCCATCTGCTCCGTACTTGAAGGTGAAGTCTTCACTTAAGAAAACTACTTCCTAATCAACGTTATCCCCAGGTCTCGTCACTGGTTCTCTCTAAGGTCTCGATCTGCCTACTCCTTCGAGAGAACTGACGAAACTCGTCATATTTTAATGGTCGAGGAGGACTACATCAGGCTTATTGGCTTGTATTTGCCTGAGTTTGGGGAATGAGTAATGAGTGGTTCCAATAGATTCGGCACTTCTCGTTCTCTACAACAGACTCAATATCCCCCGGAGCATAAGGCAACACTGGTGTCTCGTCAATACCGTACGAGGGTCCTAAGTGGTAGTACAACACTCGAGTGTCGTAGGTGGTAGTACAATACTCGTAGCGCCGCGATATTCCTGTGGATGTAGGCTGAGACCGCATAAGCTGGACCGGCTGACAGCAAATGCATTATAGTCTCAGCTGCCCCACGACATGTTTTGCATCTAGTGACAGGGACCTCTTTACCCATCACGCGACTACGGCAGATAAGGGTGTTGAAGACACCATCTTGACAGGTCATTATGAATCCCTTGGTTTCTGACCTCAGCCCACTTGACTTGGAAAAATCAATGGTTAGGTTTCTGGATAGGAAGAACCCATGCATCTTTATGTAGCTGTGGGAGCCTCTCACTTTCCGCAGCTTTGACATGGACTTTTTGGTGAACTGGTTCCAACTCGGTGACAGCGTTTGGGTTCCTCCGTTCAGAGTTGAATACGAGACCGAGTTCATCGACTGCACGGGTTGCTGCCTTGAAGAGATTAAAGATGATATTGTACCGATGATGCAGTTAACAATATACCAAGTGTGATTCTATTACAGTATATGTTTTATTCCAAATGCCTCATTCTCTACGCTTTTCCGTCTTAACTGGATTGACTAGTTAAGGTAAATATTTTCTACTGCTTCAACATGACTCAACGTCGACGATCAAGATGTTTTCAATATTTATTTAAAAATCTTCTCTTGACAACTTCGTAGAGCAATGGTATCTAAGGTTTGTGGGTGGATTTAGGAAGAAATGGGCCCATTCAGTGGCCAGAAAGGTCCCCAGACCTCACGCTCCTAGATATCTCTGGAGATATGTTGAAGGCGAAGTCTATCACGAGAAACCAACGACATCAGGACACATGAAGAATAGAATTAAAGAAAGTTTTCGCTATACTACAAGATCAACTTTGAATGAAGTTTAAAGAGCCATTGTAGAATCAATTTGTGCATAGGTCGAAATTGGAGATTATTTGAACATCTCCTGTAAGTTAACGCAATTAAACATTTTTTGAGATTATTTTGTTGCCGTATCTGTCCATCATTGAATAAAAATATCATTATTGTTTTTATGGCATTTTCCATACTTTCCTTAAGAATTAGATCTGGTATGGCCTCATTCAAAGAATGTTCCATTTGAAAAAACTGAGAAAAAAGTGATCCCGAGTTTTGGTTTCCATTGTATGGGAAAGAGTGGCATTCGGTGAATTTATGAATATCTAATGAAAATTCTCCATTTTCGAAGATATTAATTTGGTAAAAAATTGTTCTTATTACTTATTATTGATTTTGAGATATTTGGTGTTGAGTGGACCCATTTTAGGACATATATGTCACCATAACTTCAGAATTAACGGTATAACCCATACAACTCTCGAAGAAAATCAATGGAGTGAAAATATATAGGGTGTGTTATTTAAAAAATTTACTTTGATATGTCACACATTTATCGGACATTCTGTGTATTGGTGTATTTTTTAATATAGCTTGTATTGCTCTCTACAACTTTTATTTGAAACATTTTCTCCTATCTTGAATAGGGAAGCAGCTATCATCTACCCACGGATCGTTGATACACGCTGTATGTTCATCGACATCACCTATGCTATTTCTAGACCCACATGTTATTCATATTATTCCAATTATACCTATTTACGTATATTTTGATTGATTGATTGAGAATTCATCTCTAGATTTTATAGCAATAACGCATTTTTCTTAATTTTCTCAAACTTGTTTTTGAGGCCAGGGTATCTGATTAGGGTCATCAAAGATTCTTAAACAAATAAGTTGAGCGGGAGATTCTTAGATGTTTCCACTTGGTACTTAAGTACATATATATTACTGCAAATTTGTTTTATTTTCAGGGGTTGGAAGATATTGCTATCGAGGCATCTGAGATAGTGAGCAGGCTAGAACAAGTTGCTGAACGTTTGCCGACACTGGAAATTAATCAAAGTCAGACAACTGTATTTCTGGATTTGGTGATGAAAAATTCTGATGAAATAATTCGGATCATACACAGTCTCATAAGCAACGCTGATGATAATGAACCGGTCCGTTTTCCGCAGTTAGACAGTGTTACTAAGTTAGTTGTTGTATCTCACAGTCTGGCAACGTATTGTGGTAGACTGGAAAGACCAGTTTTGCAGAAACTAAGCACCAGGTTTACCACAGACACTACCAGGTGGATATGTCAATTATTTGGGTAAGGCAGATTTCACATATAAACTCTTGAATCTTCACGTATTATAATCGTTGGGTGAGTCAGAATAAGACCGACAAATTTCGTACACAGATTCCTCACCTCATTTCGAGGTGAAAAGTTGCTATCGATTAATATCCTAAAATCCATTCCCTCAAATAAAGTCAAAAGTTCGAAAAAAAATTAGGATTTTTTTTTTTTTTCAAAATTTCCGAAAGAAAAAAACTTAAACTTGGTACACTAATGTTTATCAATGAGATAAGTAGTCGATGAAGTTTGTTGCCATATTTTCCTTCATATTTTCTTTAAACGAGTGAATTGACAAATGAGTGTTTAACGTCAGTTAAGCTCATCGATACTTGACCTAGAAATAATAACATTCCATGTTCCTAAATGTAGAGGTTTCTGAGATATTCACGAAAAACTGGAAGTATGCCCTGAGGAAGCATCGGGTAAATATATCATTTTTCGTATGCTATAATCGTAGAGTGCTTATGTCAATACTTCTAACGTAGCCAAGCTGAATACATCTCTGCAAAAACATTTCTTTTGGTGTTGTGTCAGGTTGATTTTCTATCGACCAATAGCGTTGCGAGAATTGGCAATCACGAGATGGACACGCTGCAAGCATGCATTGATAACTGTTTACATCGAGCGTATTTGAAATATGAATACACTATAGTATTATTGAGATATTTTCTAATTTAATTTCGAGATATGGCTGGCTAATGTTTACAATTTGAAAAATCAATACAATTATGATACAAACACAGTATTTTACTATATCGGGGTAATCAGAAAATTACTTGAAAATATCCTATTAGGAAGTTATGTACGTCTAATGATAATATGTAAGTACGTCATCCATTCAATAGAATCCTTACAGAACCCTACGTTTTCGACTTTCAACATCAATTAATATGTAAAAACCCTAAACTATGATAATTGAAAAACCACAAGCCACATTTATATTTAAATAATACAAGGGCTCTACAAATATGTTTGCAGTGGCACTATATCTTTGCAGTTTCTCTAATAAAATGAGTTAAAAACTTTTAAGTTAAAAATTTTTATTGTAAATATACATAATGAAGATGCAGATATTATAATAAAAGCTAAACAATAATTAGGTAGGTACCAGTCATCACAGCACTCTCCTCATCAATCTAGGGCATTTATCAGACTAAAACATCACCGTGGGGCGTAGCGTAACCTGGATAAATATGTAATGATATGATCGGTTGACGTAGATTATGTAAATTCGACATGCTCTACGATTTTATTTTCGTCGATCAGTGATGAGAAGAGCGGTTTGATGACTGGTACCTGGTACCAACCTAATTATTTTTCAACTATTAGTAGGTACATCATCTGTATCATTACTAAGTTTCTTTGCGATATAACTTTTCAACTTAACTATTTTTTCAATTAATTTTAGTATTTTTATTATTTTCGTAATAGTTCTCCTTCTATTTAGTTCTTTTTAGTGCTTCATTATTACAAGGTTTCTCTCTTGTCAGTTTGTTCTAGGTTGTTTTGACTAGATAGGTACCTAGATTTCAGTTTTGATGTATTGACTGTCTAAACTCTATGATCCGCTATTTTGTTTCGGATATAAAGCCACTGGCAAACATATTTGCAGAGCCCTTGTTTCAATTATCATGGTTAAAGGGTTTTCACATATTAATTATTGTTGAAAGTCGAAAACGTAGGGTTCTGTAAGGATTCTATTGAATGAATGACGTACATAAGTTTCCAATAGAATATTTTCAAGTACTTTTCTGTTTACCCCGATATAGTAAAATACCCCAGCCATATCTCAAAATTAAATTAGAAAATATCTCAATAATACTAAGTGGAGTAAACAACGTCGAAATTAGATGTTTTGAGTTCCCCCGGTAAGCTAAATACTGTTTTGGGCCATAATAGTATGGCGTTTTCAAAGGCATGACATATTTTAGCCAAATCACGTGAATAAATCAGAAATAATCTCAATTTGTGTAAATTTCAAAATTACCCTCTTTCTCTGATCGTGATCTACAACACACCCGAGTTTAATTGAATTCCGCAGTCAACCAAAATCCCATATATTTCGTACGGGGTCCTATGTTTGTAAGGGACATTTCCTCTCACCGGCAGTGACGTGCGTTGTTCACAGAAATATTGAGGTTTAATGAAATAGAAATAATGGAAACCCAATATGTAATGGAAACCTGAAATTATGATGGAAGAATCTCCACATGATTTTAAGAACAGCCGACATGTTTTTTCATAATTCATTAATTTTACTCTTTTCCAATTTGGTTTCCCTTTCTCGATAATTACGACACTGAAATGACATATTTTGATTTCCAGCTTCAAAGGGTCTTTTACACATTTCATTATGCTTCACTATTGCTTAAAAATAAAATGATAGTTTTACACAAATCAACTCAGAACTTGCCCTTAATTCAAGAAAAAACACTCCAATAACCGTTGTAATTCTAGGGCCGTATTTATTTTTTTTTCACGTTTAATCCTATAAAACAACACCCTGAAAAGCAGGTCGAACAGATTTTCAAGCAGGTGGTACTAACCGAAATATAAAAAAACTGTTTGGCATAAAAAAAAACTTTTACTTTTGAAAACAGTGCAAATGTATGTCTTTCTTCTATGGCTAATACTACATCGGAAAAAACATTTATTTAAAATAAAATTGTTAGGGAAGTATTACTTACTCGATTGGAAAGATGATGTTACAGGTCACAACTAAGTTTTTTCAATGTTTTAATTGGTTTAGTAAAATTGATACTCTGTCACCTTGGAGGATGGCTAATACTAAGTACTTGAGCAAAATTAATTAAAGAAGACCAACGTGAAATATTTAAAAATAAGTTTATTTCTCCTGCAAGTAAAACAAAACTTTAGATGTCGTATCCAATAAAGATGGCAGCCGACCAATTGTTTGCTAAACTCAAAAACCTATTTTATTGAGCTCAGAGAGCGTTCTCAGTGTGCCAAATTTCACATGTCTGAGTTGAGAATATTTATCGTAGAATAATTCACATATTTTCAAATATCACCCTGTATATCCGTCAAAAACGCAACAAGGCATTTTTCAATACCAGATATGAAATGGCCTTGGTCCATAGAACATGTGGTTGGACCATGTACAATTCGTCGTGAATCACCCTGTATATGGTAATACAGCAGTTCACAACAGAATCAACATCTTGTATCCTTCAGGTTGGATTTCAAGACACCTCAAAAAATTGTTTACTGTGAAATAATGTGTGGACAAATAACAATAACAATGATTTCTTTACCCGATGCTTTTTCGTGACATCTTTTAGTTTTTCGTAAATATCTCAGAAACATCTACATTCAGGCACATGGAATATGAATTTTAGGTGGTCAAGTGTCGATGAGCCTAACTGATGTCAAACACTCGTTTGTCAATTTACTTGTCTGAAGGAAATATGAAGGAAAATATGCCAACATACCACCGCAACTACGATACTGTTTTACGAAAATCAAATACTATAACATCAACTTACCAAGCTTGAATTTTTCCTTCGGGAGTTTTGAAGAAAAAAACTGAATCTTGAGTATTTTTCGGACTTTTGACGTCTTCCCCTAGCCCGCACAAGTCTCTGAGTTCTGAGAGTTGCACGCAGGGGTGCAACCTGTTGACGGATATAACAACAACAATTTTACGGACTTTTGACAGCCTGTATCTCAAAGGGGATGCATTTTAGGATATACATTGATGAAAAATTTTCCCCTCAAAATGAGGTACGAAGTAGTTTGTCGGTCTCATTCTCTGTTTTATATTATATACAGGGTATTCCACATTCGATGGCCTATTAGACGTTCCTGGAGAACGGAACGACAGATCATTTTAAAAAATAGTAGGCATGGATAATCAAACATCTAAAACATTTTCTTCAATACAGTGTTGCCACTTGTATAAGAAAGTAGTAGCTACTTTCTTATTTCAAATGGAACACCCCGTATATTATATAATTTTTGGAATCCTTGTAAAATTCCTTACAACTTTTCTACATAATTCTCTATACATATCTGTGACGGTTTTTGTCAAATTTTTGTGTAAAACCTGACCATGAAAAATAACATGTTTTCACGATGCAAATTTATAAAATATTGAAATTTGGGTCATAGCAGCACAAGACCATTAGATATTCTGTTTATGAACTCGATATCAGTATCATCATACAGGGAGGCTCAGAAGTAACTTCCTTTCGGGGACTTATGAAAATGACTGAAACTAATTTTTTTCAAATGGAACAGTTGGTACTTATATTATTTTCGAATTCAACTTACCAGTTTGAATAAGTTTTATCGACTGTGTCCTTTACCTATCTCTTACCGTTTATAAGATATAAATTATTTTATCATTTTTGAGGTCTGCGCAAGTATAAAAATTCAAGTACAAAATTTGATGAAAAACTTATCAAATAGCAAATGAGAGCTTCATCTTTTTTGTAAAAGGTGTATTGAAATGCATGAACCTTCCTTCATACTGGGTGTTGACTGTTTGAGAATGAAAAATTAAATTGATTAAATTAATTCTACACAAGAGATAATATTACAAAATGAACTTCACAATTATAACACATTTGATACTGAAAAAACAAAAACTCAGTAGCTCAGATGCTTGAAATGTTGACCATTCCCTTGTAAACCTTGATGGATCGACGTCATTACATGATCAGTCGTGGCTCTGCGGATTTCCAGTTCGTGTTTTGTATTCACAGGTAATGTTATAAACCTTTTCTTTGATTTTTTACCAGAGATAAAAATTTAGGGGAGTCAGATCTGGTGACCGCAGTGGCCAAATCCAAGGACCCAAACGTCGTATCCACCGATCTTCGATCAAATTAGTGAGTTATCTGTCCACTTCACTTGTGCATATTTAGGAGCCCCACCCAATTGATACCAATAATTATAATATAAGTAAAAAGCGAGATGAAATATCACAAAATCATCTCCATAACTTTAATTCGACAACAATCAAACTAATGGGGGTACATGTTTCGGATTCAGCAAGAATCCATCTTCAGCCTTATATAAGTTATGGAGAGGAGAAAGGTCCTTTTAATGGGAGTACTACGTCCAATGCCCAAACCGCATGGTTATAAAAATGAAAAAGTGTAAAGACTATAAAATATTTAGGACATGGGTACGAAGACTCATGTCAGCGATGAGTGTTAGGGCAATTTGCCCTTCCAACACCAAACAAAGAGAAAAATCATTGCTTTGAAACTTTTTAACAGATGAGCGAAATGTTGAACCACAGTTTGAAACCACTTTTCGCTCATCTGTTAAAAAGTTTCAAAGCAATAATTTTTCTAAATCAAAATGAACAAAGTTCGGTAAGTGTGTATTTTGGAGAATTCAATATAATGACAACAAATATCTCGTAAACCGAAGAATACCTGTCTCTCCACACAATTCCACGAAGTGGAAATTTAGGCAAATATCTGACAGAAAACAACTACTTCCCCCTACGGATATTGCATTATATATGTCGTCTATTCGTGCAATGTTCCTCACGGACACATCATTGCGAGTGCTAATTGTTATAAAGCTATTGAATATTATCCTTCATCTTGCTGGAAATGACCACCTGCATACATGCATGTTTCGAGGTTATTTTCCTTTCATCAGTGCAAGGATAGGTCAGACGACAATGTTGTCGTCTTGTTCCACAATATAAATTATAATATTCAAAAGCCTTATAGTATCTGTCTACGAATGGAGCCGCAACTTACATTGAAGTAATTCGTAGCGCCATCCGCAAACAGATCAAGCAACACTCCTGTAGCACTATCACCCGGTAGAGGTCATAATGTAAATATCTCGTAAACCGAAGAATTCCACAAAGTGGAAATTTAGGCAAATATCTGACAGTACACAACTTCTTCCCCCTACGGATATTGAATTATATCTGTCGTCTATTTGCGCAATGTTTCTCATGGACACATCATTGCAAGTGCTAATTGTTATAAAGCCATTGAATCCTCCATCTTGCTGGAAATGACCACCTGCATACATGCATGTCTCGAGGTTATTTTCCTCTCATCAGTGCAAGGACAGGTCAGACGACAATGTAGTCGTCTTGTTCCACAATATGAATTATATGTGTGGAGAGACAGGTATTCTTCGGTTTACGAGATATTTGTTGTCATTAAATTGAACTCTCCAAAATACACACTTAGCGAACTTCGTTCGTTTTGATTGACATTATGGCCTTTACTGGGTGATAGTTCTACAGGAGTGTTACTTGATCTGTTCGCGGATGGCGCTGCGAATTACTAAGTCACGGCTTCATTCGTAGACGGATACTATAAGGCTTTTGAATATTATAATTCATATTGTTGAAGAAGATGACTACATTGTCGTCTGACCTATTCTTGCACTGATGAGAGGAAAATAACCTCGAAACATGCATGTATGCAGGTGATCATTTCCAGCAAGACAGAATAGAATAGAATAGAATAGAATTGAATAGAATATATGTTTATTTGGGTATAAAGATATAAATCACATCACATATCATAAGAAACAAGTAAATAAATATAGAAGTAATCACGGAAGTATGTTGCAAGCTAGTGCAACATACTTGTGTGTGATATAACAACTATAACCAAATTTAAATGTTGAAATAAATACACAAAATATTCAACACAAACATTAAAATATTACACAAGTTTGTATGTATATACAGTATCACACATAAAGTTCGCGACATATGGAAGTTTTTTTATTAATAGATAATTTCACTTCGCATTTAGTTTGTGCTTGAAAAATTAGTAAAATACAGCATCTTTCTTTTTTCATGTGCTACTCTAAACCTGTCAAATTTTACATTTTTTTCGAAAATCCTCAAAAAATCAGTTTTTTTTGTAAAGTTCGAAAAATGCCAAAAAATATGCTGCTCAGTTTCCAATTTTATACATTTGCTCCACATTTGGACTCTCTACTGTCTACTGTCGACATTTAAATTTTTTTTATTTATCGAATCTTTCGCTCTATTGATTCGAACGAAAAATTATTCAAATTTCATATTTTTGATGAATATGAGACTTCAATGTCATATCTTGCTCAGAAAATACCCACATTCGCCAGTTACCAGAAAATGAAAAAAATGCACCTCCAGAAATTCGTCTTTGTTGTTGCAAAGTTTATCTAGTTTTTCCATTGGATTTTCAATGTATGTACGTTAATATGTCAGTAATCGAATAAACGAATTTCTCTTCATTCTTATTACACTCGTATTTCTTTTTTTGATAGATTTTTATCCAGTTTAATAATTTTTCTGACCAATAATTCAGTTACAAACAAACCCGAAATCTCATAATTTTCTGTAAACTAAACAATGACCTACAGTTTTATAACTATTCAAAAGACTTTCGTTCTAGCGATTTGTACTAGACATGATATAAAATTTCGAGATTTTAAACAATACAAGACTAATGCATCATCTCGGGAAGAAAATAATATGTACTTATCAAATCGAAATAAACTTTTCACTTAGTTTTGGTGAATGTCAAATTATTGCGTTTAATATACCGAGTTGTTTTGTTTACAGATTTTCTTGCATTTATAATTCACAAAAAGTTTTATGTACAATGTTATCCATACAAGGCAAAGTTGAAATCGTTCTTTTATGTGGTGAGAATGTGCCATATCGAGATGTTGCTTGTATTTTCAATCACTGGCATCCAGAAATAAATATTCACTTTAGTACCGTGGGAAGTATATTGAAAACATTCATAGAAACTGGCTCTGTGGACAATCGTTTCAAGAAACCACATAATCCAATAAAGTATAATGAAGAACAACTCAATGTTTGTTTGAGCGTTGTTGCAAATGGAAAAACTAATATAAGAAGTATTAGTGAAAATACAGGGGTTGGCAGAGAAACTGTTAGAAGAATTTTGCACAAAAATAATTTCACGTCGAACGGAACAGTTAGTTCCCAAAATTGTCGCTGGTGGTCCAACAATAATCCAAATTTTCTAATAGAATGCCGTGACCAATATTCATTCAAGACAAATGTGTGGTGTGGTTTATTAGATAACCAAATAATTGGACCATATTTTTTTAGAGAAAACTTGAACGCAGACATGTACAAAAATTTCATTATGAATCAGTTGTCTGAAGTTTTGGATAATCTGCATCTAAGTGTTAGACGAAATTTGTGGTATCAGCTTGACGGGCCACTGATCCACCAAACGGTAGCAGTGAGTATAGTAGCTACAAGAGTTCACCGACAAAATCCCATGTATTTTCTTATGTATGTTCGTTTTGCAATTTTTGCTCTTTTTTGGGGTGGGGGGAAATTATAACGTCGCTGGTCTGCGTTCATCGTGTGACGTAATCGAGTAGATCCCTTAGTAGGCCAAGCAATAGAGATATTGTCCTTGACAAAAATGCTACCTGGAAGCCGCCTGTGCTATCCCGTGCAGGACAGTCCGTAGTTTATTCCCACTATGTCCTCAACTTTTTTATTGTAAAACAGAAACTATTGAAGCAGTGTTAACGGTGCAAAAGGATGAACTGTAGAGAATTGAATTCCGAAGAGAATGACGGATCAAACAATCCGATCGGATAATTAGAACCGGAGAAAAGCGGAAAAATACGGAAAATTGTATTTTTTTATTAAATTTATAACTCTGCCATTTCTTGATATCAAGAGCTGAAATTTTGCACGATAGTAGCTTTTGACGTGCGCCTTATGTGTACAAAGCCTGGATTCAGTCGGATTAATACTTTTCGCAAAATCCTCATTTGAATTTTTTTTGGAAATATTTTCGCGGAGAGCTGGATGCGTTTGAGGTCGACCGATTGAAATTAAAAAAATAGATTTGGAAAGTAGACGTGAGCAGTAACAAAACGTCTGATTTTTCGATAAAACGCGTTTAAGTGTGTTGAAAACTAGTGAGAACATGAGGGAAAACGAACGACCGCGCGTAAGCGATCGAGTGGTGGGGACTGTGCGAATCGAGAAGAAACGTTTATAGTCCGGTGGGAACAGCGCCGAAATCGCCTGTTTTGAAGTCTGACCCATTTTGCAGTATATCTTAATGGGATCTATGCAGGTCGATTCCTTATGTCTTTCCACACATGAAATGGAAATCTACGACTTGCCAGCTTAGTCGTGACAAAAATTACATGGAAAAACGAAAAAAATTGGGATATTCCAAAAATTAATTAAAAGAAGGCGCTATAACTTCTAGTATAATAGAGTTATTTGAAAAATTCCTTCACTGTTAGAAAGGTCTATTCACGTACTTTGGAATGAGTCTCCAAAAATTTCTAAAGAAAAAATGCATTTTCCGAAAATGTGCTTTATTTTATGCTGAGATAAAATTTTCAATAAAATGTTAATGTTTCAACACGCTGAAAGTCACTCATGATTCACCCAACTAAAATTTTCTTTTCACAAAAACTGCGCAATTTTCCCAGCCACATTTCATATCGATTATGTATAGATCTATTATCGATAATGAATTGGCTAGAGCAATTTGAAAACGACGAATACAAGGACCGCATGGCGTTTAGGTTTGCCACCGGTAATAATACTGTTTCGCCTATGAGCATTATTTTGTGCCGAAACTCAACTTTCAATGAAAAGTTAATTTTTCAACACGCTGAAAGTCACTCATAATTCATCCGACTGAAATTCTTTATTCACCAAAAACTGCGCAATTTTCCAAGTAGCATGACATGTAAAATCAATAAAGTTCATTGAATTGAAGTTCCTAATTCTTGTGAAACATATTTGTACACAATTCATTATATATTTACACGGTGTTACAGAAAGTATTCACTATTCATTCACAAGAAATGTGCAATTAATTTAAATTTTATTCGAAACAGATTACTTATATAGACTACTTGATAAAAATATTCACAGATGATATCATAAGAATATCCAATATGAAATTGGCAATTGGGAAGACCATAAACGATATCTGGAGAATGTACGATTGTAGGATTTGTAGGTTTTCCAGATGTACATGTGAGACACGAGATGTCCGTAGAACTGCTCATTACTAATATCCTATACAATAGGAGTATTTGGATCAAAAATCCATCAAGAAACAACTACTTTCCTGGCTAATACTGCGACCAACATCGAATTACATCTGATAAAATTTCTTTGCAGAGTTCCTCTCCAATTGCTTGTTGTATGGGAATGTTTATCAAAATTTTCGGACCACCTATAGACCGATTTTGGGATGTTGCCCCTCATCAGTATAGGGTAGGTCTAGTAGTCAATAACTAATGACTGCAACGAATGGTTCGATGTAAATCCCATTTCAGGGCCGCGAACGCGCCCGCACCGTGGATAAATCCATACTGAGAGCGCCACTTTTATCACAAGTAATTCAATGTTTGTAGTGGCATTAGCCAGGAAGTAGTGATTTTTTGATAGATTTTCGACCCAAACGTGGCTGGGTAACGAAAATCTGAAAGCCACTGACTGGGGGTGGACTGAACAAAATAATCGTTTAGTTCCCGTAAAAACCACTGATCCACCAATCCCTAAAACATTGCTTGATTAGATTTCGTGTTCATGCAGGAAAAAATGATGTTTTGATGCATCATGTACTTGTAAAAAACACAGCTTGAGATGTTCGAATCTTTGTGCACACTGCCACGAAGATACGTGTTACAATTTACTAATAAATAATAGTGATACAATTATGTCTGATGATGAATCTAGATGCGAGGATTAAAACGATGATTTCATGTCAATAGACAATATTAATTTTAATAGAGGAGTAGCAGAATGCGATGAGCCTGCCAAAAAAAGAAGGATTTTGTAATTGCGTTAAAACAGAAATGTACAGTTATTATGTTAGAAAATTGTTTACTTTGTTTTGTAATAAAAAAGCTGCTATATATTCATATATTGTCTATAAATAAAGATATGTAGCAAAAAACATAGAATACCTGCTTATTCTTCCATCACTCATGAAATCTGAGTCACGAATCGAATTCCTTAAGTTCAGATACCCCAAAATCAAGAAAAATACCAATGAAATAGCTGCAGTACATGCCGAGATAAACGAATGCAAAGAATTATAATTTGCGCGCTGCGCGCGCCTATTACTATATTATATACGTTTCTCCTTGATTCGCACAGTTTCCCACCACTCGATCGCTCACGCGCGGTCGGTCATTTTCCCTCTTGTTCTCACTAGTTTTTAACACACTTAAACGCGTTTTATCGAAAAATCAGAATAGATGTTTTGTTACTGCTCACGTCTACTTTCCAAATCTATTTTTTATATTTCAATCGGACGACCTCACAAGCATCTGGCTCTCCGCGAAAATATTTCCAAAAAATTCAAATGAGGATTGTGCGAAAACTATTAATCCGACTAAATTCAGGTTTTGCACACATAAGGCGCCCGTCAATAGCTACTATCGTTTAATAGTTTCAGCTCTTAATTTAAAAAATGGCAGAGTTATGAATTGAAGAAAAAAACACAATTTTCCGGTTTTTTCCGCTTTTCTCGGGTTCTAATTATCCGATCGGATCGGTTTATCAGTCATTCTCTTCGGAATTCAATTCTCTACAGTTCACCCTTTTGCACTGTTAACACTGCTTCAATAGTTTCCATTTTACAATAATAAACTAAAAAAAACGCGATTTTTTGTTGTTTATTGTTTATAACAAATTAAAAAATGACATTTTCGAGTTGAGGACATGGTGGGAATAAACTACGGACTGTCCTGCACGGGATGGCACAGGTGGCTTCCAGGTAGTATTTTTGTCCAAAAAGCAATCATTTGTGGCTCTATAGCTTGGCCTATAGATTGATAACGTTTTGCCAATAGAGCGCACACATATTTTGAATTAATTGAATTGGATTTTAAAGAAAAAAAGATTCCAGAGAACGAGGTTTGAACCATCGTACTTTTGCTTGGTAGCAAGTAAATAAATAAATAAATAAATAAATGGAGTTTTATTTTGCAAAGTATTCTTTCGTTTCTACACCAGGAATGATAAGTTCAAAACTCCCGCACACAACAGCTCAATCTTCGCCCAGAGGGCTCAGGAGAGGAGAGGTTCGGGAGGACGCACTGAGAGCCGCCTCCCTTACTCCGCAGACATTGCTGGCTGCGAAGCGAGGGAGCGCTTGTGCCAAGGGGTACACAGGGTCCCGACAAAGGGGCGCTGGTAGCCTCCCCCGCTGGTGTTAGCGGAGGGTCTGGTAGCAAGTGACGCTAGCCTTGCCTCCACGGAGACTTCATACAAGTTGGCGTACAAATGTGGGATATATATTTTTTCAGACGCTGTTCTAATAATATATGAACAATAATGATCGCGAATTAAATAAAAGTGTGATAATAATAATAATGTTCGAAAAAATGTGTAAAATTGCGAAGTAACGAGGGTGTAACGTTTGAAGGTGCGATTCCAATGAGGAAAGTATACAGGGTGTTTCAGAATGCATAATTTAAGAGAAAAAACGTGACTGCTGCGTGTGTTTCAAATGTCATGTGGGATATGGGTCTTTGAGGCAATGGGGACAGCAGAGTATGCAGCACAAATATATATAGGACGTCTTACATATTATTTAAGAGAAAAAACATGGCAACTGCTTGTCAAATTTAGTATATCAGGTGTACCAACATATCATTTAAGAGAAAGAACATGGAGGTCAAAGAAAAAAACATGGCTGCTTCTGAGTAGTCAACGCTCATTATAGTTGTACAGGGACGTCTCACAAATTTATTGGGGAAAATATATACAGGGCGTTTTGATTAAAACATCATTGCTTTTGGAAAAAAGATGACAGCTTCTGTCATATGTCTCATCATAAATAGAAAACATCTACCGAGTGTTTTGAAAAAATATCACCAGGAATAGAAAAAGATGGTAAGTCGTTTGGAGAAAAAAAAACATGACCACCATTTGACATCATGAAGGAATACATCAGATCCATCTGTGTCCAATAAATGCATTAACGATATTTCGAATCTGTACGAATCATAAAAAAATAAGTACTTCCGGTTTGATAAAATTGAGGTAGAAGAAAAGTAGTGAATTCGTATTGTCCACATCGAGGAGAGTTAAAATATGTAATAAAATGGCCACTTCCGGTTTTCACTTCTGGTTGTTCGATTTCGATGATTTTGGCATCAATGGATTCGTTTCGATGTCAAGAAACATTTTTAAGCATTTTCCAATGCCAAAAGGGCATAGGAGGCTAACTTCGTTATTAGCGAAGGTACAACGACGTGCGGGTTCTCTAACAAGACAACTTTCATTGGATATTGAGGAAACTCAGAGATGGCGCTGAATTCATACCTCAGTGTTTGTCTCAGGGATTTCCAATTAGGATGAAAGGATTTTTTTCGATTCAATTGGGTCGAACTAGCCTTCGCTGATGATTGGCAATGACCATGAAACCGGTACGGAGGTGTTCCCCCAATTAAATCGAAAAATAATTTCAGCTTTGTTATTTGAAATGCATTGCAAAGTGGTTCTTGTAGAAAACTTTGCCAAGTATTAAACAAATATAATTCAATGGTCGTAGGAGGCAGTAGTGGTTTTTTGTTCAATACTTGCCGACGACTTTACCTATTGTATAGGTTTTATTGCGGAAGATTGGATTACGTAATCCACCATATTTCATTATTAGATGGTGCAAATTTTAAATTCCGGTTTTGAAATATAGGCTTCTGCACCATATCTTCCACTCCACTCAGTTAGAAGGTGGATGTTGACCCTCTTCCGGACGTTGTCCATAATTTTATAAAAGACTGCGTTGTTCATCAATTTGAAAAGATTTTTTTCAAAGTCATTTGTTGCCTTCTTGCGCCGGGGTGATTGTTTGAATTTTAGGACTCTGTGGATTTTAGTCAAGACCAATCCATTTGCTAAAGCCTGCTTTAATGCCCTATGATGTATGATATATTTCTCCTTCGAGTGTAAAGTGGCCATTAACTTTGTAAGTTGTTTAGCTTTCACAGGAGGCTTCCTCGTCTTAGAACATATATGTTCGGGACAAAAAGGAATACCCTTGTGCTTATCATGCAAATATTGAGGATATTCCAAGTCAACTTCTAGAATGTATCCTTCATCGGCATCGTCAGGTATTTTTGATACATCAATATTGGTATCTGCCCATTGGAACCCACCATAAGGAAGGTAGTGTGACAGCCCATCCGTACTGATTATTGACATCGAAGTACATCAGGAAAGTTGAAGGTTTGGAAGAATCATATCTATTCGGCATATACTTATTGTTTGCATGAGCTCGACGTTTGGGGCAAACTTGGCTTAGACCTCCTCGAATACCTCGCTCGACAAATAGAAACTTGTTGACATCAGTAAGAAGTTCAAACTCAATTCCGGTATACTTCATCATGACATCCCACGTATAGCCCGGTAATGTGAAATAGTGCGCAGGATCGAGTTATGAAGTGTGCATCATATCCACTCAAATTATGAAAAACAACCGGAACAGTGTGAGTGTCCTTGTAGTTGATATTGCACCCTTCATGAGCAGCTCCCCGATAGTTATTTCCGGAAATCAGGTGGTTGTGATCTCGAACTTTCTTACATTCCGGAGTGAAAGGTTGCTCGCAAATGTGGCAGTGTGAAGCAAGTTTGAATTGTGCTTCCTGCACCCAAGTCATATTGATATCATAAGGACACCAAAAAACTGTTGCCATATCCTCAGCCAATTGAGCCATTTCATCAGCAAACCACGCCATACAGTCCTGCCCACGATGAGACTTATAAAATGATAGTGTATCATCATATGAACATTTTACGTAGTATCCTATGGCAGCTGGAACGTGATGCTGGGGTTTCTTGGGATCTCCGACTGGTTTCAAGGCCGATTCCAAGTCAGCATAAACCATGAAAGGTGCCTTCTCCTTGTTTTTGAAATTTTTAAACTTCAAAATATTTTTTCCCGGCTCTGGTATCCTTATTGCAGTTTCATTTACTTTTTGACAATCCTCAGTATGTTTATTCAGTTTTCCTTCAGACCATGTTCTTTACTCAGCTGTTTGGAAAGAAGCCTCGACATGTTTTTAATCCATACAAAATGGTATTTGGTAGAAGCATCGGAATGGCCATCAGAATAACGGTCTTGCACCAAGAGAAGATTAACGTGTCTCTCCTTCTTATCATCAGTAAGGAATGTTGGTAGTGTTTTGAACGAATTTTTTAATTTTTCAAGGACATAAACGTTGATCGAAATACCATTTTGTTTTTCATATCTCGATATTTGCTTTATGGTCATTGGAAATTGGCTGCCTCTCAGTTTCAACACTGTTGAATAGTGGGGGTATGATGAGGAACAGCTTGCATTTTTTATATAATCTGCAGGATGTAAGGCAGAAATAACGGCCCAGGCGAAGCATGCTCGATCATCATTTCTGACATTGATGCAAGCTTCTTTTTCTTGATTTCTTCAGGCAACTCGATGTAAGAAGATCCAAGCTGGGAAGTAGACTTGTTGATGTTTACGCTCAGATTAACCACTTTCTTCAACGCCCACCCTGAATCTCGTTCCTGGAACTCTTCAAGATCTTTCATAATGGGAGCAGTAATCTTCGAGTTAAACCACTCATCCAAGTCGGTTTCACGATATATTGGCGAGTTTGTAGTGGTAAAGTATTTATACTCCTTCACTACACTAGCTCCCTTCACTATCTCGAATTCTCCACAGAAAACAGAGTTCGCCTTGACTGACGTTTCCATCTTGAGAGCGTCATGAATGCGGCGTTTGAAGATTGCTCTAGAGTCAATCAGGAAAGAGCCGTGGTCCTTGTGTTTGAGGTTGGAAATTACACCGGTCTTGATTTGGCTATTGAAAGCTGAGTCGGAGTCATCCCATTTCACACGATTCCATGCAGTTTCAGGTCGAGAAGAATGCCCTGTCCCTTTTTTCTGATTCCTCATCGTATTAATGTTTCGCAAACACGCTTCCAGATGCTGCTTCTCCCCCACCGAAACGGCATAACGCATGGCATTTTTAGCCCTTCTCACCCCTTTGGCACATTCCCTCAGTCCTTCACGTATCTTCACCTCATCATTCGGGGTGATGAGGCCTAGTAAAGCGGCGATGTACTGAACTATTTCAGCAAACATTGACATTACGATTACTGTAATTACAAAAAAGTCAAGTGTTAAACGTTCAACGTTCTGATGTAGACTAATGAAATTCGGTAAAGCTTGTCTCGTTACACGGTGTGGGTGGACGGCCTTAGCAAAGTTTCGGATTTCTCCGAAACCATCTTCAGCCACCCACCGCTCTGCTCCTAGTTGCCTGGAGGGCAAGGACGTCGTCACCCAGGGATTTCGGATGGCAACTTCCGTGTCCCTGCCGACACCCGTTACGAAATCTGCCTTCGTAGATCTATTTGCTTGTACTGGCTGTGCATGTGTGTTCCCTTGGGAGGTACGCTGAACCCGCCCCTGGAGAGATATGGGAATGCTAGCATCCCCAACTCCCTCCGAGAGCCTTCCACCACCCCCTAGTTCATCCACTAGGGCTTCAGCATCACCCGGTTCCCTTAGGGTATGCACATCTACTTCTTGTGGCCTCAGCTGTTGTGCGTGGGGCACACCCAATGACCTCGGAGCGCTTCGGCGCATTCCGAGGGGGCGTACCTCGCGAGCTTCGCCAGCATGGACTCCTCTGTAACCCTCCGACCTGCGAACAGATACCTTTCTGGTTAATTGAAAACGTTCAAAACGAGCTTCCAGAGGTGGAGTTGTGACAACTCCCGCGGTATCAATTACTAAATCTAACTGAGCCGACGGGGAAGGCTGCCTCCCTCCGTCTAAGCTCGACTCTAAAGTACCTTGGTCTAGCACACTTCTCGGGGACAAGGTAGTTGACATCGTCAACTCACGGTATTCCCCGGTAGTAGTACCTGGGGGACGTCTCCGTCGAGGCATCGCGACGCTTCGGGGAATAGACGCCTGGCGTCTAAGTCACCCGACGGCGGAGGTGTCCGAGAAAGCCCAGCGCCGGCGAAAACGGCTTGGGTATTCTCCTCCGCGAGCATATGAGATCTCAATCTCATATTCGTCATTGCTCTAAAGGACAATAATTACGGCTGTAATGTATTGTCGGGCTACTTGCGTGTGCAAGTGTGTGGCAAAGGAGAAGTGCACTAAAATTGACCTCGCGTCGACCCAACTCAAGTGTGACGATGAGAAGGGTCACCCTATAGCTAACTAACCTAACACCTAACAAGACCTCGCCGGGAAATGGACGAGGGAGGAAGGATTCACGGTTTAGAAAAACTATCTAAATAAAATTTCCTAACTTCAAAAATTGTGTGAAGCACCAAAAAGGAAAATTAAACTTGAAAAATTTTACTTTAAAAATTTACAACTGGATGTGACAAAAACCAAGACAGAGATTTGGTTGCCTTGGAGATTCGTAAAAGACGTCTCCAAACTCTCGGATAAGACTCCGAAATTCCTTTCTCGAGAACGCCGGTAGCTGTTCGTCCGCTACCTGTGGTTCAGGGAACTTTTCTGGTGGAAGATAGACCTCCTCCGCCCAGAAAATAGTTTGCCTAGGCCCCTTTCCAACGTACATGGTGCGACGTGCAAAGTCGACCATAGCCTCGTTTGATGCCAGCCAGGGACACCCGAGCAGAAGATCCTCGACAAGATCATCCACCACTTGCACGACAACTTCGTGAACGACACCATCTATTAACAGTTCGACCATTGTCTCCCCTAGACTGGTGATGCCACGACCGGCGCATGCAAGCTGCAACGGCGTCACTTGCTTCCTATCCACCCTCCAGGTGACAGGCAACAAACTACGTTTCAGGAGATTTAGCGAACTTCCGCTGTCCACCAAAACCCCTTACTCGACGACCCATCAGTTCAGCCTCGATTCGCGGCAACTGATGCAATCGTCCCTCAACATTGTTGTTCGCTAAGCTAGTATCACAGCGACGATATAGACACAATGGATCCAGCAGATCCACCTCCGACTTCTTCCTAAGCGGGTCGGTCTCAATGAAACTCAGAAGTTCCGACTTGCGATTGACATCAAGTACTGCAGCACCAACTGCAGCCAACGATGGGACTTGGCGATTGCATCCCTCAGGAACCTCGCCTCCGCCCCGACTAAGACGTGTAACTCTCTCAGATGACATGCCTACCACGCCTCTGGTATCTACCAACGGGGAATGGCGATTCGCACCTGCGATCCCATCTGCTCTGCCCCTCGATACCGTCCTTGAGACTTGGCATGCATCGACCTCGAAACCTGCGTCCTGTGTGGGAGTGAGTGACAGACCACCACCCTCGGTGTCTTCACTACCCCGAAGTGGAACCAAAAAGAGTACGTCACTCTCGACGACTTTTTCGTTCCGAAACTTTGATTCGCAATCTTCCCTTGGATACACCTTTTCATCTCGACTTGTGCCTATACCGGACCTGTGCCCAGTTTGCAGTGCCCTAGCACTCTCTTGGACAACAGGCCCCTCCTGGTTCTTCTGTATACCGATCACTAACTCCGAAACCTTGTGTTGTGGCGGATGGAACGACCCACCAACAACGACCTGGGGTACCTTGATGATCTCACAACTCCATGAACCTGAAGATGATTCATAACCCCTTTCATTCGTTCCAAAACTAGAACCTGATCTTTTTGAAATGACTTTCAACCCTCTACGTTTAACGTCTGCCGACGAGTGAACTTTTTTACGCCTACCACCAGTGGCGCGATCCACACGCTCATCTACCACACTGAAACAAACGGATTCACAATCTGACCGGTCTGCCCAATGTAGTTTGCCTGATGACGGTGGCGTTTCGGCTGAAACGACTCCAGCTTCAACATCCTGGAACTTCTTCTCCTCCTCCTTGTTGGGAATACATGCCGCATAATTTCTATGACAGTCCAACGCTGTCACAGAACCGCAAAACGGTGATGAAGGAGTACCTACTCCGATGGAGCCCCCTGATGGCTCCTGTTGGAGTTTTTTGAAACTTCTTTGCAAACTGCAATTTTGTCTGCGTCCTTAAGTGACGTCTTACGACGCGAGGTTTTACTCGCCTGCACGGTATTAACCGTATGTGCCTTATTGGCCTGATCTAACGGTTTTGTTCCCGCACTCTGACGTTTGGGACCGTTCTTGCTATCATTTTGCTGAGGGCAATCTTTGTTCCAGTGAGTTCCCCCGCAAGTGAAACATCCGCTCGAAGGAACGTTGTTTCCTCCAGAACGCCTCGATCGATCATAATTCTGGAATTTGGTGCCATTGTTATTAAAGTTACTGGACCTAACATGGTTCGAACCCCTGTTGTCCTGTGGCTGTCCCTGAGGACGTTTAGGTGGCACATCGTCGGCCTGATGAGGACGGTTGGTGTTCTAAACAAGTTTCGGCCCTGAGTGTACACTTTGGCTGGTGCTACGAAGTAGCGTCTCGACAGCAACAGCTTTTTGTGTCAGCTCTTCAATAGTTGCAAATCTATGCAATTGTAAATGGACTTTGATGTCCGGTCTGATCCGGTTCAATATTAATCGCACAACCCTTCCTTCGTCCATCTCTGGGTAGAGCCTCTGTGAAAGACTCCACTTGTTCAGGATGAAGGAAGTTATTGACTCTCCCTTCGGCTGGTCAGTGCCACAGAACTCCGCTTCTAAGCTCGAGACCAACAGATCGTTATCGAACCGTTCCTGGAGCCAGTTTGTGAAAAACTGCCAGTTTAGGCGTGAGTTGCGATATGGAGCATACCACTGCTGGGCTGCTCCCTTGAGCCACTGAGCTGCAACGCTCACCCAGACGGTTGGATCAAAGCCCCCCAAATAATCCTCAGAGGATTGGATAAATTGTATTGGATCTTCGTGAGGAAGCCCACTGAAACTGGGATGTGGTTTGTTGTTAATTAAACCCCCATCAACACCGTCTAGGGTTCCCCGACGTCTATCCTCCAGCAAATCTGCGAGTCGCACGAGCACGTCGTCGACCCCCGTCACTGGTCTTCTGGGATTCTCCTGAATCCGGACTGTGGGCACTGGCCTCCTCGATGGGTAATATCCACTCCTGTGGACATCACCGGGGTTGAAAGCGACGTTTTGAACGTACCGAGGGACATCCTCAGATTCCCTATAATGACGATTCCCGGTTGGCAACCGGGTAAACGTGCCATATGGGCGCCAAAGGGTTTCCGGTTCACCCATAACCATATCATTTACTGGGAGTCTCTCAGGAGAGAGATCCCGAACTCTAAGTCTGTTCGTCGGAGGAAGGTTACATTCGCAGATCCCTGAAGATGGTCTATCGTCAGCAGCCCCACGTTGGGCGCCATGTCTCGTTACACGGTGTGGGTGGACGGCCTTAGCAAAGTTTCGGATTTCTCCGAAACCATCTTCAGCCACCCACCGCTCTGCTCCTAGTTGCCTGGAGGGCAAGGACGTCGTCACCCAGGGATTTCGGGTGGCAACTTCCGTGTCCCTGCCGACACCCGTTACGAAATCTGCCTTCGTAGCTCTATTTGCTTGTACTGGCTGTGCATGTGTGTTCCCTTGGGAGGTACGCTGAACCCGCCCCTGGAGAGATATGGGAATGCTAGCATCCCCAACTCCTTCCGAGAGCCTTCCACCACCCCCTAGTTCATCCACTAGGGCCTCAGCATCACCCGGTTCCCTTAGGGTATGCACATCTACTTCTTGTGGCCTCAGCTGTTGTGCGTGGGGCACACCCAATGACCTCGGAGCGCTTCGGCGCATTCCGAGGGGGCGTACCTCGCGAGCTTCGCCAGCATGGACTCCTCTGTAACCCTCCGACCTGCGAACAGATACATTTCTGGTTAATTGAAAACGTTCAAAACGAGCTTCCAGAGGTGGAGTTGTGACAACTCCCGCGGTATCAATTACTAAATCTAACTGAGCCGACGGGGAAGGCTGCCTCCCTCCGTCTAAGCTAGACTCTAAAGTACCTTGGTCTAGCACACTTCTCGGGGACAAGGTAGTTGACATCGTCAACTCACGGTATTCCCCGGTAGTACGTACCTGGGTAACGTCTCCGTCGAGGCGTCGCGACGCTTCGGGGAATAGACGCCTGGCGTCTAAGTCACCCGACGGCGGAGGTGTCCGAGAAAGCCCAGCGCCGGCGAACACGGCTTGGGTATTCTCCTCCGCGAGCATATGAGATCTCAATCTCATATTCGTCATTGCTCTAAAGGACAATAATTACGGCTGTAATGTATTGTCGGGCTACTTGCGTGTGCAAGTGTGTGGCAAAGGAGAAGTGCACTAAAATCGACCTCGCGTCGACCCAACTCAAGTGTGACGATGAGAAGGGTCACCCATAGCTAACTAACCTAACACCTAACAAGACCTCGCCGGGAAATGGACGAGGGAGGAAGGATTCACGGTTTAGAAAAACTATCTAAAAAAAATTTCCTAACTTCAAAAATTGTGTGAAGCACCAAAAAGGAAAATTAAACTTGAAAAATTTTACTTTAAAAATTTACAACTGGATGTGACAAAAACCAAGACAGAGATTTTGGGTAAAAGGATCACGGAGCCTAACCAGACTGTCTCAGGTGGAAAATTCGAGAGCAGCCGCAGGAAATAGGTATGGGAAGGACGCGAAACCCCTAGGTACCACAGGAAATGTGGCTCGCCAACGACAAAGTCGCAGCTAATGATGTCTTGACAGGCCGAGGAATTTAAGCTCGAACGATACAATCTTCGTGGAACTCTACGATCGAGCCGATTGTATCAGGTGAGATCTCGTTTTGGTGCCTGACCCCTTTTCATACGATGGGGATTTTTCGTCAACGTCGCGTACAAGCTTGTCGCAGGGCAGGCTCGCCGCGCTCCTACGATGATTTTTTTTGTGTATGGTCACCTTTAGTGAACCATTTTTACACTTAATAACTCTCAATTTTCACCTAGAGGCCAGTCGAATAATATTAGATTTTTGCATTATATTCAGGTCACTAGTCTAGTCTCACCCTGTATGATGTAAAGTCCCAATCTCCACCCAGTGGAACTCCACTGTACGTAGTTTTACCGATTTACCGGAAATTCCTGACTAGTTTTCAATTTTATTAATTTGTGGCCCCAAACAGTCGAGCACCCGGTATACAGAACACTTAGAGCAAGGTTTCGACACGCTAGTCTCTTGTTGGGTGGAAAGATTCCGTGGCTCCATTTGTTTTCACAAATTATTTTATTTCAATTCGATTTCTCATCAGGTTGGCCAAATCGGAAAACGGGTATAGATTCCTCGGCGAAGGAATACGTGTATTTCTTCGGCGTTCAAGAATCACGTTGGTTTATGGTTTTTCTCGGGGCTCTCCGAATATCGGACCGCCCTAGGAATCGAGATATCTGAAATTCTGACTTTCAATATCTCCCTAGATCTGGGGAGTATTTAGTGACTTTTGTCAAATACTCCCTAGAAAACGCAGGTAACGGGACTTTAACGGTCATTTGCCCAAATCCCGCGCGTTTTCGCGAGCTAGGGTTTTGTTCAGCCAAGGGCGACGCCCACTTTGGCCCTCTAGGCCAATAGGTGTCGCGGATTCAGCAGTCAGGATTGCATAAATATGCAAGCAGCGAAGCAGCAGACAGCCACTCTTTCTTGTCGAATTGCAGTGTAATAATCAATTTCGTGTTTCCGTTAAATAACTTACGTTTGTTTGGCTTTGCCTTTTGTCTCTGCAATTCATCGTTTTGGCTAGCAGTTAGAGTCAGGTTCTCGGTAATAATAATTCAGTTCACAGTAGATTCATAACGTTTTGTTTCTATCTTAAAAGGGGTTAGACTCACTTGTACGGTATACAGGTGTTTTATTCGCGCTACGAAAGTACGTTGATAGGTAGTTTAACTCTCGAGCAATAATCAGTGTAAAGTGATCTTTTGCAACGGACAGTTAGGGATTTAACTTCATCAAAGTTATTTCCCGACTTAATACCTGTACGCGACGTTGACGAAAAATCCCCATCGTATGAAAAGGGGTCAGGCACCAAAACGAGATCTCACCTGATACAATCGGCTCGATCGTAGAGTTCCACGAAGATTGTATCGTTCGAGCTTAAATTCCTCGGCCTGTCAAGACATCATTAGCTGCGACTTTGTCGTTGGCGAGCCACATTTCCTGTGGTACCTAGGGGTTTCGCGTCCTTCCCATACCTATTTCCTGCGGCTGTTCTCGGCTTTTCCACCTGAGACAGTCTGGTTAGGCTCCGTGATCCTTTGCCCAAATCTCTGTCTTGGTTTTTGTCACATCCAGTTGTAATTTTTGAAGTAAAAAATTTTTCAAGTTTAATTTTCCTTTTTGGTGCTTCACGCAAATTTTGAAGTTAGGAAATTTTATTTAGATAGTTTTTCTAAACCGTGAATCCTTCCTCCCTCGTCCATTTCCCGGCGAGGTCTTGTTAGGTGTTAGGTTAGTTAGCTATAGGGTGACCCTTCTCATCGTCACACTTGAGTTGGATCGACGCGAGGTCGATTTTAGTGCACTTCTCCTTTGCCACACACTTGCACACGCAAGTAGCCCGACAATACATTACAGCCGTAATTGTTTGTCCTTTAGAGCAATGACGAATATGAGATTGAGATCTCATATGCTCGCGGAGGAGAATACCCAAGCCGTGTTCGCCGGCGTTGGGCTTTCTCGGACACCTCCGCCGTCGAGTGACTTAGACGCCAGGCGTCTATTCCCCGAAGCGTCGCGACGCCTCGACGGAGACGTCCCCCAGGTACGTACTACCGGGGAAAACCGTGAGTTGACGATGTCAACTACCTTGTCCCCGAGAAGTGTGCTGGACCAAGGTACTTTAGAGTCGAGCTTAGACGGAGGGAGGCAGCCTTCCCCGTCGGCTCAGTTAGATTTAGAAATTGATACCGCGGGAGTTGTCACAACTCCACCTCTGGAAGCTCGTTTTGAACGTTTTCATTTAATCAGAAATGTATCTGTTCGCAGGTCGGAGGGTTACAGAGGAGTCCATGCTGGCGAAGCTCGCGAGGTACGCCCCCTCGGAATGCGCCGGAGCGCACCGAGGTCATTGGGTGTGCCCCACGCACAACAGCTGAGGCCACAAGACATAGATGTGCATACCCTAAGGGAACCGGGTGATGCTGAGGCCCTAGTGGATGAACTAGGGGGTGGTGGAAGGCTCTCGGAGGGAGTTGGGGATGCTAGCATTCCCATATCTCTCCAGGGGCGGGTTCAGCGTACCTCCCAAGGGAACACACGTGCACAGCCAGTATATGCAAATAGAGCTACGAAGGCAGATTTCGTAACGGGTGTCGGCAGGGACACGGAAGTTGCCACCCGAAATCCCTGGGTGACGACGTCCTTGCCCTCCAGGCGACATGGAGCAGAGCGGTGGGTGGCTGAGGATGGTTTCGGAGAAATCCGAAACTTTGCTAAGGCCGTCCACCCACACCGTGGAACGAGACAAGCTAAGCATAATGTAAACTTAAGTCGGACGGAAGACTGAACGCTAAATAAAAGAGTGGGGATGTAGACCTATTTCATCCAAAAATCGATCGATCAAAGAAGTAATTGGTTTCAAAAGGACCCAGTTTTCAAATAATGTGTGCTTCGGTTTCCATAAGAATACATATAAAAGTGATGCATTTACCGTATTTTTTCAATATTTGTAATATTTTTATGCTTTGATTTCTATAAAAACGCCGTAAAATGTTATCATTTGACCCATTAAAAACAATTATTGCTGAGTATGTCTGCCGGCAAGTTTGATTTTCTATGAGCTAGCTGAGAAGTATGGAATAAAATCGAAGATATGTGTCGGAACAAAGTTTTACTCGAACGGGATTATAATCACACCACATTTTTGGAATGAGCATAATCAAATAGAATACGATCCTACTGATGTAATAGTCAAAAACTATTTTCCCCATCAAAATAAATCAACATTGAAGAAAGGAATGTTTATGCGTAATACTGATGAAGATACCAAAATGATTAATAGCTATCGTGATTTCAAAAAAACCAAGTCCACAGCAGAGTACTTTGATGAAGCACCAAAGGTCTTTTGGAAATACGAAAAAATATTTATGATGATGTAGATGAAATTATAAACAGAAAAAAATTTAAGCTTCACAAATAAATGATTTTTAAAATAAGATTTTGTGTGTGTAAGTTCCCTCAACATACAGCTAAAAATACACCACCAAAAATCGGTAAGTCGCCTCGGCAAATAATAATGATAATAGACGTCCTCTACTCACACATACTATGTCTTTGAGTACAGTCTATGAGTGTTTATGATGAATGTGTAGGCGGAAAGAATCAAATCAGTTGATCCCAGGAGAACACTAAAATCCGAATCGAGCCAACTTAAGTAAGAAAAAAGTGACACCAACTTAAAAATTATATAATAGTCTTTAAATAATATTATGAGGGTTGGATGGAAGACTGAACGGTAAATATAAGGAGATGTGCTTATCCTGTGTTAAGAAAACTAGGCAGTTGAATATCGAAAATGATCTGATTCAACAGTGGTATTATGATAGAAAAATCTCATGTTACATTATTTACATCAACGATAAACCAACAGCATTTGCGTTACTATCAACCATGGATTTTGACCCTTTGAAGAAACATTCTAATCCGAAAACCCTCAATTTTATTCATACGTTGGCGGAGTACCGTAGAAAAGGATATGCAGCTAAACTCATCAATCACATTGAGAATCACAAAGAATTTACAGCATTTTGCAGTAATAAGGAATCTGAACTGTTATTTGAAAAATGTGGTTGTACTTAGTGGGGTGAAATGGTATGTCCAATGTTTAGATATCCATAATAAAAGATATAAAAATTTTGGAGTTTTTTTCAATAATATTACAGAATTTTAATATCAATGCAGTATATGTTAGTTAAGATTTACACAGTTTGGTTTGGCCTGACGCAGTATGTATCAGTTGCTCAGTTGGTTAAGTAGGCAGTTTCGCTTTGCGCCGTTGGTTGAGTATGTGGCGGTTTCGGTTTGTGCAGTTAGTTCAGTATGCGGTGGTTTCGCTTTGCGCCGTTGGTTATGAGTGGTTTGGAAGGGTGTAGTTACGCATATATAGACTTGTTGGAGTGTAGCAAATTCAGTTGCATTCAATATGTTGCATAACACAACATTCAATTGATGCGCTGTGAACAACCCAATTCCCAAACGAAACGGAAGCTCAGAGCAGCAAAGAACGATCGCATCTGACACATATGGGCTACGTTTCGAGGATGGATATGTAATTGGCAATACCTCTGTTGTACAATATGAAAACGATGAATTTATTATTGAAAATAAATATTTTACTCTTACGAAAGGACTACTTCAACTATTAGTTTATTAGCAAGCGGTTTCAGATCCTCTTCTAGACAATAGATATTAAATACCATTTGAAAATATGTTTTATTCCATTCCAAGTTCACCGCATCAGCCAAGAAACTAGCGGTCATTCAACTTGAGGATGGAGTACACATCAACTCTCTCCCCCTTTTAAAATTATTGATATACATTATTACTTTTCAAAAAGAAAGCTTGAAACCAACAACCTCACAAGATTTGAAGTTGTATACAGTACAGAATTCTCTTCCGCGAGCATATGAGATCTCAATCTCATATTCGTCATTGCTCTAAAGGACAAACAATTACGGCTGTAATGTATTGTCGGGCTACTTGCGTGTGCAAGTGTGTGGCAAAGGAGAAGTGCACTAAAATCGACCTCGCGTCGACCCAACTCAAGTGTGACGATGAGAAGGGTCACCCTATAGCTAACTAACCTAACACCTAACAAGACCTCGCCGGGAAATGGACGAGGGAGGAAGGATTCACGGTTTAGAAAAACTATCTAAATAAAATTTCCTAACTTCAAAATTGTGTGAAGCACCAAAAAGGAAAAATTAAACTTGAAAAATTTTACTTTAAAAATTTACAACTGGATGTGACAAAAACCATGACAGAGATTTTGGGTAAAAGGATCACGGAGCCTAACCAGACTGTCTCAGGTGGAAAAGCCGAGAGCAGCCGCAGGAAATAGGTATGGGAAGGACGCGAAACCCCTAGGTACCACAGGAAATGTGGCTCGCCAACGACAAAGTCGCAGCTAATGATGTCTTGACAGGCCGAGGAATTTAAGCTCGAACGATACAATCTTCGTGGAACTCTACGATCGAGCCGATTGTATCAGGTGAGATCTCGTTTTGGTGCCTGACCCCTTTTCATACGATGGGGATTTTTCGTCAACGTCGCGTACAGGTATTAAGTCGGGAAATAACTTTGATGAAGTTAAATCCCTAAGTGTCCGTTGCAAAAGATCACTCTACACTGATTATTGCTCGAGAGTTAAACTACCTATCAACGTACTTTCGTAGCGCGAATAAAACACCTGTAAACCGTACAAGTGAGTCTAACCCCTTTTAAGATAGAAACAAAACGTTATGAATCTACTGTGAACTGAATTATTATTACCGAGAACCTGACTCTAACTGCTAGCCAAAACGATGAATTGCAGAGACAAAAGGCAAAGCCAAACAAACGTAAGTTATTTAACGGAAACACGAAATTGATTATTACACTGCAATTCGACAAGAAAGAGTGGCTGTCTGCTGCTTCGCTGCTTGCATATTTATGCAATCCTGACTGCTATATCCGCGACACCCATTGGCCTAGAGGGCCAAAGTGGGCGTCGCCCTTGGCTGAACAAAACCCTAGCTCGCGAAAACGCGCGGGATTTGGGCAAATGACCGTTAAAGTCCCGTTACCTGCGTTTTCTAGGGAGTATTTGACAAAAGTCACTAAATACTCCCCAGATCTAGGGAGATATTGAAAGTCAGAATTTCAGATATCTCGATTCCTATGGCGGTCCGATATTCGGAGAGCCCCGAGAAAAACCATAAACCAACGTGATTCTTGAACGCCGAAGAAATACACGTATTCCTTCGCCGAGGAATCTATACCCGTTTTCCGATTTGGCCAACCTGATGAGAAATCGAATTGAAATAAAATAATTTGTGAAAACAAATGGAGCCACGGAATCTTTCCACCCAACAAGAGACTAGCGTGTCGAAACCTTGCTCTAAGTGTTCTATATACCGGGTGCTCGACTGTTTGGGGCCACAAATTAATAAAATTGAAAACTAGTCAGGAATTTCCGGTAAATCGGTAAAACTACGTACAGTGGAGTTTCACTGGGTGGAGATTGGGACTTTACATCGTACAGGGTGAGACTAGACTAGTGACCTGAATATAATGCAAAAATCTAATATTATTCGACTGGCTTCTAGGTGAAAATTGAGAGTTATTAAGTGTAAAAATGGCTCACTAAAGGTGACCATACACAAAAAAAATCATCGTAGGAGCGCGGCGAGCCTGCCCTGCGACACCCCCCTACTAAAGAGTTTAACTTGGTCGAAGTTATTTCCAAACGAAACAACCGACAAAAGCTAAATTTACGTTAACTCCCTAATAGTCACCTTCCGCACTCTGATGAACCAAGGCTGGAACCACCAAAGTTACTGGAGCGTCATCCTCCATGTCGGAATCGTTCTCAGTACAGTCTTTACTAACTCTAGGAGCTTCGCTGTAGCTCTGGGCTGGTACAGGATCTTCGTCAGACCCGGTCACCGAAACATACTGACGGGCGGAGTCTGTCGGTGGCCGCTGGATCGGAGCTCTGTCGGAGTCCGGCGCCACAGCTCGGCATCTCCTTTGCCGTCCTGTACTCTTACTAGGAATCTCAGTCCTTACTGAGCCTTCCTGTCTCACATTCTCTCCCGGGTCGACCGCCAATAGTAACGGAGACCCCCCTACTGGAAGTGCTAACGCTCGGATAGTAGCTTCCACCTCCGAATCTGAATCGTACTCTGGACCTTGGTCTGGAGCGACCGCTTGACGGGTAAGAGCGTCTACTTCAGTAGTAGCACGCCCCCCTACTGATGAGTTTGCGACGGGGAGTTCAGAATCTCTGATCTCCAAAAGGCCAGAGTTCACCACCGGCAACGGACTTCTACGGGATTAGCGAAGGTGGCTTCGGACCGCCCCCAGTCGTCGGCCTAGGTGTGACTTCCCCTGTCTCTTCTTGGTCAGCGTCGTCGGACTCTGGCTGATCCGGACCTGGGCCACCATCGTCGTGGCGGACGCCAGCCGGCAAAGTCCTGCTTACCCAAGAACGGATATCGTCTACGTGCACCAGCCTCTCGGTGCCGTTCCTATCTACGAGGTAACTGTCTCGCCCCATCACCCTCGTGATCGGATGCGGTCCTGACAGTGTACCTCCGAAATTTCCTTTGACGAAATTCCTAACTAAAACGCGGTCGCCGACCCCGTAGGTCCGTGGCGACGGTAGATCTTTATCAGGGAATAAATTCCTCTGATAAACTGCCTGACGTCTGGCTGCTTTTGCAAGACGTTCTTGCCGATCTTCGGGGCTATTATGTACCGGATCTCGGTACATAGGTAGCCTCCAATCTCCTGGACGACCAGGTGTATATCCTAACAATAACTCCGCTGGAGTCTCCCCTGTTGCTCTATTCTTACGGTTCCGTAAGCAATAGAGACTTGCAGCCAGACCTTCTTCCCAAAACCTTTCCGAAGTGGTTTCCAGCATCCTTGCTCTTAGGCACTTCTTCAGTTCCTGGACCCTTCGCTCGACAGGGTTCGCCTGTTGATGAAAAACAGGTGAAAATTTGACCTCGATGTTCTTCGCATCGTAGTATTTTAGCAGATGATTGCTCTGAAACTGCGGGCCGTTGTCAGAAATGACGACTTCTTGACAACCCCAACGAGATAAGATTTCTTCGTCTAGAAAACGAGAAATTACATCCGACGTGCATGTCTTAGTGGCCTTGGCTTCAACCCACTTTGAAAACATATCGACGGCAATTACCACGAACCTGTTTCCCCTCCTTGAGGCTGCATAGGGCCCCAGGACGTCAACAGCCAGCATCTGCCACGGTCGCTCTGGCACACTAGGCCGTTGCGGTGCCGCTTCCTGATGCCGTACGGCTTTAACGCACTGGCAGACTAGGCAACCTCTCACGTAGGCCCGGACGTAGTCCTCCATGGTCGGCCACCAATAGTGCCGTTTCAAGGCACGTAAGGTTTCCTCTTGACCAGGATGACCAGCGGTCGGGTGTTCATGGTAATAAGCCGACACGTCCTCACGGAGCGCCTCGGGCACATACAATAGCCGTTTACCAGCAGAAGAAACATATACAACCCCTTGGACATCTGAAAACTTGTTGATAAAACGAAGATCGTCCCTGGACATAGGACCCAACTCCTGTATCGTTCTGATACGCGCCCTCAACCTTTGCGTCTCCCTATCTATGGCCTGCCGCCGCACGACCACTTCAGCCGGCGTCTCTACGACGCTCACCACACCTTGGTGTTCAGACAGTTGCACCTTCATAGGTGGCAACCCCATACGCTCTACATCAGCATCCAAGTCTTCACTGTGAGACCCCGAGGGATTACGGGACAAGAAATCAGCTAGCTGATTGTCTCGACCTGCGACGTGCTCCACAGTGAAGGAATACTCCTGTAGAAGTAAGGCCCAACGAGTTAACTTCGCTTTTGCGTCCTTGAACTTGGATAACCAAGTCAACGCTTTGCTGTCCGTTCGAAGAGTGAATGGACGGTCTTCGAGATAATGACGGTATCGCTTGATACCCCAAACAATGGCTAAACATTCAGTCTCGTTCACATGATAGTTTAGTTCCGCGCCCTTGAGCTTGGCACTAGCATGTGAAACGATCCTTCTGTCGCCGTGACCAGCGACTTGATACAGAACTGCAGCGATGCCTACCCCAGATGCATCGGTCTGCAGGAAAAACGGGAGAGTCATGTCCGGCCTGGCCAAGACCATAGGACGGCCCACGACTTCCTTGATCCTCTCAAACGCCTCCAATGCTTGAGAGTTCCACTTAAGGTCTCGACCTTTCTTCGACTTGAGCATGTCACTTATCGGAGCCTCCAACTCCGCTAAGTTCGGGATGAACTCCCGTAGCCAACCAACGGTGCCCAAGAATCCTCGGACCTGAGAGACATTCTTGGGTAGCGGGAATTGTTGAACCGCTAACACATGACCTGGCATTGGTTCGTTTGACGTTTCCGTCACCACATGCCCCAAGTACTCCAGCCTACGCTGAGCGAAGTTGCACTTCTTTAAACTGCACCACAGGCCATGTGCTCTGAACCTCTCCAGCACAAGGCGGAGATGGTAGAGGTTCTCCTTTTCATCTTCGCTGTAAACGATTATGTCGTCTAGATATACTTTGACGAATTTATCGACATAACCAACCAACACTTCCGTCATAAGGATTTGGAAACTTCCAGGTGCATTCGTTAGACCAAACGGCATTGAGTTAAACTCATAACAAGCTCCATCAGGCGTAGCGAAAGCTGTATACTTTTTACTAGCCTCATCCATGGGTATCTGCCAAAACCCAGACTTCAGATCCAAAGAAGTGAACACTCTCGCTGTTCCGAGCTCTTTGATAGTCTCGTGAATACCTGGCAATTCCGACGACTCGGGTATTGTCAGACTATTCAACTTCCTGTAGTCGACACAAAACCGAGCCGTACCGTCCTTCTTCGTGACAATAACGACCGGACTAATAAAGGCAGAATGGGACCTACTTATTACACCTGCAGCGAGCATCTTATCCACCTCCTCTTGGATAAGAGCCCTCTTCTGATCGGAAACTTTGTACGGACGGAGCTTGAAGGGTAGCTCCTCCTTCAATCGGATTTTGTGGCAAGCAGCCCTCGTCACTGGTTGCCTTGGAGATTCGTAAAAGACGTCTCCAAACTCTCGGATAAGACTCCGAAATTCCTTTCTCGAGAACGCCGGTAGCTGTTCGTCCGCTACCTGTGGTTCAGGGAACTTTTCTGGTGGAAGATAGACCTCCTCCTCCCAAAAAATAGTTTGCCTAGGCCCCTTTCCAACGTACATGGTGCGACGTGCAAAGTCGACCATAGCCTCGTTTGATGCCAGCCAGGGACACCCGAGCAGAAGATCCTCGACAAGATCATCCACCACTTGCACGACAACTTCGTGAACAACACCATCTATTAACAGTTCGACTATTGTCTCCCCTAGACTGGTGATGCCACGACCGGCGCATGCAAGCTGCAACGGTGTCACTTGCTTCCTATCCACCCTCCAGGTGACAGGCAACAAGCTACGTTTCAGGAGATTTAGCGAACTTCCGCTGTCCACCAAAACCCTAACTCGACGACCCATCAGTTCAGCCTCGATTCGCGGCAACTGATGCAATCGTCCCTCAACATTGTTGTTCGCTAAGCTAGTATCACAGCGACGATATAGACACAATGGATCCAGCAGATCCACCTCCGACTTCTTCCTAAGCGGGTCGGTCTCAATGAAACTCAGAAGTTCCGACTTGCGATTGACATCAAGTGCTGCAGCACCAACTGCAGCCAACGATGGAACTTGGCGATTGCATCCCTCAGGAACCTCGCCTCCGCCCCGACTAAGACGTGTAACTCTCTCAGATGACATGCCTACCACGCCTCTGGTATCTACCAACGGGGAATGGCGATTCGCACCTGCGATCCCATCTGCTCTGCCCCTCGATACCGTCCTTGAGACTTGGCATGCATCGACCTCGAAACCTGCGTCCTGTGTGGGAGTGAGTGACAGACCACCACCCTCGGTGTCTTCACTACCCCGAAGTGGAACCGAAAAGAGTACGTCACTCTCGACGACTTTTTCGTTCCGAAACCTTGATTCGCAATCTTCCCTTGGATACACCTTTTCATCTCGACTTGTGCCTATACCGGACCTGTGCCCAGTTTGCAGTGCCCTAGCACTCTCTTTGACAACAGGCCCCTCCTGGTTCTTCTGTATACCGATCACTAACTCCGAAACCTTGTGTTGTGGCGGATAGAACGACCCACCAACAACGACCTGGGGTACCTCGATGATTTCACAACTCCATGAACCTGAAGATGATTCATAACCCCTTTCATTCATTCCAAAACTAGAACCTAATTTTTTTGAAATGACTTTCAACCCTCTACGTTTAACGTCTGCCGACGAGTGAACTTTTTTCCGCCTACCACCAGTGGCGCGATCCACACGCTCATCTACCACACTGAAACAAACGGATTCACAATCTGACCGGTCTGCCCAATGTAGTTTGCCTGATGACGGTGGCGTTTCGGCTGAAACGACTCCAGCTTCAACATCCTGGAACTCCTTCTCCTCCTCCTTGTTGGGAATACATGCCGCATAATTTCTATGACAGTCCAACACTGTCACAGAACCGCAAAACGGTGTTGAAGGAGTACCTACTCCGATGGAGCCCCCTGATGGCTCCTGTTGGAGTTTTTTGAAACTTCTTTGCAAACTGCAATTTTGTCTGCGCCCTTAAGTGACGTCTTACGACGCGAGGTTTTACTCGCCTGCACGGTATTAACCGTATGTGCCTTATTGGCCTGATCTAACGGTTTTGTTCCCGCACTCTGACGTTTGGGACCGTTCTTGCTATCATTTTGCTGAGGGCAATCTTTGTTCCAGTGAGCTCCCCCGCAAGTGAAACATCCGCTCGAAGGAACGTTGTTTCCTCCAGAACGCCTCGATCGATCATAATTCTGGAATTTGGTGCCATTGTTATTAAAGTTACTGGACCTAACATGGTTCGAACCCCTGTTGTCCTGTAACTGTCCCTGAGGACGTTTGGGTGGCACATCTTCGGCCTGATGAGGACGGTTGGTGTTCGAAACAAGTTTCGGCCCTGACTGTACACTTTGGCTGGTGCTACGAAGTAGCGTCTCGACAGCAACAGCTTTTTGTGTCAGCTCTTCAATAGTTGCAAATCTATGCAATTGCAAATGGACTTTGATATCCGGTCTGATCCGGTTCAATATTAATCGCACAACCCTTCCTTCGTCCATCTCTGGGTAGAGCCTCTGTGAAAGACTCCACTTGTTCAGGATGAAGGAAGTTATTGACTCTCCCTTCGGCTGGTCAGTGCCAAAGAACTCCGCTTCTAAGCTCGAGACCAACAGATCGTTATCGAACCGTTCCTGGAGCCGGTTTGTGAAAAACTGCCAGTTTAGGCGTGAGTTGCGATATGGAGCATACCACTGCTGGGCTGCTCCCTTGAGCCACTGAGCTGCAACGCTCACCCAGACGGTTGGATCAAAGCCCCCTAGATAATCCTCAGAGGATTGGATAAATTGGATTGGATCTTCGTGAGGAAGCCCACTGAAACTGGGATGTGGTTTGTTGTTGATTAAACCCCCATCAACACCGTTTAGGGTTCCCCGACGTCTATCCTCCAGCAAGTCTACGAGTCGCACGAGCACGTCGTCGACCCCCGTCACTGGTCTTCTGGGATTCTCCTGAATCCGGACTGTGGGCACTGGCCTCCTCGATGGGTAATATCCACTCCTGTGGACATCACCGGGGTTGGAAGCGCCGTTTTGAACGTACCGAGGGACATCCTCAGATTTCCTATAGTGACGATTCCCGGTTGGCAACCGGGTAAACGTGCCATATGGGCGCCAAAGGGTTTCCGGTTCACCCATAACCATATCATTTATTGGGAGTCTCTCAGGAGAGAGATCCCGAACTCTAAATCTGTTCGTCGGAGGAAGGTTACATTCGCAGATTCCTGAAGACGGTCTGTCTTCAGCAGCCCCACGTTGGGCGCCATGTCTCGTTCCACGGTGTGGGTGGACGGCCTTAGCAAAGTTTCAGATTTCTCCGAAACCATCCTCAGCCACCCACCGCTCTGCTCCATGTCGCCTGGAGGGCAAGGACGTCGTCACCCAGGGATTTCGGGTGGCAACTTCCGTGTCCCTGCCGACACCCGTTACGAAATCTGCCTTCGTAGCTCTATTTGCATATACTGGCTGTGCACGTGTGTTCCCTTGGGAGGTACGCTGAACCCGCCCCTGGAGAGATATGGGAATGCTAGCATCCCCAACTCCCTCCGAGAGCCTTCCACCACCCCCTAGTTCATCCACTAGGGCCTCAGCATCACCCGGTTCCCTTAGGGTATGCACATGTATGTCTTGTGGCCTCAGCTGTTGTGCGTGGGGCACACCCAATGACCTCGGAGCGCTCCGGCGCATTCCGAGGGGGCGTACCTCGCGAGCTTCGCCAGCATGGACTCCTCTGTAACCCTCCGACCTGCGAACAGATACATTTCTGATTAAATGAAAACGTTCAAAACGAGCTTCCAGAGGTGGAGTTGTGACAACTCCCGCGGTATCAATTACTAAATCTACCTGAGCCGACGGGGAAGGCTTCCTCCCTCCGTCTAAGCTCGACTCTAAAGTACCTTGGTCTAGCACACTTCTCGGGGACAAGGTAGTTGACATCGTCAACTCACGGTTTTCCCCGGAAGTACGTACCTGGGGGACGTCTCCGTCGAGGCGACGCTTCGGGGAATAGACGCCTGGCGTCTAAGTCACCCGACGGCGGAGGTGTCCGAGAAAGCCCAGCGCCGGCGAACACGGCTTGGGTATTCTCCTCCGCGAGCATATGAGATCTCAATCTCATATTCGTCATTGCTCTAAAGGACAAACAATTACGGCTGTAATGTATTGTCGGGCTACTTGCGTGTGCAAGTGTGTGGCAAAGGAGAAGTGCACTAAAATCGACCTCGCGTCGACCCAACTCAAGTGTGACGATGAGAAGGGTCACCCTATAGCTAACTAACCTAACACCTAACAAGACCTCGCCGGGAAATGGACGAGGGAGGAAGGATTCACGGTTTCGAAAAACTATCTAAATAAAATTTCCTAACTTCAAAATTGTGTGAAGCACCAAAAAGGAAAAATTAAACTTGAAAATTTTTTCTTTAAAAATTTACAACTGGATGTGACAAAAACCAAGACAGAGATTTTGGGTAAAAGGATCACGGAGCCTAACCAGACTGTCTCAGGTGGAAAAGCCGAGAGCAGCCGCAGGAAATAGGTATGGGAAGGACGCGAAACCCCTAGGTACCACAGGAAATGTGGCTCGCCAACGACAAAGTCGCAGCTAATGATGTCTTGACAGGCCGAGGAATTTAAGCTCGAACGATACAATCTTCGTGGAACTCTACGATCGAGCCGATTGTATCAGGTGAGATCTCGTTTTGGTGCCTGACCCCTTTTCATACGATGGGGATTTTTCGTCAACGTCGCGTACAAGCTTGTCGCAGGGCAGGCTCGCCGCGCTCCTACGATGATTTTTTTTGTGTATGGTCACCTTTAGTGAACCATTTTTACACTTAATAACTCTCAATTTTCACCTAGAAGCCAGTCGAATAATATTAGATTTTTGCTTTATATGCAGGTCACTAGTCTAGTCTCACCCTGTATGATGTAAAGTCCCAATCTCCACCCAGTGGAACTCCACTGTACGTAGTTTTACCGATTTACCAGAAATTCCTGACTAGTTTTCAATTTTATTAATTTGTGGCCCCAAACAGTCGAGCACCCGGTATACAGAACACTTAGAGCAAGGTTTCGACACGCTAGTCTCTTGTTGGGTGGAAAGATTCCGTGGCTCCATTTGTTTTCACAAATTATTTTATTTCAATTCGATTTCTCATCAGGTTGGCCAAATCGGAAAACGGGTATAGATTCCTCGGCGAAGGAATACGTGTATTTCTTCGGCGTTCAAGAATCACGTTGGTTTATGGTTTTTCTCGGGGTTCTCCGAATATCGGACCGCCCTAGGAATCGAGATATCTGAAATTCTGACTTTCAATATCTCCCTAGATCTGGGGAGTATTTAGTGACTTTTGTCAAATACTCCCTAGAAAACGCAGGTAACGGGACTTTAACGGTCATTTGCCCAAATCCCGCGCGTTTTCGCGAGCTGTCGAGAATGGGAGTTGGTTGAATTGTTAAAAAAAATAGAATTGTTAGTTTGAGGTGCCTCGGCCAGCTCCGGGTTCGACCTCATTCTCGCCGCCCAGAATCTCTCCATTTTTCACAAAGAGTAATTCTGCAAATGATAGGGAAAATGCCAACCAATGATTTTTATAAACTAGCCTACTCCTAGCAAGAGCCCTAATGTCCCTAGTTTAACTTACCAGAGTAGCTGAAAGAGAAAGTTTTATTAGTAGATAGCTAACAAAATCTAACAAAATAAAACTAAGTGTTTTAACGCGCCTATCCAGGGAGTTTACCCGTTGTCTCTTCCGGGAGAGAAGTTGCGCTTTACCGCCCCGTCTCACCTTAGTGCAATGGCTCGTCTTATAACGGAAGACTCACCCCAGTGATCCGGTAGGCATCACCTGGCATGGATTCCGGGACCACGCAATCCAATCCAGGCAATACGGAGCCGCTGCTTCCACCGGCGGTGGAGGCCAGGCTAGGCTGAAAGAGAAAGTAGATTAGTAAATATAAAATATTCAAAAATACGAATTCTTTTATAGTGGGCTCGCACTGAGTCCCAAAATTCAACACTTTGTTTTTAGTTCTGAAAAGAACTAAAGTGTCCAGCAATCATGCGATCAAACGAATTCTTTTTGGAGGGATGTTTGGTTTTCTTGATATCCCTCCAAGAAACACAAGTGGGCCTAGCAGAAAAATTTTGGCTGAAGATCTTCTTTCTTGAGCCTGCACACCTTCTGGAATCTTCTCTCTTCTTTGAAAACCCAATATTCCAATATTCGGACTTGTAAAATTCTCTTTCTCGAACTTTCGATTTCACCTTCGTCGAAGGACTTTTCTGGAACACAATTTCGCCAAATCGTAATAATCTCTTTCGCCAATTATCTCTGATAACTTTCTGGAACTCTCGTACAATAAGAATTCAATACTTGAAACTTATGAAAATACTGATTTTTCACTATACTTTTGTAATATTTCACTCAGCTGAGTATACGTAGGTTCGTCGCTTTTAGCAGGTAGCGTACTGGAACACTGTGTCGAGACGCGCAAAGCGCTCTATATTTATATTCACGGTTCGGAGGGCGTGGCCTGGCTTTAGCCAATCGCGCTCGAGAACGGCGAACAAAACTCGGTCGAGAAATTGTGATGCTCATTTCTCGACGGAAATTTCTTGGCGAATGCTGAATTGGATTCATTCTGAATCTCTTCGTTAAAAATTTCAATCATATATTGGGTTTTCATGACACTCCCCCCCTTCAAGAGATCGCTGACATCTTTTCTGCTAGTGGAATGCCAAACATTTTTGCCGCCGGAGCAACGTGCGCCTCGGGAGGGTTTTATTTTCTTTCTCTTTATTGATTTTTTTCAAACCACAAGTACAATTTTCTTTAATGGGCAATGCCCCTATACCCAACTGGGTGTACAATATTTTGTCCCTAGCCTAACTTGTATAATGTTAACTTAATTACCTACGATAGCTAGGATGAGAACTAACTTATATTAAGGAGCTAAGTTTTTACAATATATACTTACACTACAGTGACATTAACAAATAACACCTTCTGGGCATAGTAATGTCCGGTGTTCCACGGGCCTATCTTACAGACTAAAGAGGGATATTCAGGGTCTACTCGTCCTCTCCTGGGGCTGGAGTTGGACGTGGATCCAAGTGGTCTTGGCCACTTCTGGGATCCGGGGCTGGTCGGAGATCATCGGCGGAGATATTCTGTTCGTAGCCTCCTTTGAGGACCACATAACAGTTGGGGCCGATTTGCCGTTCGACCTGGAATGGGCCGACCCAGGTCTGGCCAAAGTTTTTACGACGCGGACCAAAATTCCGGCACAAAACCCATTGACCTGGCAAAAATGATACGGGTTGCTCGTCTTCCAGATTTGGGAAAAGCTTACTCCTGTAAGTTGAAGAAGAAGCGGCTGCCTCTGCAACGCGCTCTGCACGGTTCTCGTTTCGTCTTTTCCTCTTCTTTTGGGAAGGAGTTATCCACTCTCCGGGCTGGGGTATCTCGTAGCCTAACAGCAGCATGCTCGGTGACATCCCTGTTGCGGCGTTAAATCGAGTCCTTAAATTGAAGATAATACTAGGAACCTGCTCTTCCCAAAGGGTTTCCTCCTTGTTCAGTAAAGCAGCTCGTAGCATCTTCTTTATCTCTTGTACTCGCCTTTCTATTGGATTCGCCTGTTGGTGATAGATAGGTGACCACTTAATTTCGATATGATAGTGCTCTGTGAACTGTTCAAAGACTCTGCCCTTGAATTGGGCTGCACTGTCTGAAATTATTAACCTTGGGTAACCACATCTTCCAAAGACGTCCTCCTGCAGAAATTTGACGACAGCTTCGGCATCAGCTTTTCGTACCACCTTGGCTTCAACCCATTTGCTAAAACAATTTGTGGCCAGAAGGATGTACCGGTTCCCGTTCCGGGATGCGGGATACGGACCCATGGCGTCTATAGAGACGATTTCCCATGGCCTCTCCGGACAATTTGGCCTTTGGATCATTTCCTGTTGAGGGGCAGCACGTTTAGTTGTCGCGCAAGTGAGGCACCTCTTGATGTAGTCATCAATACGAGATTTAAGGGGAGAAAGTTGAAAGTGCTTAGAGATTTGCCGATAGGTCTCTAGGCTTCCAGGATGCCCTATGTCGTCGTGATACCGTTTAAGCACTTGGTGCAGAAAGTTCTTCGGTATCACAACCCGCCGGCTTTCAGGATCCTGGCCTATAAAATAGAGCACGCCATCCTCTAAGACGAACTCGTCACGAATTCTTCGCTCATAGGGGTTTGGATTTGGCGTATTCCTTGCTCTGATGATTTTTTCGATAAACCTTTGGAGGCTAGGACAATCTCTCTGTCTGCCTTTAACTTCCTCGTAAAACGTTCTTATTTGTGTGAGTGTTGGTAATTCTCCTACAGGGGATTTTTCCTGAGTCTCTTTGACTGGAAATATCATCCGCTCTGTTTCAGAGTGTATATCATGGCCTGTCGGCTCGTCTATTGGATTTCTGCTAAGAAAATCCGGGAGCTGATTCAACTTCCCTGGAATGTGGATGATCTCAAAATCGTATTCTTGTAATAGCAAGGACCATCGTGTTAGCTTTGCTCGTTCGTCCTTCATTTTGCCTAGCCACAGGAGTGCTGAATTATCTGTGTACAGTTTGAAATGCTTATCCTGCAGGAAATGCCTGTACTTTTTAATGCTCCATACTATGGCCAAACATTCGATTTCATTCATGTGGTACTTTCTTTCGGTTTTGGATAGTTTCGCGCTCGCATACGCGATAATGTCTCTATTACCGTTTATGTTTTCTTGAAACAGGACTGCCCCCATGCCAATGAGGCTTGCGTCCGTCTGGAGACAATAAGGTCTCTGGGGATCAGGTCTGGAAAGCTCAAGTGGTTGGCTGACCAGCTCTTTTATTTTATTAAATGCTGCTTCGGCAGCAGGAGTCCATTTGAACCTCTTCTGGGTATCAATGAGATCTGTAAGGGGAGACGCAATTTCTGCAAAATGGGGAATGTATTCCCGTAGCCAACTGGCTGTTCCAAGAAACGCTCTCAGCTGTTTCAAGGATTTGGGTGTAGTAAAGTTTACTGTGTTAAGGATGTGAGCCTCTTGTGGCCGATTTCCTTTTGCGGAGACGATTCTGCCTAAGTAATGCAGCTCTCTTGAGCCAAAATGGCATTTTTGTGGGGAGAGCCATAGTCCGTGTGTTCTGAGGCGTTCTAAAATTCTCCTTAGATGCACGCAATGTTCCTCGACATCGCGGGAATAAACAATAATGTCATCGAGATATACTTTGCAGAAGACATCAGTATATCCAACTAGGACTGAGGACATAAGTTTCTGAAATACGGCCGGGCCATTCTTCAGGCCAAAGCTCAAAACTTTGAATTGGTACACTTGTCCGTCAGGAGCACCAAATGCTGTGTACTTTTGAGACTGCGGTGTTAAGGGTGCTTGCCAAAACCCGTTTCTCAAGTCTAATGTAGTGAAAATCTTTGCCTGCCCCATTTCTCTAACGGTCTCCTGAATAGGAGGTAAGTTTGGAGCTTCCGAAACTATCAATTTATTAATCTCCCTGTAGTCTACACAAAATCTTAGTTTTCCGTCCTTCTTTGGGACGAGTACTACAGGGGAGCAATATGGGGAGTCGCTTGGCACTATCACGCCAGCCTCCGAAAGTTTTCTTATTTCATCATGGACAATTTGTTTCCGGCTTTCTGACATCTTGTCATACCGAAAACGTCTGAATGGACGTTCCTCTTTGACCTTAATATCGTGCAATACTGCCTTAGTAATTGGCTGCCTGATGGTTTCCTCGAACACATCAGGAAAGTCCGTTATTACTTCTATGATCTTGTCCTTCGTTTCTGGCGAAAATTGCTCTTCGGCGAATTCTGCCAACTGAATCTCGGCAATTGCCCTCTCTGAAACTGGACTCCAATAGACCGTTTGCCTGGTCTCACTTCCCAAGTAAACGCATTTTCGTTTCACATCTAGGATGGCCTCATTATCGTCCAGAAATGGGACTCCTAGAATTATCGATTCATTAAGGTCTGATAGCAGTTATACGGAACTCTTGTCCTTCAATGTCCAATGTTATCTCTTTCTGTCCTAAACTGTAGGACGTATTATCCCTGCAACCTAGTCGGATGGCAGTCGGATTCGGAAGATTTGACAGATCACATTTTTCAAGCAGACTTGCTCTTATGAAATTTGTGCTTGCTCCTGTATCTATTAGGGCAGATACCTGTTTGCCGTCGGCGCACACAGGGATCCTGGGAAGCCTTCGGCACTTTATGTGTCCATCTTCTAGGCTTACTAAAGCCTCTAGAGGGGAAAATTTATATACAGGGGCTTGAACAGACTCATCTGTTTGAATTGAAATATTTACACAAGGAAAATTGTTTTCGGGGTTTGCGTTTCCCAAAGTTTGGGTGGAAATGTTTGAATGAGTGACGATTTCCACTTTTGGGATGTAAGTGGGGACTCGGCTTATTGGCGAGCGGACGTCACCATCGCCGTAGGTGGTGCGTCTTGCCTGGCGTTTCCCGAACAATAAGCATCCTCTTCCGCTATATAGTTGAGTCTACTATCTGCAGATCTCTGATTTGGTGTGGGTGGGGGATTCCTCTGTCCCACGTTTCCATATGAGCCTCTGCCCCGAGCAGCAGAAAACTGGCCTCTTACATAATTTCGAGAGTCCTCTCTTTCTCGTTGAGAGTCTCTGTTTTCACTTCTGTTATTATTGGAATTCCTCCATCCATTGGAGTTCGAATTCTGATTGCCCCTCCAGTTTCCATTATACTGGCCTTGGGTATTAGTATTTCTAGAAGTATTAACATTGTTCGAACCCACGTTAGCTTGTCTAGTAGGTTCCTGGACAGTGGCTTTACTATTCGTTTTGAAGCAACTTGGGGCCGTCAAGCTGGCCTCTATTTGAATACAATGCCTTGTGAATGCTTCGAGGTTCACAATAGGCTTGTCTCGGAGAAAAGATTGTATTGCGGGGTCAATCAGTTCTGTGATTAAACGTATGGCCTCCAGTTCGGGCAGATTTGGCATCACTCGACGGATAAGGGCCATTTTCTCCCCGATGAAAATATCCGTCTTACTCTTTGTCTGCTTTTCTCCGTAAATTTTAGCAAGGAGTCGTGAGTGTAGCTCCTGGCTATCAAATCTATCAAGGAAGCGGTTTACGAAAAATTGCCATGTGGCATTAATGTCATTGTATAAATTCATCCACGTTTGGGCCTCACCTTTAAGCTGACTTCGAGCATGAGCCACCCAATCGTCCAGATCTAAATCCGCTTTCCTGAATTCAGATACCAATTTGTTCAGGAAATATCTAGGATTTTCTGAATCCTTTCCACTGAAAGTGGGTAATTTGTTTCTATCAAGAGTTTTCGGCTTCGAATGGCCTGTTAGTTCCTTAAGAACTTGCACCAGCTGCGCCATGTCACTTTGTGGCGGAGCAGGGGCAACAGTATTTATAGTTTCCGGATTTATCGTAGAATTTCCGACTGGAATATTATCCTCCGGAGCAAAAGAAACCCTTCTTGGGCTTTCTTCGCTTTTGAAGTTTGGGCGCCACCTGTTCCCACTTAATTTTTCGTCGCTGGGATCGGAAGTAGGCGACGTTTTGAAAAGTAATGAAAATGGATTATTGGCAGATGCACTCTGCAAATATGAGGCTTCCGCCCGCTCACCATCGAGGGTGCGTGTCGAAGCCATTGAGCGAGTATGCCAGTCGCTATCATTCATGATTGTAGAAATTCGTGGATCGAACGTTTCGACCTGAACACGTTCCTCCTCAGACATATGTGCATGGCGTTCCCTATCAAAGGATTGAGTTCGTTCACTGATCTCAGTGAAATAATCGCCATTTCGTTGTCCAGAATTTTCTGGAAATTCGAAACTTCGAAAATCATCATTTCCGACGTTTCGGACATTTTGTTCATCATCAGTATGACGATTAAAGGCCCCACGTTGGGCGCCATGTCGAGAATGGGAGTTGGTTGAATTGTTAAAAAAAATAGAATTGTTAGTTTGAGGTGCCTCGGCCAGCTCCGGGTTCGACCTCATTCTCGCCGCCCAGAATCTCTCCATTTTTCACAAAGAGTAATTCTGCAAATGATAGGGAAAATGCCAACCAATGATTTTTATAAACTAGCCTACTCCTAGCAAGAGCCCTAATGTCCCTAGTTTAACTTACCAGAGTAGCTGAAAGAGAAAGTTTTATTAGTAGATAGCTAACAAAATCTAACAAAATAAAACTAAGTGTTTTAACGCGCCTATCCAGGGAGTTTACCCGTGTCTCTCCCGGGAGAGAAGTTGCACTTTACCGCCCCGTCTCACCTTAGTGCAATGGCTCGTCTTATAACGGAAGACTCACCCCAGTGATCCGGTAGGCATCACCTGGCATGGATTCCGGGACCACGCAATCCAATCCAGGCAATACGGAGCCGCTGCTTCCACCGGCGGTGGAGGCCAGGCGATTAACAAGAAATGTATCTGTTTGCAGGTCGGAGGGCTACGAAGGAGTCCGTGCTGGCGAAGCTCGTGAGGTACGCCCCCTCGGAATGCGCCGAAGCGCTCCGGGGTCATCGGGTGTGCCCCACGCACCACAGCGGAGGCCACAGGTGATAGATGTGCATACCCTAAGGGAATCGGGTGATGCTGAGGCCCTAGTGGATGAACTAGGGGGTGGTGGAAGGCTCTCGGAGGGAGTTGAGAATGCTCGCATTCCCATATCTCTCCAGGGGCGGGTTCAGCGTACCTCCCAAGGGAACACACATTATGCACAGCCAATTCAAGCAAATAGAGCTACGAAGGCAGATTTCGAGTCAGGTGTCGGCTGGGACACGGAAGTTGCCACCCGAAATCCCTGGGTGACGACGTCCTTGCCCACCAGGTTACTTGGAGCAGAGCGGTGGGCGGCTGAGGATGGTTTCGGAGAAATCCGAAACTTTGCGGAAGCCGTCCATTCACACCGGATTACGAGACATGGCGCCCAACGTGGGGCTGCTGAAGATAGACCATCTTCAGGGATCTGCGAGTGTAGCCTTCCTCCTGCAAACAGACTTAGAGTTCGGGATCTCTCTCCTGAGAGACTCCCAGTCAGTGAAATGGTTATGGGTGAACCGGAAACCCTTTGGCGCCCATATGGCACGTTTACCCGGTTGCCAACCGGGAATCGGCATTATAGGGAATCTGAGGATGTCCCTCGAGTTGCTCGAAACGTCGCTTCCAACCCCGGTGATGTCCACAGGAGTGGATATTACCCATCGAGGAGGCCCGTGCCCACAGTCCGGATTCAGGAGAATCCCAGAAGACCAGTGACGGGGGTCGACGACGTGCTCGTGCGACTCGTAGACTTGCTGGAGGATAGACGTCGGGGAACCCTAAACGGTGTTGATGGGGGTTTAATCAACAACAAACCACATCCCAGTTTCAGTGGGCTTCCTCACGAAGATCCAATCCAATTTATCCAATCCTCTGAGGATTATCTAGGGGGCTTTGATCCAACCGTCTGGGTGAGCGTTGCAGCTCAGTGGCTCAAGGGAGCAGCCCAGCAGTGGTATGCTCCATATCGCAACTCACGCCTAAACTGGCAGTTTTTCACAAACCGGCTCCAGGAACGGTTCGATAACGATCTGTTGGTCTCGAGCTTAGAAGCGGAGTTCTTTGGCACTGACCAGCCGAAGGGAGAGTCAATAACTTCCTTCATCCTGAACAAGTGGAGTCTTTCACAGAGGCTCTACCCAGAGATGGACGAAGGAAGGGTTGTGCGATTAATATTGAACCGGATCAGACCGGATATCAAAGTCCATTTGCAATTGCATAGATTTGCAACTATTGAAGAGCTGACACAAAAAGCTGTTGCTGTCGAGACGCTACTTCGTAGCACCAGCCAAAGTGTACAGTCAGGGCCGAAACTTGTTTCGAACACCAACCGTCCTCATCAGGCCGAAGATGTGCCACCCAAACGTCCTCAGGGACAGTTACAGGACAACAGGGGTTCGAACCATGTTAGGTCCAGTAACTTTAATAACAATGGCACCAAATTCCAGAATTATGATCGATCGAGGCGTTCTGGAGGAAACAACGTTCCTTCGAGCGGATGTTTCACTTGCGGGGGAGCTCACTGGAACAAAGATTGCCCTCAGCAAAATGATAGCAAGAACGGTCCCAAACGTCAGAGTGCGGGAACAAAACCGTTAGATCAGGCCAATAAGGCACATACGGTTAATACCGTGCAGGCGAGTAAAACCTCGCGTCGTAAGACGTCACTTAAGGGCGCAGACAAAATTGCAGTTTGCAAAGAAGTTTCAAAAAACTCCAACAGGAGCCATCAGGGGGCTCCATCGGAGTAGGTACTCCTTCAACACCGTTTTGCGGTTCTGTGACAGTGTTGGACTGTCATAGAAATTATGCGGCATGTATTCCCAACAAGGAGGAGGAGAAGGAGTTCCAGGATGTTGAAGCTGGAGTCGTTTCAGCCGAAACGCCACCGTCATCAGGCAAACTACATTGGGCAGACCGGTCAGATTGTGAATCCGTTTGTTTCAGTGTGGTAGATGAGCGTGTGGATCGCGCCACTGGTGGTAGGCGGAAAAAAGTTCACTCGTCGGCAGACGTTAAACGTAGAGGGTTGAAAGTCATTTCAAAAAAATTAGGTTCTAGTTTTGGAATGAATGAAAGGGGTTATGAATCATCTTCAGGTTCATGGAGTTGTGAAATCATCGAGGTACCCCAGGTCGTTGTTGGTGGGTCGTTCTATCCGCCACAACACAAGGTTTCGGAGTTAGTGATCGGTATACAGAAGAACCAGGAGGGGCCTGTTGTCAAAGAGAGTGCTAGGGCACTGCAAACTGGGCACAGGTCCGGTATAGGCACAAGTCGAGATGAAAAGGTGTATCCAAGGGAAGATTGCGAATCAAGGTTTCGGAACGAAAAAGTCGTCGAGAGTGACGTACTCTTTTCGGTTCCACTTCGGGGTAGTGAAGACACCGAGGGTGGTGGTCTGTCACTCACTTCCACACAGGACGCAGGTTTCGAGGTCGATGCATGCCAAGTCTCAAGGACGGTATCGACGGGCAGAGCAGATGGGATCGCAGGTGCGAATCGCCATTCCCCGTTGGTAGATACCAGAGGCGTGGTAGGCATGTCATCTGAGAGAGTTACACGTCTTAGTCGGGGCGGAGGCGAGGTTCCTGAGGGATGCAATCGCTCAGTCCCATCGTTGGCTGCAGTTGGTGCTGCAGTACTTGATGTCAATCGCAAGTCGGAACTTCTGAGTTTCATTGAGACCGACCCGCTTAGGAAGAAGTCGGAGGTGGATCTGCTGGATCCATTGTGTCTATATCGTCGCTGTGATACTAGCTTAGCGAACAACAATGTTGAGGGACGATTGCATCAGTTGCCGCGAATCGAGGCTGAACTGATGGGTCGTCGAGTTAGGGTTTTGGTGGACAGCGGAAGTTCGCTAAATCTCCTGAAACGTAGTTTGTTGCCTGTCACCTGGAGGGTGGATAGGAAGCAAGTGACACCGTTGCAGCTTGCATGCGCCGGTCGTGGCATCACCAGTCTAGGGGAGACAATAGTCGAACTGTTAATAGATGGTGTTGTGGTGATGTACGTTGGAAAGGGGCCTAGGCAAACTATTTTCTGGGCGGAGGAGGTCTATTTTCCACCAGAAAAGTTCCCTGAACCACAGGTAGCGGACGTACAGCTACCGGCGTTCTCGAGAAAGGAATTTCGGAGTCTTATCCGAGAGTTTGGAGACGTCTTTTACGAATCTCCAAGGCAACCAGTGACGAGGGCTGCTTGCCACAAAATCCGATTGAAGGAGGAGCTACCCTTCAAGCTCCGTCCGTACAAAGTTTCCGATCAGAAGAGGGCTCTTATCCAAGAGGAGGTGGATAAGATGTTCGCTGCAGGTGTCATAAGTAGGTCCCATTCTGCCTTTATTAGTCCGGTCGTTATCGTCACGAAGAAGGACGGTACGGCTCGGTTTTGTGTCGACTACAGGAAGTTGAATAGTCTGATATTCACCAGGTATTCACGAGACTATCAAAGAGCTCGGAACAGCGAGAGTGTTCACTTCTTTGGATCTGAAGTCTGGGTTTTGGCAGATACCCATGGATGAGGCTAGTAGAAAGTATACAGCTTTTGCTACGCCTGATGGAGCTTGTTATGAGTTTAACTCAATGCCGTTTGGTCTAACGAATGCACCTGGAAGTTTCCAAATCCTTATGACGGAAGTGTTGGTTGGTTATGTCGATAAATTCGTCAAAGTATATCTAGACGACATAATCATTTACAGCGAAGATGAAAAGGAGAACCTCTACCATCTCCGCCTTGTGCTGGAGAGGTTCAGAGCACATGGCCTGTGGTGCAGTTTAAAGAAGTGCAACTTCGCTCAGCGTAGGCTGGAGTACTTGGGGCATGTGGTGACGGAAACGTCAAACGAACCAATGCCAGGTCATGTGTTAGCGGTTCAACAATTCCCGCTACCCAAGAATGTCTCTCAGGTCCGAGGATTCTTGGGCACCGTTGGTTGGCTACGGGAGTTCATCCCGAACTTAGCGGAGTTGGAGGCTCCGATAAGTGACATGCTCAAATCGAAGAAAGGTCGAGACCTTAAGTGGAACTCTCAAGCATTGGAGGCGTTTGAGAGGATCAAGGAAGTCGTCGGCCGTCCTATGGTCTTGGCCAGGCCGGACATGACTCTCCCGTTTTTCCTGCAGACCGATGCATCTGGGGTAGGCATTGCTGCAGTCCTTTATCAAGTTGATTGTCACGGCGACAGAAGGATCGTTTCACATGCTAGTGCCAAGCTCAAGGGCGCGGAACTAAACTATCATGTGAACGAGACTGAATGTTTAGCCATTGTTTGGGGTATCAAGCGGTACCGTCATTATCTCGAAGACCGTCCATTCACTTTTCGAACGGACAGCAAAGCGTTGACTTGGTTATCCAAGTTCAAGGACGCAAAAGCGAAGTTAACTCGTTGGGCCTTACTTCTACAGGAGTATTCCTTCACTGTGGAGCACATCGCAGGTCGAGACAATCAGCTAGCTGATTTCTTGTCCCGTAATCCCTCGGGGTCTCACAGTGAAGACTTGGATGCTGATGTAGAGCGTATGGGGTTGCCACCTATGAAGGTGCAATTGTCTGAACACCAAGGTGTGGTGAGCGTCGTAGAGACGCCGGCTGAAGTGGTCGTGCGGCGGCAGGCCATAGATAGGGAGACGCAAAGGTTGAGGGCGCGTATCAGAACGATACAGGAGTTGGGTCCTAGGTCCAGGGACGATCTTCGTTTTATCAACAAGTTTTCAGACGTCCAAGGGGTTGTATATGTTTCTTCTGCTGGTAAACGGCTATTGTATGTGCCCGAGGCGCTCCGTGAGGACGTGTCGGCTTATTACCATGAACACCCGACCGCTGGTCATCCTGGTCAAGAGGAAACCTTACGTGCCTTGAAACGGCACTATTGGTGGCCGACCATGGAGGACTACGTCCGGGCCTACGTGAGAGGTTGCCTAGTCTGCCAGTGCGTTAAAGCCGTACGGCATCAGGAAGCGGCACCGCAACGGCCTAGTGTGCCAAAGCGACCGTGGCAGATGCTGGCTGTCGACGTCCTGGGGCCCTATGCAGCCTCAAGGAGGGGAAACAGGTTCGTGGTAATTGCCGTCGATATGTTTTCAAAGTGGGTTGAAGCCAAGGCCACTAAGACATGCACGTCGGATGTAATTTCTCGTTTTCTAGACGAAGAAATTTTATCTCGTTGGGGTTGTCCAGAAGTCGTCATTTCTGACAACGGCCCGCAGTTTCAGAGCAATCATCTGCTAAAATACTACGATGCGAAGAACATCGAGGTCAAATTTTCACCTGTTTTTCATCAACAGGCGAACCCTGTCGAGCGAAGGGTCCAGGAACTGAAGAAGTCTGAAGAAGGTCTGGCTGCAAGTCTCTATTGCTTACGGAACCGTAAGAATAGAGCAACAGAGGAGACTCCAGCGGAGTTATTGTTAGGATATACACCTGGTCGTCCAGGAGATTGGAGGCTACCTATGTACCGAGATCCGGTACATAATAGCCCCGAAGATCGGCAAGAACGTCTTGCAAAAGCAGCCAGACGTCAGGCAGTTTATCAGAGGAATTCATTCCCTGATAAAGATCTACCGTCGCCACGGACCTACGGGGACGGCGACCGCGTTTTAGTTAGGAATTTCGTCAAAGGAAATTTCGGAGGTACACTGTCAGGACCGCATCCGATCACGAGGGTGATGGGGCGAGACAGTTACCTCGTAGATAGGAACGGCACCGAGAGGCTGGTGCACGTAGACGATATCCGTTCTTGGGTAAGCAGGACTTTGCCGGCTGGCGTCCGCCACGACGATGGTGGCCCAGGTCCGGATCAGCCAGAGTCCGACGACGCTGACCAAGAAGTGACAGGGGAAGTCACACCTAGGCCGACGACTGGGGGCGGTCCGAAGCCACCTTCGTTAATCCGGGTACGAGCTGACGCACCCAACTAAACGAATCCACGGGAAGTAACGGTCAGTTTCGATCCAAAGGACAAAGTGGTCCGGCGGACTGTGAAAAGGTTGAGGAGGAATCCACAAGGACGGAAACGCGACTCAGACTGCGCGGAGAAGAGAGGAGTATCCCGTAGGAGTCCGTTGCCGGTGGTGAACTCTGGCCTTTTGGAGATCAGAGATTCTGAACTCCCCGTCGCAAACTCATCAGTAGGGGGGCGTGCTACTACTGAAGTAGACGCTCTTACCCGTCAAGCGGTCGTTCCCGACCAAGGTCCAGAGTACGATTCAGATTCGGAAGTGGAAGCTGCTATCCGAGAGTTAGCACTTCCAGTAGGGGGGTCTCCATTATCATTGATGGTCGACCCGGGAGAGAATGTGAGACAGGAAGGCTCAGTAAGGACTGAGATTCCTAGTAAGAGTACAGGACGGCGAAGGAGATGCCGAGCTGTGGCGCCGGACTCCGACAGAGCTCCGATCCAGCGGCCACCGACAGACTCCGCCCGTCAGTATGTTTCGGTGACCGGGTCTGACGAAGATACCGTACCAGCCCAAAGCTACAGCGAAGCTCCTAGAGTTAGTAAAGACTGTACTGAGAACGATTCCGACATGGAGGATGACGCTCCAGTAACTTTGGTGGTTCCAGCCTTGGTTCATCAGAGTGCGGAAGGTGACTATTAACGTAAATTTAGCTTTTGTCGGTTGTTTCGTTTGGAAATATCTTCGACCAAGTTAAACTCTTTAGTAGGGGGGTGTCGCAGGGCAGGCTCGCCGCGCTCCTACGATGATTTTTTTTGTGTATGGTCACCTTTAGTGAGCCATTTTTACACTTAATAACTCTCAATTTTCACCTAGAAGCCAGTCGAATAATATTAGATTTTTGCTTTATATTCAGGTCACTAGTCTAGTCTCACCCTGTATGATGTAAAGTCCCAATCTCCACCCAGTGGAACTCCACTGTACGTAGTTTTACCGATTTACCAGAAATTCCTGACTAGTTTTCAATTTTATTGATTTGTGGCCCCAAACAGTCGAGCACCCGGTATACAGAACACTTAGAGCAAGGTTTCGACACGCTAGTCTCTTGTAGGGTGGAAAGATTCCGTGGCTCCATTTGTTTTCACAAATTATTTTATTTCAATTCGATTTCTCATCAGGTTGGCCAAATCGGAAAAACGGGTATAGATTCCTCGGCGAAGGAATACGTGTATTTCTTCGGCGTTCAAGAATCACGTTGGTTTATGGTTTTTCTCGGGGCTCTCCGAATATCGGACCGCCCTAGGAATCGAGATATCTGAAATTCTGACTTTCAATATCTCCCTAGATCTGGGGAGTATTTAGTGACTTTTGTCAAATACTCCCTAGAAAACGCAGGTAACGGGACTTTAACGGTCATTTGCCCAAATCCCGCGCGTTTTCGCGAGCTAGGGTTTTGTTCAGCCAAGGGCGACGCCCTCTTTGGCCCTCTAGGCCAATGGGTGTCGCGGATTCAGCAGTCAGGATTGCATAAATATGCAAGCAGCGAGCCGACGGGGAAGGCTGCCTCCCTCCGTCTAAGCTCGACTCTAAAGTACCTTGGTCTAGCACACTTCTCGGGGACAAGGTAGTTGACATCGTCAACTCACGATTTTCCCCGGTAGTACGTACCTGGGGGACGTCTCCGTCGAGGCGTCGCGACGCTTCGGAGAATAGACGCCTGGCGTCTAAGTCACCCGACGGCGGAGGTGTCCGAGAAAGCCCAGCGCCGGCGAACATGGCTTGGGTATTCTCCTCCGCGAGCATATGAGATCTCAATCTCATATTCGTCATTGCTCTAAAGGACAAACAATTACGGCTGTAATGTATTGTCGGGCTACTTGCGTGTGCAAGTGTGTGGCAAAGGAGAAATGCACTAAAATCGACCTCGCGTCGACCCAACTCAAGTGTGACGATGAGAAGGGTCACCCTGTAGCTAACTAACCTAACACCTAACAAGACCTCGCCGGGAAATGGACGAGGGAGGAAGGATTCACGGTTTAGAAAAACTATCTAAATAAAATTTCCTAACTTCAAAATTGTGTGAAGCACCAAAAAGGAAAAATTAAACTTGAAAAAATTTACTTTAAAAATTTACAACCGGATGTGACAAAAACCAAGACAGAGATTTGGGCAAAGGATCACGGAGCCTAACCAGACTGTCTCAGGTGGAAAAGCCGAGAGCAGCCGCAGGAAATAGGAATGGGAAGGACGCGAAACCCCTAGGCTCGCCAACGACAAAGTCGCAGCTAATGATGTCTTGACAGGCCGAGGAATTTAAGCTCGAACGATACAATCTTCGTGGAACTCTACGATCGAGCCGATTGTATCAGGTGAGATCTCGTTTTGGTGCCTGACCCCTTTTCATACGATGGGGATTTTTCGTCAACGTCGCGTACAGGTATTAAGTCGGGAAATAACTTTGATGAAGTTAAATCCCTAAGTGTCCGTTGCAAAAGATCACTTTACACTGATTATTGCTCGAGAGTTAAACTACCTATCAACGTACTTTCGTAGCGCGAATAAAACACCTGTAAACCGTACAAGTGAGTCTAACCCCTTTTAAGATAGAAACAAAACGTTATGAATCTACTGTGAACTGAATTATTATTACCGAGAACCTGACTCTAACTGCTAGCCAAAACGATGAATTGCAGAGATAAAAGGCAAAGCCAAACAAACGTAAGTTATTTAACGGAAACACGAAATTGATTATTACACTGCAATTCAACAAGAAAGTCACTAAATACTCCCTAGATCTAGGGAGATATTGAAAGTCAGAATTTCAGATATCTCGATTCCTAGGGCGGTCCGATATTCGGAGAGCCCCGAGAAAAACCATAAACCAACGTGATTCTTGAACGCCGAAGAAATCCACGTATTCCTTCGCCGAGGAATCTATACCCGTTTTCCGATTTGGCCAACCTGATGAGAAATCGAATTGAAATAAAATAATTTGTGAAAACAAATGGAGCCACGGAATCTTTCCACCCAACAAGAGACTAGCGTGTCGAAACCTTGCTCTAAGTGTTCTGTATACCGGGTGCTCGACTGTTTGGGGCCACAAATTAATAAAATTGAAAACTAGTCAGGAATTTCCGGTAAATCGGTAAAACTACGTACAGTGAAGTTCCACTGGGTGGAGATTGGGACTTTACATCGTACAGGGTGAGACTAGACTAGTGACCTGAATATAATGCAAAAATCTAATATTATTCGACTGGCTTCTAGGTGAAAATTGAGAGTTATTGAGTGTAAAAATGGCTCACTAAAGGTGACCATACACAAAAAAAATCATTGTAGGAGCGCGGCGAGCTTGCCCTGCGACACCCCCCTACTAAAGAGTTTAACTTGGTCGAAGTTATTTCCAACGAAACAACCGACAAAAGCTAAATTTACGTTAACTCCCTTATAGTCACCTTCCGCACTCTGATGAACCAAGGCTGGAACCACCAAAGTTACTGGAGCGTCATCCTCCATGTCGGAATCGTTCTCAGTACAGTCTTTACTAATTCTAGGAGCTTCGCTGTAGCTCTGGGCTGGTACGGGATCTTCTTCAGACCCGGTCACCGAAACATACTGACGGGCGGAGTCTGTCGGTGGCCGCTGGATCGGAGCTCTGTCGGAGTCCGGCGCCACAGCTCGGCATCTCCTTCGCCGTCCTGTACTCTTACTAGGAATCTCAGTCCTTACTGAGCCTTCCTGTCTCACATTCTCTCCCGGGTCGACCGCCAATGATAATGGAGACCACCCTACTGGAAGTGCTAACTCTCGGATAGCAGCTTCCACTTCCGAATCTGAATCGTACTCTGGACCTTGGTCTGGAACGACCGCTTAACGGGTAAGAGCGTCTACTTCAGTAGTAGCACGCCCCCCTACTGATGAGTTTGCGACGGGGAGTTCAGAATCTCTGATCTCCAAAAGGCCAGAGTTCACCACTGGCAACGGACTCCTACGGGATACCCCTCTCTTCTCCGCGCAGTCTGAGTCGCGTTTCCGTCCTTGTGGATTCCTCCTCAACCTTTCCACTGTCCGCCGGACCGCTTTGTCCTTTGGATCGAAACTGACCGTTACTTCCCGTGGGTTCGTTGAGTTGGGTGCGTCAGCTCGTACCCGGATTAACGAAGGTGGCTTCGGACTGCCCCCAGTCGTCGGCCTAGGTGTCACTTCCCCTGTCACTTCTTGGTCAGCGTCGTCGGACTCTGGCTGATCCGGACCTGGGCCACCATCGTCGTGGTGGACGCCAGCTGGCAAAGTCCTGCTTACCCAAGAACGGATATCGTCTACGTGCACCAGCCTCTCGGTGCCGTTCCTATCTACGAGGTAACTGTCTCGCCCCATCACCCTCGTGATCGGATGCGGTCCTGACAGTGTACCTCCAAAATTTCCTTTGACGAAATTCCTAACTAAAACGCGGTCGCCGACCCCGTAGGTCCGTGGCGACGGTAGATCTTTATCAGGGAATAAATTCCTCTGATAAACTGCCTGACGTCTGGCTGCTTTTGCAAGACGTTCTTGCCGATCTTCGGGGCTATTATGTACCGGATCTCGGTACATAGGTAGCCTCCAATCTCCTGGACGACCAGGTGTATATCCTAACAATAACTCCGCTGGAGTCTCCCCTGTTGCTCTATTCTTACGGTTCCGTAAGCAATAGAGACTTGCAGCCAGACCTTCTTCCCAAAACCTTTCCGAAGTGGTTTCCAGCATCCTTGCTCTTAGGCACTTCTTCAGTTCCTGGACCCTTCGCTCGACAGGGTTCGCCTGTTGATGAAAAACAGGTGAAAATTTGACCTCGATGTTCTTCGCATCGTAGTATTTTAGCAGATGATTGCTCTGAAAGTGCGGGCCGTTGTCAGAAATGACGACTTCTGGACAACCCCAACGAGATAAAATTTCTTCGTCTAGAAAACGAGAAATTACATCCGACGTGCATGTCTTAGTGGCCTTGGCTTCAACCCACTTTGAAAACATATCGACGGCAATTACCACGAACCTGTTTCCCCTCCTTGAGGCTGCATAGGGCCCCAGGACGTCAACAGCCAGCATCTGCCACGGTCGCTTCGGCACACTAGGCCGTTGCGGTGCCGCTTCCTGATGCCGTACGGCTTTAACGCACTGGCAGACTAGGCAACCTCTCACGTAGGCCCGGACGTGGTCCTTGAACTTGAATAACCAAGTCAACGCTTTGCTGTCCGTTCGAAGAGTGAATGGACGGTCTTCGAGATAATGACGGTATCGCTTGATACCCCAAACAATGGCTAAACATTCAGTCTCGTTCACATGATAGTTTAGTTCCGCGCCCTTGAGCTTGGCACTAGCATGTGAAACGATCCTTCTGTCGCCGTGACAATCAACTTGATAAAGGACTGCAGCGATGCCTACCCCAGATGCATCGGTCTGCAGGAAAACCGGGAGAGTCATGTCCGGCCTGGCCAAGACCATAGGACGGCCCACGACTTCCTTGATCCTCTCAAACGCCTCCAATGCTTGAGAGTTCCACTTAAGGTCTCGACCTTTCTTCGATTTGAGCATATCACTTATCGGAGCCTCCAACTCCGCTAAGTTCGGGATGAACTCCCGTAGCCAACCAACGATGCCCAAGAATCCTCGGACCTGAGAGACATTCTTAGGTAGCGGGAATTGTTGAACAACTAACACATGACCGGGCATTGGTTCGTTTGACGTTTCCGTCACCACATGCCCCAAGTACTCCAGCCTACGCTGTCGTCTAGATATACTTTGACGAATTTATCGACATAACCAACCAACACTTCCGTCATAAGGATTTGGAAACTTTCAGGTGCATTCGATAGACCAAACGGCATTGAGTTAAACTCATAACAAGCTCCATCAGGCGTAGCAAAAGCTGTATACTTTTTACTAGCCTCATCCATGGGTATCTGCCAAAACCCAGACTTCAGATCCAAAGAAGTGAACACTTTCGCTGTTCCGAGCTCTTTGATAGTCTCGTGAATACCTGGCAATACCGACGACTCGGGTATTGTCAGACTATTCAACTTCCTGTAGTCGACACAAAACCGAGCCGTACCGTCCTTCTTCGTGACGATAACGACCGGACTAGTAAAGGCAGAATGGGACCTACTTATTACACCTGCAGCGAGCATTTTATCCACCTCCTCTTGGATAAGAGCCCTCTTCTGATCGGAAACTTTGTACGGACGGAGCTTGAAGGGTAGCTCCTCCTTCAATCGGATTTTGTGGCAAGCAGCCCTCGTCACTGGTTGCCTTGGAGATTCGTAAAAGACGTCTCCAAACTCTCGGATAAGACTCCGAAATTCCCTTCTCGAGAACGCCGGTAGCTGTTCGTCCGCTACCTGTGGTTCAGGGAACTTTTCTGGTGGAAGATAGACCTCCTCCGCCCAGAAAATAGTTTGCCTAGGCCCCTTTCCAACGTACATGGTGCGACATGCAAAGTCGACCATAGCCTCGTTTGATGCCAGCCAGGGACACCCGAGCAGAAGATCCTCGACAAGATCATCCACCACTTGCACGACAACTTCGTGAACAACACCATCTATTAACAGTTCGACTATTGTCTCCCCTAGACTGGTGATGACACGACCGGCGCATGCAAGCTGCAACGGTGTCACTTGCTTCCTATCCATCCTCCAGGTGACAGGCAACAAACTACGTTTCAGGAGATTTAGCGAACTTCCGCTGTCCACCAAAACCGTAACTCGACGACCCATCAGTTCAGCCTCGATTCGCGGCAACTGATGCAATCGTCCCTCAACATTGTTGTTCGCTAAGCTAGAATCACAGCGACGATATAGACACAATGGATCCAGCAGATCCACCTCCGACTTCTTCCTAAGCGGGTCGGTCTCAATGAAACTCAGAAGTTCCGACTTGCGATTGACATCAAGTGCTGCAGCACCAACTGCAGCCAACGATGGGACTTGGCGATTGCATCCCTCAGGAACCTCGCCTCCGCCCCGACTAAGACGTGTAACTCTCTCAGATGACATGCCTACCACGCCTCTGGTATCTACCAACGGGGAATGGCGATTCGCACCTGCGATCCCATCTGCTCTGCCCCCCGACACCGTCCTTGAGATTTGGCATGCATCGACCTCGAAACCTGCGTCCTGTGTAGGAGTGAGTGACAGACCACCACCCTCGGTGTCTTTACTACCCCGAAGTGGAACCGAAAAGAGTACGTCACTCTCGACGACTTTTTCGTTCCGGAACCTTGATTCGCAATCTTCCCTTTTCATCTCGACTTGTGCCTATACCGGACCTGTGCCCAGTTTGCAGTGCCCTAGCACTCTCTTTGACAACAGGCCCCTCCTGGTCCTTCTGTATACCGATCACTAACTCCGAAACCTTGTGTTGTGACGGACGGAACGACCCACCAACAACGACCTGGGGTACCTCGATGATCTCACAACTCCATGAACCTGAAGATGATTCATAACCCCTTTCTTTCGTTCCAAAACTAGAACTTGACATGTTTGAAATGACTTTCAACCCTCTACGTTTAACGTCCGCCGACGAGTGAACTTTTTTACGCCTACCACCAGTGGCGCGATCCACACGCTCATCTACCACACTGAAACAAACGGATTCACTATCTGACCGGTCTGCCCAATGTAGTTTGCCTGATGACGGTGGCGTTTCGGCTGAAACGACTCCAGCTTCAACATCCTGGAACTCCTTCTCCTCCTCCTTGTTGGGAATACATGCCGCATAATTTCTATGACAGTCCAACACTGTCACAGAACCGCAAAACGGTGTTGAAGGAGTACCTACTCCGATGGAGCCCCCTGATGGCTCCTGTTGGAGTTTTTTGAAACTTCTTTGCAAACTGCAATTTTGTCTGCGTCCTTAAGTGACGTCTTACGACGCGAGGTTTTACTCGCCTGCACGGTATTAACCGTATGTGCCTTATTGGCCTGATCTAACGGTTTTGTTCCCGCACTCTGACGTTTGGGACCGTTCTTGCTATCATTTTGCTGAGGGCAATCTTTGCTCCAGTGAGCTCCCCCGCAAGTGAAACATCCGCTCGAAGGAACGTTGTTTCCTCCAGAACGCCTCGATCGATCATAATTCTGGAATTTGGTGCCATTGTTATTAAAGTTACTGGACCTAACATGGTTCGAACCCCTGTTGTCCTGTAGCTGTCCCTGAGGACGTTTGGGTGGCACATCGTCGGCCTGATGAGGACGGTTGGTGTTCGAAACAAGTTTCGGCCCTGAGTGTACACTTTGGCTGGTGCTACGAAGTAGCGTCTCGACAGCAACAGCTTTTTGTGTCAGCTCTTCAATAGTTGCAAATCTATGCAATTGCAAATGGACTTTGATATCCGGTCTGATCCGGTTCAATATTAATCGCACAACCCTTCCTTCGTCCATCTCTGGGTAGAGCCTCTGTGAAAGACTCCACTTGTTCAGGATGAAGGAAGTTATTGACTCTCCCTTCGGCTGGTCAGTGCCAAAGAACTCCGCTTCTAAGCTCGAGACCAACAGATCGTTATCGAACCGTTCCTGGAGCCGGTTTGTGAAAAACTGCCAGTTTAGGCGTGAGTTGCGATATGGAGCATACCACTGCTGGGCTGCTCCCTTGAGCCACTGAGCTGCAACGCTCACCCAGACGGTTGGATCAAAGCCCCCCAAATAATCCTCAGAGGATTGGATAAATTGAATTGGATCTTCGTGAGGAAGCCCACTGAAACTGGGATGTGGTTTGTTGTTAATCAAACCCCCATCAACTCCGTTTAGGGTTCCCCGACGTCTATCCTCCAGCAAATCTGCGAGTCGCACGAGCACGTCGTCGACCCCTGTCACTGGTCTTCTGGGATTCTCCTGAATCCGGATTGTGGCCTCCTCGATGGGTAATATCCACTCCTGTGGACATCACCGGGGTTGGAAGCGACGTTTCGAGCAACTCGAGGGACATCCTCAGATTCCCTATAATGACGATTCCCGGTTGGCAACCGGGTAAACGTGCCATATGGGCGCCAAAGGGTTTCCGGTTCACCCATAACCATTTCATTTACTGGGAGTCTCTCAGGAGAGAGATCCCGAACTCTCAGTCTGTTTGCAGGAGGAAGGCTACACTCGCAGATCCCTGAAGATGGTCTATCTTCAGCAGCCCCACGTTGGGCGCCATGTCTCGTTAACCGGTGTGGAAGGACGGCTTCCGCAAAGTTTCGGATTCCTCCGTAACCATCTTCAGCCACCCACCGCTCTGCTCCGAGTTGCCTGGAGGGCAAAGATGTCGTCACCCAGGGATTTCGGGTGGCAACTTCCGTGTCCCTGCCGACACCCGTCACGAAATCTGCCTTCGTAGCTCTTGTTGCATATTCAGGCTGTGCATAGTGATTCCCTTGGGAGGTACGCTGAACCCGCCCCTGGAGAGATATGGGAATGCGAGCATTACCAACTCCCTCCGAGAGCCTTCCACCACCCCCTAGTTCTTCCACTAGGGCCTCAGCATCACCCGGTTCCCTTAGGGTATGCACATCTATATCCGGCCTCCGCTGTGGTGCGTGGGGCACACCCGATGACCCCGGAGCGCTTCGGCGCATTCCGAGGGGGCGTACCTCACGAGCTTCGCCAGCACGGACTCCTTTGTAGCCCTCCGACCTGCGAACAGATACATTTCTTGTTAGTCGAAATTGCTCAAAACGGGCTTCCAAAGGTGGAGTTGTGACAACTACCGCGGAATCGATAACTAACCCTACCTGAGCCGACGGGGAAGGCTGCCTCCCTCCGTCTAAGCTCGACTCTAAAGTACCTTGGTCTAGCACACTTCTCGGGGACAAGGTAGTCGACATCGTCAACTCACGGTATTCCCCGGTAGTACGTACCTGGGGGACGTCTCCGTCGAGACGTCGCGACGCTTCGGGGAATAGACGCCTAGCGTCTAAGTCACCCGACGGCGGAGGTGTCCGAGAAAGCCCAGCGCCGGCGAACACGGCTTGGGTATTCTCCTCCGCGAGCATATGAGATCTCAATCTCATATTCGTCATTGCTCTAAAGGACAAACGATTACGGCTGTATTGTATTGTCGGGCTACTTGCGTGTGCAAGTGTGTGGCAAAGAAGAAGTGCAGTAAATTCGACCTCGCGTCGACCCAACTCAAGTGTGACGATGAGAAGGGTCACCCTATAGCTAACTAACCTAACACCTAACAAGACCTCGCCGGGAAATGGACGAGGGAGGAAGGATTCACGGTTTAGAAAAACTATCTAAATAAAATTTCCTAACTTCAAAATTGTGTGAAGCACCAAAAAGGAAAAATTAAACTTGAAAAATTTTACTTCAAAAATTTACAACTGGATGTGACAAAAACCAAGCCAGAGATTTTGGGTAAAAGGATCACGGAGCCTAACCAGACTGTCTCAGGTGGAAAAGCCGAGAACAGCCGCAGGAAATAGGTACGGGAAGGACGCGAAACCCCTAGGTACCACAGGAAATGTGGCTCGCCAACGACAAAGTCGCAGCTAATGATGTCTTGACAGGCCGAGGAATTTAAGCTCGAACGATACAATCTTCGTGGAACTCTACGATCGAGCCGATTGTATCAGGTGAGATCTCGTTTTGGTGCCTGACCCCTTTTCATACGATGGGGATTTTTCGTCAACGTCGCGTACAGGTATTAAGTCGGGAAATAACTTTGATGAAGTTAAATCCCTAAGTGTCCGTTGCAAAAGATCACTTTACACTGATTATTGCTCGAGACTTAAACTACCTATCAACGTACTTTCGTAGCGCGAATAAAACACCTGTAAACCGTACTAGTAAGTCTAACCCCTTTTAAGATAGAAACAAAACGTTATGAATCTACTGTGAACTGAATTATTATTACCGAGAACCTGACTCTAACTGCTAGCCAAAACGATGAATTGCAGAAACAAAAGGCAAAGCCAAACAAACGTAAGTTATTTAACGGAAACACGAAATTGATTATTACACTGCAATTCGACAAGAAAGAGTGGCTGTCTGCTGCTTCGCTGCTTGCATATTTATTCAATCCTGACTGCTAAATCCGCGACACCCATTGGCGTAGAGGGCCAAAGTGGGCGTCGCCCTTGGCTGAACAAAACCCTAGCTCGTGAAAACGCGCGAGATTTGGGCAAATGACCGTTAAAGTCCCGTTATCTGCGTTTTCTAGGGAGTATTTGACAAAAGTCACTAAATACTCCCTAGATCTAGGGAGATATTGAAAGTCAGAATTTCAGATATCTCGATTCCTAGGGCGGTCCGATATTCGGAGAGCCCCGAGAAAAACCATAAACCAACGTGATTCTTGAACGCCGAAGAAATCCACGTATTCCTTCGCCGAGGAATCTATACCCGTTTTCCGATTTGGCCAACCTGATGAGAAATCGAATTGAAATAAAATAATTTGTGAAAACAAATGGAGCCACGGAATCTTTCCACCCAACAAGAGACTAGCGTGTCGAAACCTTGCTCTAAGTGTTCTGTATACCGGGTGCTCGACTGTTTGGGGCCACAAATTAATAAAATTGAAAACTAGTCAGGAATTTCCGGTAAATCGGTAAAACTACGTACAGTGGAGTTCCACTGGGTGGAGATTGGGACTTTACATCGTACAGGGTGAGACTAGACTAGTGACCTGAATATAATGCAAAAATCTAATATTATTCGACTGGCTTCTAGGTGAAAATTGAGAGTTATTGAGTGTAAAAATGGCTCACTAAAGGTGACCATACACAAAAAAAATCATCGTAGGAGCGCGGCGAGCTTGCCCTGCGACATAGCTTTACCGAATTTCATTAGTCTACATTAGAACGTTGAACGTTTAACACTTGACTTTTTTGTAATTACAGTAATCGTAATGTCAATGTTTGCTGAAATAGTTCAGTACATCGCCGCTTTACTAGGCCTCATCACCCCGAATGATGAGGTGAAGATACGTGAAGGATTGAGGGAATGTGCCAAAGGGGTGAAAAGGGTTAAAAATGCCATGCGTTATGCCGTTTCGGTGGGGGAGAAGCAGCATCTGGAAGCGTGTTTGCGAAACATTAATACGATGAGGAATCAGTTTAAGGCCGAGCATAAAAAAGGGATAGGGCATTCTTCTCGACCTGAAACTGCATGGAATCGTGTGAATTGGGATGACTCCGACTCAGCTTTCAATAGCCGAATCCTTGTGTTTGAGATTACACAAGGACCCCGGCTCGTTCCTGATTGACTCTAGAGCAATCTTCAAACGCCGCATTCATGACGCTCTCAAGAAGGAAAAGTCAGTCAAGGCGAACTCCGTTTCCTGTGGAGAATTCGAGATAGTGAAGGGAGCTAGTGTAGTGAAGGAGTATAAATACTTTACCACTACAAACTCGCCAATATATCGTGAAACCGACTTGGATGAGTGGTTTAACTCGAAGATTATTGCTCCCATTATGAAAGATCTTGAAGAGTTCCAGGAACGAGATTCAGGGTGGGCGTTGAAGAAAGTGGTTAATCTGGGCGTAAACATCAACAAGTTTACTTCCCAGCTTGGATCTTCTTACATCGAGTTGCCTGAAGAAATCAAGAAAAAAAAAGCTTGCATTAATGTCAGAAATGATGATCGAGCATGCTTCGCCTGGGCCGTTATTTCTGCCTTACATCCTGCTGATTCCATAAAAAATGCAAGCTGTTCCTCATCATACCCCTACTATTCAACAGTGTTGAAACTGAGAGGCATCCAATTTCCAATGACCATAAAGCAAATATCGAGATTTAAAAAACAAAATGGTATTTCGATCAACGTTTAAGTACTTGAAAAATTAAAAAATTCGTTCAAAACACTACCAACATTCCTTACTGATGATAAGAAGGAGAGACACGTTAATTTTCTTGGTGCAAGGCTGTTATTCTGATGACCATTTCGATGCTTCTACCAAATACCATTTTGTATGGATTAAAAACATGTCGAGGCTTCTTTCCAAACAGCTGAGTAAAGAACATGGTCTGAAGGAAAACTGAATAAACATACTGAGGATTGTCAAGAAGTAAATGAAACTGCAATAAGGATGCCAGAGCCGGGAAAAAATATTTTGAAGTTTAAACATTCCAAAAACCAGGTGAAGGCAACTTTCATGGTTTATGCTGACTTGGAATCGGCCTTGAAACCAGTCGGAGATCCCAAGAAACCCTACACTATCATTTTATAAGTCTCATCGTGGGCAGGACTGTATGGCGTGGTTTGCTGATGAAATGGCTCAATTGGCTGAGGATATGGCAACAGTTTTTTGGTGTCCTTATGATATCAATATGACTTGGGTGCAGGAAGCACAATTCAAACTTGCTTCACACTGCCACATTTGCGAGCAACCTTTCACTCCGGAATGTAAGAAAGTTCGAGATCACAACCACCTGATTTCCGGAAATAACTATCGGGGAGCTGCTCATGAAGGGTGCAATATCAACTACAAGGACACTCACACTGTTCCGGTTGTTTTTCATAATTTGAGTGGATATGATGCACACTTCATAACCGGGCTATACGTGGGATGCCATGATGAAGTATACCGGAATTGAGTTTGAACTTCTTACTGATGTCGACATGTTTCTATTTGTCGAGCGAGGTATTCGAGGAGGTCTGAGCCAAGTTTGCTCTAAACGTCGAGTTCATGCAAACAATAAGTATATGCCGAATAGATATGATCCTTCCAACCCTTCAACTTTCCTGATGTACTTCGATGTCAACAATCAGTACGGATGGGCTATGTCACTCTACCTTCCTTATGGTGGGTTCCAATGGGCAGATACCAATATTGATGTATCAAAAATACCTGTCGATGCCGATGAAGGATACATTCTAGAAGTTGACTTGGAATATCTTCAATATTTGCTTGATAAGCATAAGGATATTCCTTTTTGCCCCGAACATATATGTTCTACGACGAGGAAGCCTCCTGTGAAAGCTAAACAACTTACAAAGTTAATGGCCACTTTACACTCGAAGGAGAAATATATCATACATTATAGGGCATTAAAGCAGGCTTTAGCAAATGGATTGGTCTTGACTAAAATCCACAGAGTCCTAAAATTCAAACAATCACCCTGGCTCAAATCCTATATCGATCCGCAAGAAGGCAACAAATGACTTTGAAAAAAATCTTTTCAAATTGATGAACACCGCAGTCTTTTGTAAAACTATAGAGAACGTCTGGAAGAGGGTCAACATCCACGTTCTAACTGAGTGGAGTGGAAGATATGGTGCAGAAGCCTATATTTCAAAACCGGAGTTTAAAAATTGCACCATCTTCAACGAAAACTTGGTGGCTGTTGAGCTTAACAAGCTGCAAATTTTCCTAAACAAACCGATCTATGTGGGACAGGCTATATTGGATTTAGCGAAAACTACCATCTATGATTTCCACTATGGTTATATGGCTGAACGTTTTGGAGAGGACTGTACAGCTATGTACACTGATACAGATTCTTTCGTATACGAACTGCATCAAGACCCCTATGTAGTTATGAAGGAGGACTGCCACAAACATTTTGACACTTCAGACTATCCCTCCGACAACATTTATGGAATTCGTCAGGTCAACAAGAAAGTATTGGGTATGATGAAAGATGAAAATAGTGGCGTGCTGATGTAGGACTTCGTTCCAAATTGTATGCTACGAAAGTGTTGACATCAGATGCTGAGTATGATGAGGATGCAATCAATGAGATATTGATGAATTTTGGAACAACCAAGAAGGCTAAGGGCGTGAAATCGTCTGTGGTCAGAACTAAGATTACATTCGATGATTATGTAAAATGTTTGAAGAGTTGGAAATGTATGACTGTAACTCAAAGACTAATCCGCTCTAAGAAACATCAAGTACACTCAAATGTACAGGACAAAATTGCGCTCAACCCAAATGACGATAAACGCTACCTGATACCAAACTCAGATGAAACTTTACCTTGGGGACACTATTCAATAAAAGAAACTTTGATGGATACTTCAGAATAGCTTTGTATATATATATACTAAAATAAAATGTATTATTTGATGACTATTTTCTCATGATTGGTGGTTATGCTATGCCTACTGGGGGAGTCTTCCACAATAAAAAAAGGGTAACGCATTGGCACCTCCTGGGTGATGTGGAAACGGACTGATAGCAATATTCAACCAACGCTAAATTTTAAAGTATTTTGAATCTGCTTCAAATTAATATCATGTTTCTAACGTCCCTAACAACGCGTGCTACACCTAAACGAAATTGCGATAAAATTGGTTGCGTTAATTATGAATCATCCTCCTCAACACCCCAATCTGAATCCTATAAATGAGGTGACCCTCTCAACACCCTGCTTTAAATCCCATTGAAAAATTGTAAGGTAATAACATTTTTTTTTTAATTTTTAGATGAAATAAATGGGCTGATGTCCTGAAACATGTCGAATCTGATATAAAAGAGATGACCTTCCCAACACCCCGATTTAAATCCTATTGAAAAATTATAAGACAATAACAAATATTTTAAATTTTCAACTAAATAAATGGGGTAACATCCTAAACATCTTAAACTGAATCTTGAATTTTTCACTAGAAATGGCCACTTAAACATTTCGAATCTGATATAAAAATTATGGATCAACGCTGCATGTCAATATAATCATTTGAAACTCATTAGGGAATGCTATATCAAATCGCTGGTTAATATTCCGTACAATCAGTTGTCACTAGTTTTACGAATGAAATATATCCATAAAAATTCTAACCAAGAGGAGAAAAAATTATGTGTAGAAACATATGTGGATCATATCAATGAATATAAATGCTTCGGCGAATTAAATATGTTAATGAAAAATGGTCTGAAATGAACAAACAAAAAATATTGTATGGAAACATAGCGTGAAAATGTATTGAAACACGAGTTTATCTAAATGATTAATAAAAATTTTCCAAATGGTGAAGAAATGTTGTACAGAAACATAAGCGAATCATATTTATGAATATAAGCTGAACAAAAAATATTGTATGTAAGAATGAACTCTTTACCTACTAACAAAGAAAAAAATTGTATGGAATCACAAGTTAATATGAATGAAATGAATTATTAAAAATTCTCCAAATGGTGAAAAAATGATGTGCAGAAACATGAGTTTATTCGAATGAAATATGGATATAAACACGAGTTTACCCGAATGAAATATATCGAAGATAGGTAAAAATGCAAACAACTAGAGAAAATACAGTTCTTTGATAGCCTCCAGGCAACAATTTCTCCTAAACGAAAAACACTGTTCTCCCCAAGAAGGAATATGAACCCACTAATAGACTTCTTAGCTGAAGTATTACTCGCCCAGTCTGAGTCAACAAATCCATACAAAATCAGGTCTCTATCTGCTTTCATCTTCAGTTTGAAATTACTCTTTCCTTTCAGATATTTTATAACTCTCTTGACTGCGTCCAAATCTAGCTGACATGGTTGGCTAACTCTTCGTGTTAGGTAATTCACAGCTGAGGCTATATCTGGTCGGGTCATAGTTGATAGGTATAGAAAAACCCCCGCTGCTTTTATATAATTCTCATTATTCGGCAGAAGCTTCGTGTTTTCTGTGAATTTGTGATTCTCTGTGTTCTTTGGAGTTGTAACGGCATAAGCATCTATTATTACAAATTCCTCAAGAATTTTATTTACTTTATGTTCTTGATCAAGAAGGTATATGCCATCTTTGTCCCTTCGAACATTCATTTCAAAAAAAGAAATTCAAAAGTCAAGAATTTCAAAATACTCATTGAGTTCTCCTCCCAGCGTCTTTATAACATGGACAGTTTTTTAGCAAATCAAAATATCATCAACAAACACTAAAATATACAGAAAATCTCCTTCCTCAAATTTCGTGAATGAACATTGGTCATTCGCACTATACTGAACTTCTGTCAATCTTTCATCCCAGGCTTTTGCTGCCCGTTTGAGTCCATATATTGATCTTTTTCAATCTATATACAAGGTGCGGTTGATCTTCATTAATGATACCATCAGGCTGAGTATATCCTTTTATTATATTATTCCGCTAATTCAGCATCCAGTAGTGTAATAAGATAATCTAGTCTACTTTCAGGAGCCATATTGCATCCATCAAACAAAGATTCAACCGTCATATCACATATATGGATATTTTAATTGGGGTTAGCTAATAAAACTCAATATCACTGAGACCCCAAGGAAAGGTGTGGGTTGTATTAGGTATAATTAACTCGTCGTCAGCAAATGATAGTGCTACCTCATTTTTCATTTCCGTATACATATCATGTGAAATACTTCTGAACGAATTCATCTTCCTAAATATTTTTCCTCCATTTTCGACAATATTTTTGTAATCTCCATGGGTTGGTTCTTTATCACAGATCTTTTCACACCCTTGGCTCTTTTTACCCCGCTTGGAACAGATTGTACATGGTATGCTTTCTCACCTGTACCATAAAAACTGATTATGGGATCGTTTGGGAACTCATCTTTGAAATTACCCAAGACTGAAGGTGTTACAGGTATGTTGAATTTGTTATCTACATTATAAGTGGAGGTATCAAATCTGCATATATTGCTGTTGATGAAGTCATAAAAATTTGGAGTTTGTACCTTCAGAATTAGTGAATCCGTGTCAGTGTATAGAAGAGAGACATTCTGACCAAATTCTCTTTTTATAAATCCATAATAAAAATCATACATTAAAGTCTTGGATAATTCCAAAACACTGAATTCCAAATACAATGGTTTATTGTAATGCACTTTTACTTTACTCAGTTGGATAGCAACAAAATTTTCAGAAAAAATTGGACAATCAGAGCAGCCGCCCCTGATTTTCTGTGAACATTTTTCTAATGTGTGGCAAATCTTACATCTATCCTTTTGTCCACGTTTTTCATAGTCTTACCATACACTGAGTTGACCATTAGTTTATAGAAATCTATCTCAGCCTTATTGGTTGAGCTTTTACGCATTTGGGTATTGAGATGGATGTTAGGTTTCATCCAACATGACTGTTTGAATCTGAGTACTCTGTGTGTGCACATTACAATCAAGCCATTGTTGATTGCCTGTTTCAGATTTTTATAGTGCACTATGTACTTCTGTTTATCATGCAAGTTTGGTATTAATTTAGGGGTTTTATACTTGGACTTTTGTGAAATCATCCTGTCTACCAGAAAAGGGACATCAGCATGATGATGATGCATTGTGGGTAATGAATATCGACTTCGAGGACGTATCCACATGAATCATCGTCAGCTATACCCATTATATCTGAATTTGAGATTTCTTCTGGGCTTTACCATTCGAAATCGTGGGTAGGTAATGGCTGTGACATACTATGACCATAAACATTAGTAGCGTCTGAATATTAGATGCCTCCGCATATCCCCTTTTTGAAAAAAATGTATCATATCAATATCCGTGAAGAGTTTCAACTCGATATCTGTATATTTCAGCATTGCATCCCAAGATAGACTTGGTGCACTATAATACTGAGCTGGATGCAATTTATATGTATTTAAACATATCCTTCAGAAATTCTCGAATACATCAAACAGTAACAGTGTGTCAGATTTGAAGTATAAGTCCGAATATTCCCCCAAGCTCTTACACTCGAATAAATTTCAAACATGTTTAGCCTTTAAGTAGTCTCTATCGGATATATGTTCTTCATTTAAGTTGGCCTAAAATTGATTTTTGGTGGGTAAAGTGGTAACATCCAATTTACCGATATTGTCAACAAAACTATAAGGAAAAATACCTTTCTTTCTCATCAAATTGCATTTATCTAAATCGGAAAAATGTTTTGAAATTTCTGAACATTGTTCATCACTCAAATTCGCCCCCAACTTCTCCAATGAACTAGACATAACGTTGAAACTATCAATGAACCTCATTTTTAAATAATTTTTCTTCGTTTCCCCTTTTCGATTTTGATAACATGTGTATATACAGATTTAGTAAAAGAAATATACCTTTCCTTAGTTTGTGCTATAACCTCAACATTGTCTTCATCTCCATATAATTATTTTATGAACATATGACAATCGAATGCACTCATGTTATGGCATAAAATTGGGATGAACTTGGGAATTTTGAAATTCAAGTTACAAACAGAGTGGGCTGCTGGAAATCTTTTTTTTTCCAGAGAGGTGGCGATGATCTCGGACCTTAACATTCCCTTCTGTGAAAGTTTGTTCACATATACCACATGTTGTGGCATTATTATACTCTTCTAACTCTTCTGAGGTTTGTTTATGCATCGGTTCTATGAAGCGTAAATGTTGACGATGAATATTTTTCAAGTCATCTTCGAGACGCGTTGTGAACACCTTTGCCGCTTCAGCGCCACTATATGTAACGAATTTGGACAAATTATCATGGAAAGAACATTTTATCGAATAGGTATGCAAAATAATAGGGCTCATGTTGGAAAGTTTTATTCGTGTATGAGAATTCCGGTTCGGTTCACTAGTTTGAATGGGATTCAACACAGATTCAAAATCTGCATACACCACAAAGGGTACCGTTATTTGTCTTCCGAAATTTTCAATTATAAGTTTATTATCAGCAACATTTTACCATATTTATTGATTTTCAAATCAATTTTTGGTGTTGTTGTGTAAATATGATTACAATCATACAACTGACGGCGTAATAGTGTAATTGCTCTTTTGAAAAGTATACCAAACAACCATCGCAAAAATATTTTTGGTTTCCATGGGATGAGATTTGACTACTCGCCAAACGTGAAAGATTTTTTATCCAGCAATCCAAATCATCTGTGATAACCAACAAATTGACATGTCTTGTGAGTTTTCTCTGAGAATCTCGTAATGGATCCACAACTTCCCACGTGACTTTATTGTCTTCAAATTTTGATTCTTAACCATACATACAAATATCATTCAAATGCTCAAACAATTTGATATCCCGTAATTTCACACCTGTTACATTCAAAGCGGAACTGTAGTGGGGGTATGAAGACGCATTAGCAGGAAACAAAGCTGATGTTACAGCCCACGCAAAGCAGTATTGATCATAATTCTTTACGTTGACCACTGCCTTCTTCATCTCGACAACTGCCTTCTTCATCTCAATAAATCGTGGTATTGGGTTTTACTACAGAAAACGGTATTTTCAGTGGTTTTATTCAATAATTATAACGACTTAAATTCATATATCATACTTGACATGTAATGACATATAACAACTTGCAACTATTTTGTTTCATCAATGGATATTCAAGATGTTCTGACTGAAATAACACAGTGTCATCTGACGAATACCAACAGTATGAAGATCCTCCAAAGGGGTTTTACTTGTTTATGTTCACCTCCAGAAACAGAATTTTCTCACATTCCCATCCTGAAAAGAAACAATCATTTCCCCCACATACCTGAATCACGTCCCTCAAATTCTGATGCTTGAGCAATTATACTGTCTTGGAAGGCATTGAGTAATTGATCCAAATCAGCAGATAAATCTACTATACGATTTTTTTAATTGAATGACTTGATATCCATGACTTCCTGGGTTTGGATAATGTAACTACCAAATGCCTCCATGTTGATCTTGACACTGTAGTGCAAGTTGATGTTGTTTTTCAATAAATCGAATACTTTACGTCAAATTTTATTAAAGAATGGAGCATACTCGCTATAAACATTTTCAGCAAACACCCTGTATCTGGCAGTTCGACATTTGAATGTACTTTTGATAAGCTGTACTCCATCACTCAAATAGACACATGTATTCGTTCTATATTTGAGTGTCCTCTTGTGTGACTTGATTTGAGAATTCGGGACCACCCCATCACAAGTCCACACGTATAAGGTGCTAATACAGGAGCTTCCATCAGTTTTTCTGAAGGACCAATCTGACGCATATCTCTGCGATGGAATAGCTCCTCACTTGCCTTTCATATACTCGCTTAGTGGTGGGAATATTTTGTTGGAAGGGGGTGTGGGCATATTTTGACTGTCCAACATCGCGCGTCAACTGATTATCTGTTTGAGAGACATTAACGTAGACGAAACACCTTCAAATACCTCAATTACACAAGGTGCCGAACAACTTCAATTATCACAATCACCAGCAATACTTTTAAATACACTGTACCTCTTATTACATGTAACCTTCGAACACCTTCAAGTACACCAATTACGCACAATACTTCTAGATATCTCTAAGTACATATGGCTCTCATTACTGGATATGGCTCTCTTTATAAATTAACAGTACTTGAGAGGGACACAAGGTCAATAAGCAATTGCGTATTGAAAAAAAAGTACCGCTATTAAGTATATATACAAACTCTATCTACAATTACCCGAAATATTTTCTCGAGTACAAATCTAAAACTATACACAAGGGAATCAAAATAGAAATGATCAAAATTCACTGTACCATAATAATTATAATAGTAACTATCAGGGTTACTGAATAGAAATAATGGTCAATACAATAACAATAGACAATATAATTTACAACAAAATAGACAGGAACGAAATTCGTAGTGATGACAATAGAAATAATTGAGGTAATAATTTCTTCAAAAGACTTATTACTGATCTCAGTAACAAGGAAATTCCATTATTGAATTTATTAAAGAAAAATACTAAGTGGACATGGTAAGAAATTTACAAAATTCTATGCAACTATTTTTCTCCTACCTACATAACTTACAATACATGAAAATATATACCACCAAATAGCAAGTTGCTGGTATATCAAGATACAACAAGATAATATAGTGGATATAAAGAGAGCTTATATCTTTGGGGACTTTAAAAATTTGCCTGAAATCACTGGAACTTATCATCAGCATAACGATTTCAATGATAAACTAAATATTATTACTGTACTTTCAATAACTATGAACTAATGAATGACATAAAAAATCTGCAAGGACATACCTTAGACTTAGTAGTCAGTTCAATAGATGGTGTGAATAAGTGTACAGTTGAAAGGGATTATCAACCCTTAGTTAATGAGTATGTATATCACCCAACTCTAAATATTAATATTAGGATTAATACTGATAAAAAACATAAAACTGATTATTTGCCAGAGATTGAATATAATTTAAAAAAGGCAAGTTAAAGAATCAGAGATGCAAATTGGAACGACATCTCAAATGAAACTAATGTTGTAACGTGGTTTCCTAGCACTTTACAATCTGCGCATGCGTGGAAGGCTGCTTCGGCCGCCAGCTTCGTTATTTACCGTGGGGAAGCACCACTGCACCGGGCAGCTTAGTGAAGATACGGTAAGTCAGGGATCACTGTGTACTGACTAATAAAATGTGGCCAGAAGGGCAGATTTTACTTGACCTTGACTGGGAGAAAATAATGCTTACCAGCTGCGAAAGAATGAATAGGAAACAATAAAAAGACACGGATTCGGTATAACTGATTAACTCTAATTAAATAACACCTAGCTTCTGCCAACGCGCATGCGCAACTATCGCGAGCGGTTAGGTACGGACAGGACTGTGAGAACGGATTCTACGCTTAGTAACACTACGGTAGCAAGTACAAAACAACCCTACACACGATGCCGGTGAAAGCTCTAGAATACTACGTTAGCAAGCAAATTAACCTTACAAACGGTGCCGGTGAAAGCTTTGTAATTCTACGTTAGCAAGCACAATTCAACCTTATAAGCGGGGCCGGTAAGAGGAGTCAAGTTACAACAATCGAGCAATAAGGTACCAGGCTGTCCTCCGATCGGTTCAACGTTACAGGGGGGAAAGCTACCAGTTCAAAATCCCGTAGTCCACTCAAATAAGGCAGGGAGTACCCCACGATCCTTATCTGTTGGAGCTTTCGCGGGTAGTAGCTATTAAACGCGATTGGATTTGTCTTGGATCGCACAAGGCAGGGATTACCCCACGTTCCTTCTGGATCGGTACCACTGAGTCGGAAGGATCTCTATTCGCGACCTACGATAATTTTGACTATCTTGCAGCCCGGAAGCTCCCGTTCCAAACAAGGCAGGAAGGACCCACTATCCTTAAGGCTGAGAGCTTCTGCGGGTGCGGAAAGGACGTCTCTACTTGGCTTGCAATCCACCAAGGCAGGGAGTATCCCTCTATCCTTCTGAATCGGTCTATTATCAAGAATGCCACCCCTCAGCAGTATGAGAGGTCAACTTGGCTTGCAATCCAACAAGGCAGGGAGTATCCCACTATCCTTCTGGATCGGTCTATTATCAAGAATGCCACCCCTCAGCAGTATGAGAGGTCAACTTGGCTTGCAATCCAACAAGGCAGGGAGTATCCCACTATCCTTCTGGATCGGTCTATTATCAAGAATGCCACCCCTCAGCAGTATGAGAGGTCTTCCCTTCGATACGAACAATGAAACGGTCGATCCCGGTCGGAGACAGCCCTACAACTCTCAAAGCGGAAATATATTAATAAAGCAAAGCACAATCGGAAATCTCTTACCAAAACAGTCGGCCCGTCGGTCACTCTCGGCTTCGTTCGGATGGCTCGGTGCTGGCTTGCTCTGGTATGTCTGGTCAGCGGTTCGGTCGGTGCAGCTACTGCCTGAAATCGTTGTTCTCGCTAGGGACTCGAATTTCTCACCACCACACAACCGTCGCGCTCAGCCGATGGCTGGAGCTCACTGTCGGCGCTCGTCAACTATTGATGTCGGAAAGAGCACGGCACACAAAGGCATTTCACCCTTTTACTACCCTGAGTGAAACGCGTGGGTGTTTGCTATCTGAACAGATTCCCAACACTGATACGTATACTTTCCAAAAAGAACGGTATTTTTAACTCTTCTATTACCGGAGATAATACTATTTCATTATCCTGTACTACATTCAACCGGACTTTAGGAACTTCGCTACATTCCCCCCTTACTTCAGAAAAAAAAATGTTATGAACATAATATTTTTTTCCCTGTCAGTTGACGAAACTAGGCGGTGCAATTTACAAAACTGATACAATATATGATACAACCAAACAAAATACAAATTACTAACAGCATTAAAACTAAAATTTCCAACAGCATTAAAACTAAAATTACCCTTTATTCAACGGCAGGTGTCTACCCTTTCACGGCACAAGACTTTATTTAACGGTAGATCCACCTGTTACAAATACAAAAATGAACTAGAATTCCAGCGGCTTTTACTATCATCTTTCTGGGATCTCTGCTCGATGACTTCGATTAGGGCCAACGGAAATTACTCCCACTTTTCCAATGACCACTGTGGTCAGATAGCATAGCCTTCATCCTTCATCCAGGCTAAATATTACGGTTCATTTTAAGAGTTCCTTGGCCCCGACCCTACTTAGTTCTGGCCTATGAAGTTCCGCGAAACTATGAACCGAATCAAGAACATCTAGAAACTAAAACAAAACTAAACTTGATTTCTAAACATAGACCCTACTTTATCTTGGGATCTATTGGGTCCTTTTGACATCAAAAGGGTGAGGATACCCGCAAGCAGGACACGACACATGGTACGACGGGTGTGGACAACGGCACGTCGAACAGGGTTCTTCTACTTTCCGGATGGTTGGATTATGTTCAACTGGCTGCGCTTCGTCGGGGAAATACCTTTCGGGGACACGTCGTTTTTTCCTCTTTGGTGTATGCTGGATACTCGGATCACAGACACAATTTCGTGACAACGTTCCAACACACCCACAACGAGAGCAGAACAGAATGGCTGGATTACGACATTCTTGCCGCCGATGTCCTGGTCGACCGCATCGCCAACACAGGTCTGGGGTAATGCGTACACGTTCTGGTACGGGAGAAAACGGAGTTTCGGCTGCTTTCGGGCGACTTATCCGACCGGCAAGTTCCTGTCGTTTTATATTCTCTGCCGTCCAGAAAAGGTCGTTGAAGGGGTCGAGTTCCGGATGAGTGATGAAGAATGGATGTTTCCCTTCCGGTAATGGTTCTATGCCCCATGACGGCTGTGCATCGTTTGGTTTCGGTATAGTTGGGGGGGGTTCCGGCTTTCGTGCTGGTCTTCTCCTCGAGTCCTGGTTCTTCTTGAATTACCGCCATAGTGGGTACAGCAGGGGTTCCTTCTATCACTTGATCTGCCTCCAGGATTGCTTTCTCCAGCTGCTGGATGAGCTGGTCAGCGACTACTGTTGCATCCGACTTCTCAGGTGTCGAATTCATCCCTCAGTCGGTTACAGCGGTTTGGAATACTCATTCTGAATGCAGAGAAGACAATAAAAACTAAGCGGTATTGACAAAATAATTAGTTTATTCATCAACCTAACAACATTTCTCGAATTTCCCAGGGGCTAATCCTAACATAAAAACTAAGATATAATAAAAAAAATAATTATAATTTGAGTATAAGATCAAACTACTTCTACACGGTCACACGGAATTTTGGCTGTGCGGTAATTCCAGGCCTGCTGGTAGCATCACCCTTATCCTCTGACCAGATGCATCTCGCAAGGAGTATCTGATCCTGCGGCTAGGTGGCGCTCCGGAGGGGCGCAATAAGCGAAGTTGGTCACGTAACTCCGGATCCCAACTCCGAGGGTCGAGACGACATCTGAGTGCGGCAATGAGCCGGTCGGTCGACCACTTAGGGGTAGGTGCGGGGGCCGGCTGCCGCTCTTTCTTGGGACTGGCGGTTGCTTGAGTCACCAACAACCTGGCCGCCTCTGTTTCGACACTCAGGTTTGCGTCGGTGGCGAGCGATTGATTCCGCCGGGATGCTTCGGTCCTTGGAGGGGTGATCTGGATATTCGAAATCACGTTGACAATCGGACGGGGAGAAATGAGGGCTGGCTTATTCCCGCTCGTGGTATCGGTTAGGGGGTGCGTCGATTGGCGAGGTGGCGGCCCCACCGTTGCGATTTTGGGCCGGCGCATTTTTAGGTCTCGGGCCAGAATGCTTATGGCTCTCATGCGAATGGTGGCTTTGGCATTTTTCGCCTCGCATCGTCGGTCGGCGAAAGCAGGGGTGCGGTAGCGTGTTTTCCCTTTGGCGGTTGTTCGAAACAACGACGCGACATCTCCTGAAACAGGAAGGGACGTTACCCGTGATGGTTCTTCTGGACCGTGCGCAGGTCGCAGGTCCTTGATATGTATTCTATTGAGCTTCTTACCGGTGCTGCTTTTGAGATTGTATACAACCGGGGACCAAACTTTAGTTACGGTGTATGGACCTGAATATTTTGGAGCCAACTTTGCAGCAAAACCCTCACCGGCAGATGATAAATGATGTTATTTTTTCATCACTCGGTCCCCGAGATGGCAGCGCCAGTCTCGTCATCTCAAGTCATAATGTCTTGCAGCTTGTGCAAGCGTTGTTTCTGTTTGTCGATCTGATCGATGCTTTCCGAGTTCGAGTCCGAGTTGTACGGTACACAGCGTTGGGCACTTCAAGTTCACGACCGAAGTTCAGGAAAGCCGGTGAATAACCCGTGGCGTCATGTCGAGCCGTATTAAGCGCAAATAAAAGTTCAGGAAGGTATCGGTCCCAAGTCCTGTGTTCGTCGACGCAAAACTGGGATATCATTGTTTTGAGCGTTTTATTAGTTCGTTCGACCGGGTTAGCTTGTGGGGTGTACGGCGGCGTTCGACAATGTTTAATGCCCAGATCTTGCAGCATAGTGGTGAAAGTCTGGCCAGTAAATTGAGACCCGTTATCACTTATCACGAGTTTTGGGCACCCAAAGCGAGTAATTATATCCTCGTATAGCACCTGGCTCACGGCTCGGGCGGTCGCGTTACGTAAAAGACGACAATGCACCCACTTAGTGAATCGGTCTTGGAATACAACCAAATAACTGTGACCACGGCTGGACCGAGTTAGTGGTCCCACTAGGTCCGTGCTAACACACTCCCAGGGTCGGCGGTTAGGAGACGGTTGCATCTTACCGGCTGGTTTCATTTGCGAAGATTTATATTGTTGGCACGACATACAGGAGCGTACGTACTTGGCGATGTCATGGAACATTCCTGGCCTATAATACCGGTGAGCGATGCGCGCTATGGTCTTTTCAATGCCCATGTGGCCAGCAGTAGGAGCAGCATGATTCTCTCGTAAGACCCCTTCTCGTTTTGACTTTGGCACACACAGTTTCCATGGGTCGCACAATTCTGGGTCCATGATACTATTCGGATCCCAAAAATGGCGATACAAGTGCCCATTTCGGATACAATAGTCCGGATGCAGAGACGGGTTTCTTTCGACTTCCGCTTTCCGATTATCATACCAAGAGCACCAAATCTCTGGAATGACTGCGGCCAACTCACCGAAAAGTTCCTCATCAGTATCGAACGGCATGGGTTTTCGAGATAGGGTGTCAGCCACTTTATTCAGAGTACCTCGGCGGTATTGAATATCAAAGTCATATTGTTGGAGAAACAAACTCCATCGAGCCAATCTTCCAGAAGGACTCTTAATAGAGTTCAACCAACGAAGGAAATGATATCCTTCCAGGTACGGGCGCATTTTTTCGATGCCCCATACGATAGCCAGACACTCTTTTTCGGTAACAGAGTAAGCAATTTCGGAGGATGTCAGTGACCTACTCGCGTAAGCGATGACGTGTTCGCTTCCATCCACCTGTTGGGTTAGGATTATTCCGAGGCCGTTGTCTGACGCATCCGTCTGAAGCGTAAAAGGCTTACTGAAGTCCGGACAGGCGAGTACGGGGGATTCGGTCAAACACATCTTGAGCCTCTGGAACGCCTCCTCCTGAGGAGTTTCCCATCGCCATCGGTATCCCTTCTTTAGAAGTTTGTGGAGCGGAGCGGCTATCTCCGAAAAAGAAGGTACAAAGCGACGGTACCAGGAGGCCATACCCAAGAATCTGCGTAAGGCTCGCACATTCCCGGGGGCAGCTAGTCCTACAATGGAGGCTACTTTTTCAGGGTCCGTTCGAATCCCTTCTGACGTTACTAGGTGTCGCAGATACCTCAGGAACCTACGCCCAAATGAGCATTTGTCTGGGTTCACCCGTAGGTTCGCGGCCCTTAGGCGCCGAAACACCTCCCGAAGGTTTTCCAAATGCTTATCGAAAATTTTCCCCCAAGACGATAATATCATCTAGATAAGCAAAACAATAGGGATCCATTTCCGGCCCTATGACACGATCCATTAGGCGTTGGAAAGTGGCGGGGGCGGCATGTAGCCCAAATGGCATAACGCGAAACTGGAACAGGCCGCGGCCAGGTACTGTGAATGCTGTGATCGGTTTGCTCTCTTCCGCAAGTATCCCTGTTTGGGGTCGATGCTAGATATATATCGTGCCCGGCGAAGTTTGTCTAGTACCGAATTAATAAATGGAAGAGAATACGCGTCTTTCAAGGATACCGCATTTACCTTTTGGAAGTCAATGCAAAAACGGGGTTTACCATCTTTCTTTCGGACAATAACAACCGGGGAACTCCACGGACTAACGGACGGTTCTATTACCCCTTCCTGAAGCATACGGTCGACCTCAGTGTTGATAATAGCTTGCATTCGCGGGTTTTGCGGCCGGTAACGTTGTTTGATGGGTTCGGAGTTGGATTAACGAATTTTATGTTCCAGCAACGGCGTAACCCCGCAGATACTATTGAAAGGCCGCAAATCATTTTCTAAGAATTCGTTGAGTCGCCTCTCCTGCTCCGGAGTCAGAGTGAGGAGCGCTCTGACCGCGTCAGAGGTATCAGAAGCAAGGGTATCGATGGGACTACAAGGTACCGGTCGCGAGTATGACTTGATAAGAGAGTCGTCGACCCAGATACTTCCGGTATCGAGTTCCAAACGGAAATGACGTCGCGTTAGCACGTCCATACCTAGAACCATGTCCGACGACAATCCGGGCAGATATCCAAACGCTTCAATGCTGCACGTCACCCCTATGGTCAGGGCTACATGGTATGTAGCCGGCACAGCGATATGGTGACCATTCGCCATCCTGACGGAGCATGACGGAAACTTGGACGGATGCAACCGTAGCCCTAGCCAACTGTCGTTGAAGCGATCGCCCACGTATGAGTTGGCCGCCCCGGTGTCCAGCAAGGCTCTGGCCGTCCCTAGCACCGTTACAGTAATGTGGGGACGGTTATCCCCATGTTCCACTGGAGCTGGTATATTCGAGGTAGGTTGGGGGCGGCATTGTTCGTACCTCGGGTCGAGACAACGCCGGTCTAGTTTCCCGACCTTGGACACGGACAGTCCCGGGACATCACGCCTTCCTGTTTACATCGCGAACAAAACAATTTTGGCGGAGCCGTGCATTGGCTTCTGTAATGTCCTGCTGTCCGCAACGCCAACAATCGGCTTGTTGGTGTGTGGTTCGGCTGGGACCCGCTCGGTCGCGTTCGCTGGTGGGGCGTGGAAGTAAGCCTGATTTGGCAGGGACTACTCTCAATGTCTCGGATGTGTTAGGTGCACTATTCCAGGGAATATATTGGATTGAGGAACGAGCCGAGCTTCGAAGTTCACTTTCGAGTAGCTCGTACTCTCGGACGGCTTTCGAAAACGAAGCAATGTTGGTAAAGTCTGTCCTGCGAATCTGTTGTCGGTACTCTGGCCTTAGATTGGGGTACAGCCATTGTAGTTCTTGGGCATCAGATATATTACCGTGGCGGCGTATCAACGTTTGCAGATCGGTAATATACTGTGCCGCCCTCTCATTGGGTCTTTGTACCCGTCTACTAATATCAGCTTCCAGGTCAATCTGATAATTGACCGGGTAGAAAAACTCTTTGAAATCGGCAACGAACGCCGACCAGGTTGGCCATGCGGAGCGGTTGTTACGGAACCAAAGCGCAGGCATACCTTTCAGTAACTCTGGCATTACTGGTAATACTTGATCTGGAAGAACGTTCTGCGCCTCACAGATCTCTTCCAGTCTTTCTAAGAAGGCTGCTGGGTCTCCTTCACCATTGAAGGCAATTCTCCAGTCCTGCACCCGTAAAGGTGTGACTCTAGGAGCAGGGGGAGCACCCAAACAAAAGGAAGATAGGTTCTCGAACTGAGCATTACTGGATTGGTTCACTGTGATGCTGGGATTAGCTGTCGACATGGACGTCGTCACGGGCACAGTCCTTCCCGTTTGAGTCACGGCAATTTGCGGTTGGGGAAAAGTAAAAGGTGCTGGTATAGTTTGAACACTAGGTGATGGGCGGCCTTCCCTAATAAACTTTATTAAGCGCTTCCGTTTTTCATCGACGGTGCCAGTCATGTCTAATCGAAACTTGGAAAGCTAAACGTCCAGTTCGTCTTTCCGTAATAGATATACCCATCCCACACGTGTATCTGTTGGGTCATTACCCCAATTAAAAACAGTGTTGAGATTGAGGTCTGGGGTGACGGGACCCTTCGGAGGGGAACTACCAGACTTATCGGGTGAATCAGGTATGATTTATCAGTTGCTCTTGTCTAATTAGACCTCAGGTTCTTGCGTCAGCTACGCAAGCACCTGATTTTGAGCCGGTAACTCGATAGTGATAAGTCGAACGGCTTTGGAAATGATTGATTTCGATTCCCCGTCCTCGAAAACCTATCACACGACGTCTCGCTCGTTATAATAGCCCGACTAACACAACCTGTCAAAATATGACAGGTGCGCGATTTTGCGTATTTCGGTCTGGACGATGGCCCGGAAACGTTTCGCGGTAATTTCAGCGATCTCAAACAGTTGATTTACCTTGAAGAGGTCGTATTTGCGTTTTGACAAAAGCTGGGTGGTCTACGGTCTTAGTACACTTTCAATCATGTCCCTGCTCGGGCGCCAAATTTGTAACGTGGTTTCCTAGCACTTTACAATCTGCGCATGCGTGTACGGCTGCCTCGGGCGCCAGCTTCGTTATTTACCGTGGGGAAGCACCACTGCACCGGGCAGCTTAGTGGAGATACGGTAAGTCAGGGGTCACTGTGTACTGATTAATAAAATGTGGCCAGAAGGGCAGATTTTACTTGACCTTGACTGGGAGAAAATACTGCTTACCAGCTGCGAAAGAATGAATAGGAAACAATAAAAAGATACGGATTCGGTATAACTGATTAACTCTAATTAAATAACACCTAGCTTCTGCCAACGCGCATGCGCAACTATCGCGAGCGGTTAGGTACGGACAGGACTGTTAGGACGGATTCTACGCTTAGTAACACTACGGTAGCAAGTACAAAACAACCCTACACACGATGCCGGTGAAAGCTCTAGAATACTACGTTAGGAAGCACATTCACCTTACAAACGGTGCCGGAGAAAGCTTTGTAATTCTACGTTAGCAAGCACAATTCAACCTTATAAGCGGGGCCGGTAAGAGGAGTCAAGTTACAACAATCGAGCAATAAGGTACCAGGCTGTCCTCCGATCGGTTCAACGTTACAGGGGGAAAAACTACTAGTTCAAAATCCCGTAGTCCACTCAAATAAGGCAGGGAGTACCCCACGATCCTTATCTGTTGGAGCTTTCGCGGGTAGTAGCTATTAAACGCGATTGGATTTGTCTTGGATCGCACAAGGCAGGGATTACCCCACGTTCCTTCTGGATCGGTACCACTGAGTCGGAAGGATCTGTATTCGCGACCTACGACAATTTTGACTATCTTGCAGCCCGGAAGCTCCCGTTCCAAACAAGGCAGGAAGGACCCACTATCCTTAAGGCTGAGAGCTTCTGCGGGTGCGGAAAGGACGTCTCTACTTGGCTTGCAATCCACCAAGGCAGGGAGTATCCCATTATCCTTCTGGATCGGTCTTTTATCAAGAATGCCACCCCTCAGCAGTATGAGAGGTCAACTTGGCTTGCAATCCAACAAGGCAGGGAGTATCCCACTATCCTTCTGGATCGGTCTCTTATCAAGAATGCCACCCTCAGCAGTATGAGAGGTCTTCCCTTCGATACGAACAATGAAACGGTCGATCCCGGTCGGAGACAGCCCTACAACTCTCAAAGCGGAAATATATTAATAAAGCAAAGCACAATCGGAAATCTCTTACCAAAACAGTCGGCCCGTCGGTCACTCTCGGCTTCGTTCGGATGGCTCGGTGCTGGCTTGCTCTGGTATGTCTGGTCTGCGGTTCGGTCGGTGCAGCTACTGCCTGAAATCGTTGTTCTCGCTAGGGACTCGAATTTCTCACCACCACACAACCGGCGCGCTCAGCCGATGGCTGGAGCTCACTGTCGGCGCTCGTCAACTATTGATGTCGGAAAGAGCACGGCACACAAAGGCATTTCACCCTTTTACTACCCTGAGTGAAACGCGTGGGTGTTTGCTATCTGAATAGATTCCCAACTGATACGTATACTTTCCAAAAAGAACGGTATTTTTAACTCTACTATTACCGGAGATAATACTATTTCATTATCCTGTACTACATTCAACCGGACTTTAGGAACTTCGTTACAATGTCAACCATGCTTTAGATATTTTTTATACCATATGAAATGAAATAGTTGAAGAATACATTCCTAAGTATTCAATGAAAACAAATAATAAAAAATATCCTATATGGTTCACTAAACCAATTAAAGACTTGTTAATGGAAAAGGATAAATAGGCGGATATCAATAACAAATTATTATCAGAATAAATTTGAAGATAGAAGGAAAGTAAAAAGTATTATCAAATTAGAGGAACATGAATATCTACTTAAATTAGAAGAGAATATAACAAACAACGTAAACTATTTCTGGAATTATATTAAATGTAGAAGAAATAAGTAGCTCATTAAGTTTGGAGCATTATACTTACAAAGATGAGCATATACAGTATCATAAATCGGCTGAATCATTCGCAGAATTTTTTGCATCTGTTTATAACTCGAATAAAGCAACATACGACTTGAATAACTTAGACAATCTCAATGTAAACGATACATATATTATTAATTATTTGACAAATAGAATTCAGTAATGCTGTAAAAAAACTCAAACCTAAAGAAGCAGCTGGGATAGATGAAATGCCTCCATATATACTCTAAGGGTGTAATGAATGGCTAAGAAAACCACTTCTTCATATATTTAACTCTATTATTTCAACAAATACATTTCCATCAATATGGAAAACATCTTTTACTACTCCAATTCACAAAGCAGGAAAAAAATGATCATTGAAAATTATAGACCAATATCCATAATGTGTGCTCCAGTTGAGTTATTCGAACAAATAATATATTAAGTTTCATATAATCAGGTTGAAAAATATATTGTACCACAGCAGCATGGTTTTGTTACATAAAATCTGTGAATACAAATTTATTTTTATTTGCAAATTAAGCGTATGAGTTATTGGAGGATAGATCGCAACTTGACACGGTATATACAGACTTTAAAAAGGCATTTGATAAAGTCGATCATGATGTTCTTCTGAATAAATGTGGCGCATCAAAAAACTTGCTGTTATTAATATCAAGTTATTTAAAAAATAGGAGTTTTATTAAAAGACATACTAGTAACACGTCTGGGAAATACTATGCTAACTCAGGTGTGCCACAGGGCTCGAATTTGGGTCCTTTACTCTTTGTACTTTTCATAAATGATTTACCTACTGTTCTTAGATATTCGGAATGTCTACTTTTTGCGGATGATTTCAAAGAATTTAGGAGGGTACACACAGTAAGGGATTGCGTCATGTTACAAAAAGATGTAAACAATGTCGTAGAATGAAGTTTTAGAAATAAATTACATTTTGGCATTTCTAAGTGCTACACAATGACGATAACACGTGTTAAACATACTATTAATTTTGATCAATGATGGATGGTAGTATTATTAGAAAATGTTTGGAAGTTAAAGCACTGGGTGTTACGTATTCGTATCATTTGTCGTTTGCTTGTCATATAAGGAATACACATAAATCATCCAATCGTATGCTAGGGTTTTTAATGAGACAAAGTTGAAATTTTACCAACTTAAATACTATAAAACTGCGAATTCCTTAGATTTTTATATTTAAAAAAATAGCATGCAAGACCAGACTTCAGTACAATTAGATCTGCACAACTCAGAAATTAATTCAAAGTTATGTCAATAGATACGATATACTCAACAATAATGTAAAAGCACGTGATATACTATCTTTAATACGATTCACTGTTCCTCCCCGTAGAACTCGTTCGTCTGCAATGTTCAATGTCCCATTTTTGTCTACAACTACTATAACTTCTCTTGTGGCCATGTTACAACTAGCAAATGATTTTAATGAGCTTGTCGACTTGGATTAGACACTGGCGGGGTCCGCGTTTAGACAGATTATTTTTGAAAACATCGCAATTTCCTCAATGTAATGAAAATTGCATTTGTTATCATGAATAGACCTCGTTGTTAAATATTGAAGATCAAAGGACAAATTCAACCCTAACTTAAACAGACAATTGTTGAATTCAGTTGGTTTCAATTTCCGTAACGACATATTTTGTTATTAGACGACAGATACTTTGCGATTCATGCCATATATCTGTCACATTCGTTTTTTGCATTCATGTAATTGATATTCAATACAATTTTGGTTGAAAGTACTTGGGCTTTCATTATACAAGTAAATAAAGAAATACAGTCCATATTGGTAGCGGGTTGAAACCCCTAACATTTGTTCCTGCGATCCGGATACTTTTGGATGTTTTGGTATACGACTTATATTATTAGCAGTTAGAGAGTACTTTGGACAATAGAATCAAGAAATCAACGGATTACACGAGTTGTTAGTATTGTAGAAGACATTGGAGTCCTACAAGCGGTGAACATTATTTGTGACTAAAGGAATCACGACGTGAAATAAGAGGTTTTCATAGCAGAGAATTGGATGCATTGGTTTGTTTATTGGAAGAACGAGAGTGAGTCTTTCGTCACCCTTTCCCTTTCCTTTATACCTTTATAGGCTGTTTTTCACTGCGTTCAATATTTTCATATACAGTGAGGGGCAATATTATGGAATAAATTCAGTTTTACGAGAATAGGCAACTTTTGAGACAAATCCCGAAACACGTCGATTTTTATTTCCAAATTATGATTTTGTGGCAGATATGTCATACTAGTGACGTCATCCATCTTTGCGTGATGACGTAATCGATGATTTTTTTAAATGAGAATAGGGGTCGTGTGATAGCTCATTTGAAAGGTTATTCAATTCTCTATTCAGTGATATGAACATCAACATAATTATTTATACAGGGTGGCCAAAAAAATATTTAATTTGTAAATGAAATTAATTGTCACAAAAAGAAGTATTATCATTTATTAAATACAAAATTACATTGTACTACTGTCGGAAAACAGAAAAAAAAATTATTTGACAAATAAAAATTGCTTTTCGCTTAAATTAAATGTTCAAATTGCCACCCACCGGCCTCTTGGCAGTAATGGAACCGACGAATACATTCTTCTTGAACATTGTGGATCATTTCTGGAGGTATATTACGAATTTCCAATCTAATTCTATTTCTTAAATCTTGTAAATTCTGTGGTCTATCGATGTAAACTTTTGATTTTAAGTAACCCCATAGGAAAAAATCAAGTGGTGTAAGATCTGGAGATCTTGCGGGCCACTCTATTGTTCCTCGTCGACCAATCCATCTCCTAGGGAAACATCTGTTTAAAAAATCACGAACAGGACGTGCAAAGTGCGGAGGTGCACCGTCTTGCTGAAACCATATGTTTTCATTTGGCGAATTACGATCATTTTCATTTGGAAACATGTCTGTAAGGGCGGGTATAAGTTCATTTTGTAAAAAATCAAGATATATTTGCCCCGTAAGAGACCCATCGAAGAAAAAAGGACCTATAATTCTATCCTCGACTATCCCTGCCCACACGTTTAGTTTTTGAGGGTGCTGAGTGTGTACCGCAGTCATCCAATGGGGATTATCTTGACTCCAATATCTGCAGTTTTGCCGATTCACTGTTCCATTTAAACAGAAGGTTGCTTCATCAGAAAAAAGGATTTCACGAATGAAGCGTGGATTTTGATTACATAAATCTTGCATTACTTCACAAAACTGCATTCGGCGATCTGGATCATCCTCATTGATTTCGTGGACATTATGAATTTTATACGGATGATATTTCTCTTTTTTCAGCACACGTAAAACAGACCTTTTAGAAATGTTTGTATCAGCTGCAATTTGCCTAGAATTAATTTGAGGATTCTCTGCCACACTTAATAATACAGACAGTTTCACATCCTCATTCATTGGTGGACGACCAGCATTTGCAACATGTTTCACGTGTCCAGTTTCTCTAAATTTCTTCTCAATTTTACTAACAGTGGATTGTGTGATAGGCGTATTAGGATATTTTATGGTAAATAAATTACATACTTCTTGTTGTGTTCTGGTTCTATCTCCATATCCAACCATAATTAATACTTCGATTCTTTGTGTTTCAGTTAATGGGGCCATTATTTATTTATTTCATGAAATAAACTAGTCCTTATGAGAAAATGTCAAGAACTGACTTACATTTGACCCAAGCCAACTCGATTTGTAAAAACTATACTTTTTGCTATCTTTTTAGTTCTCATTATTTATTTGCCTAATATCGGAATTTATTTTTGTTTCTTCATAGTAGTAGAAAGCACAGCAGTTCTAAACATTTATTTATAAACTGTTTCAAGTGTTTCAATAGTAGACAAAATCAATGAGGATGATCCAGATCGCCGATAGACCACACATTTCCAAGATATGACAAATAGCATTACATTGGAAATTCGTAATTCAACTCCAGAAATGATCCACAATGTTCAAGAAGAATGTATTCGTCCGTTCAATTACTGCCAAGAGGCAGGTGGGTGGCAATTTGAACATTTAATTTAAGCGAAAAGCAATTTTTATTTGTCAACTAATTTGTTTTTCTGTTTTCCGACAGTAGTACAATGTAATTTTGTATTAAATAAATGATAATACTTCTTTTTGTGACAATTAATTTCATTTACAAATTAAATATTTTTTTGGCCACCCTGTATAAATAATTATGTTAATGTTCATATCACTGCATAGAGAATTGAATAACCTTTCAAATGAGCTATCACACGACCCCTATTCTCATTTAAAAAAATCATCGATTACGTCATCACGCAAAGATGGATGACGTCACTAGTATGACATATCTGCCACAAAATCATAATTTGGAAATAAAAATCGACGTGTTTCGGGATTTGTCTCAAAAGTTGCCTATTCTCGTAAAAATGAATTTATTCCATAATATTGCCCCTCACTGTATATTTGGTGCTCACACAGAAGTGAAATATAATGGTTGATGAAGTTAAAGCTTTAAGTTGAAAAAGGGTTGTATTGAAAGCTCGCCTAACATTATTTAAGAAATTTGTGGATGGGTATTTGAATAAAAAAAAAAAAGGTCAGTCTATAGATAAATTATCTTTGATAGAATTTGAATCAAGGATGAATTCATGCATTTCTTTACTTTTAGAATTTGATGAAGTTCAAACTACAATAGAAATGTCAGCAGATGAAAATGACTTGGAAAATCAATTAAAAATCAGAGAAGAATTTGATGATTCTTTTCATAAAGTTATAGCCATTTGCAAGGAAGTTTTGGGTAGGTTCGATGTAAATGTATTCAATGACATGGTGGATGAAAATATTTCACAAAGTTCAGAGGTTCTTTCTATTCACAATTCGAGAGCTCCTAACGCTATAATGTCACAACCAAAACTTCCACCAATCCCTATCCCTAAATTTAGCGGAGTTGTAGACACTTGGTTGGAATTTAGTGACACGTTTAAATCACTGATTCATGAGAATAACTCAACAGGCAATATTGAAAATTTTCATTTTCTTCGAGGAGGTTTGGACGGTGATGCCAGGAAAATTATACAATCACTGGAATTTTCAGCAAAAAATTACAAAATTGCGTGTGATTTGCTTTGTGATAGGTTCAATAATGAATATCTGTTGGTCAATAATCATTTAAAATCATTATTTGCATTGCCATCATTGGTGAGAGAGTCTTCCAGTGAATTACGAAAACTCATGGACTCAATGACAAAACACTTGAGGTCACTATAATCTCTAGGTTTGAAAATCAAATCTTGGGATGTAATAATAATATTTCCCATTTGTGGGAAGTTAGATTCTAGTACACTTCGTCAGTGGGAAGAAAAACGGCCTCGTGATAAGATAGCAAAACTGGGTGAATTCAAAGAATTTTTGAAATCAAGGGCTGAACTTTTAGAAACATTGGAAAATAGCCATGGTGATAAAAATGTAATCAAATTAAATTCAAACCTGATTTCAAATCCAGTAATCTCTTACTGTGGTGTCAAATATAGTTTGTTCATGTAATGGTAAACATTTTATTGGTAACTGTGAAAAATTTGCTAAAATAAGGTATGAATATGCCAAGCGTTCAAAATTGATTGAGAAGAGCCTCACATGTAAGTCGAGATTGTTTGAGTGTTAATTGCAAAAAGTGTGGTCTAAAACACAACACTTTGTTGCATTATGAAGTATAAGATGTTAATAAACATATTGGTGAGTCATCAAGCAATCATGAATCAGAAAGATTTAGTCATGGTAATGAAAGTAGATCAGTTGAATCTCAAATTAGTACTTCACAAGTCACTTCAACTAACACATCTACGATCACTACTCTGAATGAAAATATAGGACACGACGTAGAAATTGAAGTATTATTGTCTACTGCTTTGGTGTATGTGATGGATAGAAATAATTATCCTCAAATTGCTAGAATCCTTCTAGATAGTGGATCTCAATCTAACCTAATCACATATAGTTTCACAAAAAAATTGGGAATTGGATTGGATAACATTCAGATATCAATTGTAGGCATTAACCAATCGGTATCTGAGATTAAAAATAGGTGCAACATTACAATTCAATCTGTAAGAAATAATTTTAAACAAAATATAATGTGCTTGGTTCTTCCTCAAATTTCGGTAAACATTCCAAATTATAATATTGATGTGGCTCATTTGAATATTCTTCATCACCTTCCATTGGCAGATCCTGGATTCTCAAAATCCGGTTCTATAGATATCCTGTTGGGAGCCGAAGTTTTTTATTCTCTGTTATGTATTGGTCAAATTAATTTAGGACCAAAAAATCCAATTTTACAAAAAACTTCGCTTGGTTGGGTTGTGACAAGATCTATAGGTAAAAACAAAGGAAACGTAGTACACAGTGTAACCTTGTTAACATCAACACTACTCAATCTTCTGATCTACACGATCAATTGGAGAAGTTTTGGGAAATAGAGGAACCTCCTTCTTTGAACAACTATTTGTCTCATGATGAGCAGAAATGTGAAGATATTTTTGTTAACACAACAAAAAGATCTTTTGATGGTAAGTTTATGGTACAAGTGCCATTATCTGACTCACCGTTCAAATTAGGAGATTCTAAAAAACATGCTTTAGATAGAAAAATATGGTGTTATTTCATACTAAGTGTTCCAAAATTTTCTTAGACATACACAGAGTGTTCAAAAACTATTCAAGATGGGAAAAAACCGCTCATAGGACGTTTCAATCCTAATCAAGAAGTTATTCAGAGCATCTCATTTATAGAAAAAATATATGATGTTTTAACAGGAGTTTAGTGTTTCAACGTGCGATCCCAATCGGAAATGTATGACATGTCATCCAGACCGAATACGTCAGCGCTCTCTATCATCAGGAAGGTGCCCAATCATTAAAAATTGAGATAGAGCATTGATAAGGGTCCAAATTTAGTTACTATCGGTCGTACGATTTCAATAATTTTGACACCAATGGGTTTGTTTCGATGTCAAGAAACATTGTTAAGCATTTTCCAATGCCAAATGGTCATAGGACGCTAACTTCGTTATCAGTAAAGGTATAGAAACATGCGGACACTCTAATAAGACAATTTTTATGGGAGATCAAGTTTGATCAAAGCAGAACGAACTAACCTTATAAAACGTCTATTTTAGTCGCATTTTTGCATGTTTCACCGTTTCAAATTTTAGCTGTTTTTTCGAACGCAAAAAACGGTTATTGCGGTCGCATTTTAACGTATTTAAGCGTTTCTAATTTCAATTGTTTTTTCGAACGCAAAAACGTGTATTTTGAGCAATTTTGAAATGCCAAATCTCCATAAGAAACATAGAGTTTTTCGGTTTAATTTAAGGCTATTTTTTCGGACGCGAAAAACGTTCATTGTGGCTGCATTTTTGCATGTTTAAGCGTTTCAATTTTCAGTTGTTTTTTGGAACGCGAAAAACGTCTATTTTGATTACATTTTTGAAGAGAATCGCCGCTGCAGTACGTTTCGTTTCGTGTCAGTTTGACTCTGCTTCTTTTTTTGGAATTCATCATCAGCTAGGTTGAAATAATCAGTATTAAAATGTCATCTGAAGAATACAGACAGAAGGTTGAAGATTTTTCTAGACGTGACCAAGAGTTAAAGGAAGATATTCAATTTTATGAAGAAAAAGAGAATGTGGTGAAACAGTTGACTGATTTGGGTATTCAAGACAAAGTGTTCAATCGAAAATTAACGCAAACGAGATTTTCGTTAAAAAGAATCCAGCCTAAAGCATCGTAGAATATGTCTCCTCAACTGAAAACAAATTATATTCTTCCGACTGCAATATTGAATAATGTTTTATATGTCAATGTGCCGAAAAGAGTGAAATTCATGGCAATATGCGTGAAGGCAGATGATTTCGACCCTCATTGTAATAGGACACAATGGAAAACAATGCGTTTAACTCGGGTCAATCAGGGACAGTTAGCAGTATTTGTTAGCGATGTTCCCAAGAATACAGCATTCAAGTATAAATTGAAGCTGATATTTGAAGATCTTCGTGAAATAGACACAAAAACCACCGAATTTATTCCAGCAGGGCAGTGGAAAAATAAGTCGCAAATGGAATATAACGTTTATAGAATCCTAATCATAGTATCTATAATATTAGCATGAATTTTATGTATTTTAATTAGAACTATACAAAAAATAATTTTGGAATTTCACATAATTTGGTTTAAATAAAAATATTCGAAAATTGAATTTTATTTTTATTATTACCATACAAACATTCTGCTATCAATTTCTGTTATTCGTTTCATATCAGTTGGCATTGAAAAGTGCCATTCGGCGTTATCAATTATGGAAAAACCGCGCAAACAGGAAACTTGGTTATTATGCTGGAAGTAATAATCAGTTGGCCTTGAAATGTGTTTATCGAACTAACGATTATCGAAAGACCCAGGCCAGCAGTTTAGTTATCAAAATCACAGAGTAACGATTATTGCGTTATTTGCTTTGCTTGTTCTGAAATTGTGTAGAAACATATGTGGATCATATCTATGAATATAAATGCTTCGGCGAATTAAATATGTCAATAAAAAATGGTCTGAACTGAACAAACAAAATATATTGTATGGAAACATTGCGTGAAAATGTATCGAAACACGAGTAAATGATTAATAAATTTTTTCCAAACGGTGAAGAAATGTTGTACAGAAACATAAGTGAATCATATTCATGAATATAAGCTGAACAAAAAAATATTGTATGTAAGAATGAACTCTTTACCTACTAACGAAGAAAAATATTGTATGGAATCACGAGTTTATATGAATGAAATAAATTAATAAAAATTCTCCAAACGGTGAAAAAATGTTGTACAGAAACATTAGTGAATCATATATGAATATAAGCTGAACAAAAAAAAATATTCTATGTAAGAATGAACTCTTTACCTACTAACGAAGAAAAATATTGCATAGAATCACGAGTTTATATGAATGAAATAAATTAGTAAAAATTCTCCAAACGGTGAAAAAAAATGTTGTATAGAAACATTAGCGAATCATATTTATGAATATAAGTTAAACAAAAAATAATGTAAGTATGAATTAACTCTTTGCTTACTAACGAAGAAAAATGTTGTATGGAAACATGAGTTTATTCTAATGAAATATGGATATAAACACGAATTTACCCGAATGAAATATATCGAAGATAGGTAAAAATGCAAACAACTAGAGAAAATACAGTTCTTTGATAGCCTCCAGGCAACAATTTCCCCTAAACGAAAAACACTGTTTATACCTGACTTTTTAATGGTGACAACCCCAGTTTCAAAGAGGAATTACAGACACCGGTACTCTCCCCTCGTAAGGGTACCTGGCGTGCTTTGTTGTGGGAAAAGTCGACCGTCTTTTCATCAATAGTTGTGTTGTTGAAAAAAATATCTGCTATTGTTTTAATGAGACAAGACTACATTATCGTGCAATAAAATCAATTTCATTCTACTTTTATGATTAGCTATTGAATCGTTTCGAATTGGAAATCGTTTTGAACTTTCAAAACACGCAAAAGCAATCGTACAAACACTTGAGCAAAAGTGAAAAAATCTCAAACACTTACTTTGCTGCACAAATCGTTGAAGTATTATAAACTAATTCAATCACTGTCAAATAAAATGTTTTTCAATGGAATCAGAGCACTAAATAATTATGAACTGCTGCCAGAACGATCACAAATAAACTGGCTTGCAGAACCCCGCAAAATACTGATTCTCATGGCGATATTTGCTTCTCTGTGGTTCAGATAATAAACAATTCTGATGAAACTTCTAGTGTGCGGTTTTTTCATAACTGATAACGACAATATTTGTTTTTCTGCGGCTAAGATAATGACCAAATACGGATGGAGAGTCCGGCATCCAAGGTTTTCCATAACTGATAACAACAGCTCGAATATCGCTTGTAACGGATAATAATAGTCCAGTACATCTTGGAATAATTTTTCATGAACTGTTTGGAAAATTAAACAAAATTTAATTTACTAACATTGCCCTTCATTGACTGTCGTGAAACGTATTGTTTTCCATTCCTATTACATGACTAGATACTTCACACATATTGTCATGAATTTCGCTGAATTCGGTACTACGTTTACTTACAAAACATAATTGCTGCTTGCAATCAAAGCTATGAAATTTGTTTTCGATAACGGAGACATATGAGGTTGGATTCTTCATACTGGATATATCGTTCCTGACATACTTTAGTAAGTATAGTAGTAACAATGTTTTCCTTACTGTTGTCAGCCATCTATTGAATAATCATTTTTACACATTTCGAATTCTTGGATGAAATGCTATGCCAATAGGGCCCTTAGATCCCCTATGATGCTCTGCGTCTAAAGTCAAACTGACCACGTTGGTTATAACTGAGCTACAGCTTTATTGATATTGAAGAAGTATTTGGTTGAATGAAAAATATCTCTTTGAAAATTCCTAAAGAAAATAGTTTACAAAAATATCAAAATTTTCCTTATCACACTCAGATCTAAAACTCCTCAAGATTAAAGTGCGATAAGAGATTAAACTATACCCATAGGGTTTTTAGGTCTCCTATGATGCTCTGCAACTGAAATCAAACTGACCACGTAGGTAATAACTGAGCTACAGCTGTATTGATAGTGAAGAAGCATTTGGTTGAATAAAAAACATCTGTTTGAAAATTCCTAAAGAAAATAGTTTATAAAAATATCAAAATTTTCCTTATCACACTCACATCTGAAACTCCTCTAGATTAAAATGCGATAAGAGATTAAACTATACCCATAGGGTCCTTAGGTCTCCTATTATGATCTACAACTGAAATCAAACTGACCACGTAGGTAATAACTGAGCTACAGCTTCATTGATAGTGAAGAAGCTTTGGTTGAATAAAAAACATCTATGTGAAAATTTCTAAAGAAAATAGTTTACAAAAATATCAAAATTTTCCTTAGAGCACTCAGACCTAAAACTCCTCGAGATTAAAATGCGATAAGAGATTTAACTATGTCAATAGCGTCCGTAGGCCCCCTATGATGCTTTGCAACTGAAACTATATCGACTACTTGGCCAATAAATGAGCTACAGTATTTAGACTATAACTTTCGAACGGAAAGACATAGAACAATGAATAAGGTGTCAAAATATAATGCTTTTGTCTGGAGAATACGGATTCAGACAGTATTGGAGAAATACCTGGCCGCATACTTGCAATGGGCGGGAATTAATCAGATTGGTTTCAATTAAACAAGTCTTATGTCGAGAAGAAATTAAAGTTGCCTGACCATCTCCCCCATCCACCTGATAATGAATATCAAATAAGGAACAGAGGCAAACTACAAAAATATGTTCAAAATAGACGTTTTTCACGTTCCATAAAACAACTGAAAATTGAAACGCTCAAACACGCAAAAATGCGACCACAATAAACGTATTTCGCGTTCTAAAAAAACAGCTTTAAATTAAACCGAAAAACTCTATGTTTCTTATGGAGGTTTGACATTTCAAAATTGCTCAAAATACACGTTTTCGCGTTCGAAAAAACAACTGAAATTAGAAAAAATTTACAGAATGTTGATATCATTTATGTACGAGGACTCCAAATTCACAACACGTGTAGGTAGGTTCAATTGATGGAATTTCTCTGTAAGATAGTCACGTTTTTGGAGTCCTCGTACATAAATGATATCAACATTCTGTGAATTTTTCTTGAGGATGGAATCTAATTGATGATATTCCACAAAGTCAGAGGAATACCTCAATCCATGAACGTTTCGCATAGCCTATAGTTTTTGACATCGGAAGAAAATTTAGAAAACCCTGTTGGAATTTTCCGATCCTTCTCAAAAACTATAAGCTATTGTAGGACATATTGAAGTATATCTTCAAAAATATAAAAAGAAGAAATCAACCACTTCATTTTGAGGTGCGATACCCAGTATGTGTCTGTTTCTTTTTCGGTGATAGGAGATAGGAGACAGACAGATTGACAGATAGGTATAGTGACAGATAGTTTGATCGAAGCAGAATGAACTAACCTTATAAAACGTCTATTTTAGTCGCATTTTTGCATGTTTCACCGTTTCAAATTATAGCTGTTTTTTCGAACGCGAAAAACGTTTATTGTGGTCGCATTTTTGCGTGTTTAAGCGTTTCAATTTTCAGTTGTTTTTTGGAACGTAAAAAACGTCTATTATGAACACATTTTTGTAGTTTGACTCTGTTCCTTTTTTGATATTCATTATCAGGTGGGTGGGGGAGATGGTCAGGCAACTTTAATTTCTTCTCGACATAAGACTTGTTTAATTGAAACCAATCTGATTAATTCCCGCCCATTGCAAGTATGCGGCCAGGTATTTCTCCAATACTGTCTGAATCCGTATTCTCCAGACAAAAGCATTATATTTTGACACTTTATTCATTGTTCTATGTCTTTCCGTTCGAAAGTTATAGTCTAAATACTGTAGCTCATTTATTGGCCAAGTAGTCGATATAGTTTCAGTTGCAAAGCATCATAGGGGGCCTACGGACGCTATTGACATAGTTAAATCTCTTATCGCATTTTAATCTCGAGGAGTTTTAGGTCTGAGTGCTCTAAGGAAAATTTTGATATTTTTGTAAACTATTTTCTTTAGAAATTTTCACATAGATGTTTTTCATTCAACCAAATGCTTCTTCACTATCAATAAAGCTGTAGCTCAGTTATAGCCAACGTGGTCAGTTTGACTTTAGACGCAGAGCATCATAGGGGATCTAAGGGCCCTATTGGCATAGCATTTCATCCAAGAATTCGAAATGTGTAAAAATGATTTTTCAATAGATGGCTGACAACAGTAAGGAAAACATTGTTACTACTATACTTACTAAAGTATGTCAGGAACGATATATCCAGTATGAAGAATGCAACCTCATATGTCTCCGTTATCGAAAACAAATTTCATAGCTTTGATTGCAAGCAGCAATTATGTTTTGTAAGTAAACGTACCGAATTAAGCGAAATTCATGACGATATGTGTGAAGTATCTAGTCATGTAATAGGAATGGAAAACAATACGTTTCACGACAGTCAATGAAGGGCAATGTTAGTAAATTAAATTTTGTTTAATTTTCCAAACAGTTCATGAAAAATTATTCCAAGATGTACTGGACTATTATTATCCGTTACAAGCGGTATTCGAGCTGTTGTTATCAGTTATGGAAAACCTTGGATGCCGGACGCTCCATTCGTATTTGGTCATTATCTTAGCCGCAGAAAAACAAATATTGTCGTTATCAGTTATGAAAAAACCGCACACTAGAAGTTTCAACAGAATTGTTTATTATCTGAACCACAGAGAAGCAAATATCGCCATGAGAATCAGTATTTTGCGGGGTTCTGCAAGCTAGTTTATTTGTGATCGTCCTGGCAGCAGTTCATAGTTATTTAGTGCTCTGATTCCATTAAAAAACATTTTATTTGACAGTGATTGAAGTAGTTTATAATACTTCAACGATTTGTGCAGTAAAGTAAGTGTTTGAGATTTTTTCACTTTTGCTCAAGTGTTTGTACGATTGCTTTTGCGTGTTTTGAAAGTTCACAACGATTTCCAATTCGAAGCGATTCAATAGCTAATCATAAAAGTAAAATGAAATTGATTTTATTGCACGGTAATGTAGTCTTGTCTCATTAAAACAATAGCAGATATTTTTTTCAACAACACAAGTATTGATGAAAAGACGGTCGACTTTTCCCACAACAATGCACGCCAGGTACCCTTACGAGGGGAGAGTACCGACTTTTGGTGTCTGTAATTCCTCTTTGAAACTGGGGTTGTCACCATTAAAAAGTCAGGTATAAACAGTGTTTTTCGTTTAGGGGAAATTGTTACCTGGATGCTATCAAAGAACTGTATTTTCTCTAGTTGTTTGCATTTTTACCTATCTTCGATATATTTCATTCGGGTAAATTCGTGTTTATATCCATATTTCATTAGAATAAACTCATGTTTCCATACAACATTTTTCTTCGTTAGTAAGCAGAGTTCATTCATGCATACAATATTTTTTGTTTAACTTATATTCATAAATATGATTCGCTAATGTTTTTATACAACATTTTTTTCACCGTTTGGAGAATTTTTACTAATTTATTTCATTCATATAAACTCGTGATTCTATGCAATATTTTTCTTCGTTAGTAGGTAGAGTTCATTCTTTCATACAATTTTTTTTTTGTTCAGCTTATATGCATAAATATGATTCACTAATGTTTCTGTACAACATTTTTTCATCGTTTGGAGAATTTTTATTAATTTATTTCATTCATATAAACTCGTGATTCCATACAATATTTTTCTTCGTTAGTAGGTAAAGAGTTCATTCGTGCATACAATATTTTTTTGTTCAGCTTATATTCATAAATTTGATTCACCTATGTTTCTGTACAACATTTCTTCACCGTTTGGAAAAAATGTATTAATCATTTACTCGTGTTTCGATACATTTTCACGCAATGTTTCCATACAATATTTTTTGTTTGTTCAGTTTAGACCATTTTTTTTTGACATATTTAATTCGCCGAAGCATTTATATTCATAGATATGATCCACATATGTTTCTACACAATTTCAGAACAAGCAAAACAAATAACGCAATAATCGTTACTCTGTGGTTTTGATAACTAAACTGCTGGCCTGGGTCTTTCGATAATCGTTAGTTCGATAAACACATTTCAAGGCCAACTGATCATGACTTCCAGCACAATAACCAAGTTTCCTGTTTGCGCGGTTTTTCCATAATTGATAACGCCGAATGGCACGTTTCAATGCCAACTGATATGAAACGAATAACAGAAATTGATAGCAGAATGATTGACCCAAGTTAAACGCATTGTTTTCCATTGTGTCCTATTACAATGAGGATCGAAATCATCTGCCTTCACGCATATTGCCATGAATTTCACTCTTTTCGGCACATTGACGTATAAAACATTATTCAATATTGCAGTCAGAAGAATAAAATTTGTTTTCAGTTGAGGAGACATATTCTACGATGCTTTAGGCTGGATTCTTTTTAACGGAAATCTCGTTTGCGTTAATTTTCGATTGAACACTTTGTCTTGAATACCCAAATCAGTCAACTGTTTCACCACATTCTCTTTTTCTTCATAAAATTGAATATCTTCCTTTAACTCTTGGACACGTCTAGAAAAATCTTCAACCTTCTGTCTGTATTCTTCAGATGACATTTTAATACTGATTATTTCAACTGTTCAATGGCAATAACATACTTTCCAAAAATAAAGTTACCTAACCCTCTCCCCTACCTACCTGATGATGAATACCAAAAAAAGAAGCAGATTCAAACTGACACGAAACGAAACGTACTGCAGCGGCGATTCTCTTCAAAAATGTAATCAAAATAGACGTTTTTCGCGTTCCAAAAAACAACTGAAAATTGAAACGCTTAAACATGCAAAAATGCAACCACAATAAACGTTTTTCGCGTCCGAAAAAACAGCCTTAAATTAAACCGAAAAACTCTATGTTTCTTATGGAGATTTGGCATTTCAAAATTGCTCAAAATACACGTTTTTCCGTTCGAAAAAACAACTAAAATTAGAAACGCTAAAATACGTTAAAATGCAACCGCAATAACCGTTTTTTGCGTTCGAAGAAAAAGCTAAAATTTGAAACGGTAAAACATGCAAAAATGCGACTAACATAGACGTTTTATAAGGTTAGTTCGTTCTGCTTTGATCAAACTTGATCTCCCATAAAAGTTGTCTTATTAGAGTGTCCGCATGTTTCTATACCTTTACTGATAACGAAGTTAGCGTCCTATGACCATTTGGCATTGGAAAATGCTTAACAATGTTTCTTGACATCGAAACAAACCCATTGGTGTCGAAATTATTGAAATCGTACGACCGATAGTAACTAAATTTGGACCCTTATCAATGCTCTATCTCAATTTTTAATGATTTGGCACTTTCCTGATGATAGAGAGCGCTGACGTATTCGGTCTCGATGACATGTCATACATTTCCGATTGGGATCGCACGTTGAAACACTAAACTCCTGTTAAAACATCATATATTTTTTCTGTAAATGAGATGCTCTGTATACCTTCTTGATTAGCATTGAAACGTCCTATGAGCGGTTTTTTCCCATCTTGAATAGTTTTTGAACACTCTGTGTATGTCTAAGAAAATTTTGGAACACTCAGTATGAAATAACACCATATTTTTCTATTGGGTCCCCATATCACCAATGATACGTGTTTTCTGCGTCCCATTTTCCAAATGACATTTGACACATGCACCAGCCATGTTTTTTCTCTTAAATAACGTGTGATACGCCCTGTATATACTATTGCTGAATAATTTTTTTTCTTCAACGATATTACCAATGACAACTGACAGATATCGAGTGTGAGGCGCCGCCGATATATTGAGCGACGTTCTAACGAACCGACTTCTAACATTTAAGCGATGAGTACATAACGCATTAAAATGTGAGGTTTATGGCACTTATGGCAGTTGACGGAAGGAAATTCTATCATTTTCTTGATCCCTCATAAAAGTTGTCTTATTAGAGTACCCGCACGTTTCTGCATCTTTACTAATATCGAAGATAGCCTCCTATGCCCTTTTGGCATTGGAAAATGCTTAAAAATGTTTCTTGACATCGAAACGAATCCATTGATGCCAAAATTATCGAAATCGGACAACCGGAAGTGAAAACCGGAAGTGGCCATTTTATTGCATATTTGAACTCTCCTCGATGTGGATAATCCGAATTCACTATTACTTTTCTTCTACCTCAATTTTTCAAACCGGAAATGCTTATTTTATTGCATATTTGAACTCTCCTCGATGTGGATAAACCGAATTCACTATTACTCTTCTTCTACCTCAATTTTTTCAAACCGGAAGTGCTTATGTTTCGATGATTCGTATTTTAAATCCCCATGTCCCCAATGATACCTTTTTCTCTGCCCTAAGCAGCCATTTCTTTTTTCTCAAACGATATGATTTTTCATAAACTTTGCGTTTTGAGACACCCTGTATACTAAATCTAACGAGCAGCCGCCATTTTTTCTCTCTTGAATGATATGTTTTGAGACACCCTGTATACTAAATAAGACTAGCACCCTCCATGTTTTTTTTTCTCTTAAATGATATGTTTTGAGACACCTGGTATACTAAATCAAACGAGCAGCCGCCATATTTTTCTCTCTTAAATGATATGTTTTGAGACACCCTGTATACTAAATAAGACAAGCACCCACCATGTTATTTTCTCTAAAATAATATGTTGGTACATCTGGTATTCTAAATCAAACGAGCAGCCGCCATATTTTTCTCTCTTAAATGATATGTTTTGAGACACCCTGTATACTAAATAAGACAAGCACCCTCCATGTTTTTTTCTCTTAAAGGATATGTTTTGAGACACCTGGTATACTAAATCAAACGAGCAGCCGCCATATTTTTCTCTCTTAAATGATATGTTTTGAGACACCCTGTATACTAAATAAGACAAGCACCCATCATGTTTATTTTTCTCTTAAATGATATGTTTTGAGACACCTGGTATACTAAATCTAATGAGCAGCCGCCATGTTTTTTTTTATCTTAAATGATATGTTTTGAGACACCCTATACACATTGCTTGTTGAAACGCTAGACCACCGTTGAACCACCATAATTTTTTTTGGAATGATGTGTAACACATATTTCATGACTCTCCTGCCGCCATCCGCTATCACAACTACATACTATTCACCTTCTTTAATAATATCCTCCGGGGTGTAGTGATTTAGGTCTCCGCCTGCCAACCCAGCCGGCGCGAGTTCAAATCTCAGCGCAAATCTTTTTTCTTTTCAGATACCGATCACACAACCAATTCAAATCTCCCGCTCACAGGACCATACCCGAGTTACGCCATCTGGTGGGAAGAAGAAGAACTTGATGTTCCGCGACGACGACGAGCTCCATGATGATGACGTCACCACGCCATCTTGGAGTCGCTCACAACACTGGCTAGGTGTACAACTGACAGATGACGAGGAAGACGATATGACGTTTGACAGCTGGCAACGTGGTGACACATGACAAATGTAGGTTTGGTGGGTTAGGTGACAGATGACAGGTTGAGTTAGGTTACTGATGTTCCGTGACGAAGAAAACGAACAGACAAATGAGAGATTAGGTTAGGTGACACAATGAACGCGAAGCAGTGACGCGTGACCTTGAAAAGAGCAAAAATTGCCAGAACGAACCACCATAAGAAAATACATGGGATTTTGTCCTAGAAGCCCCCTAGCCTATTTACTTACTTTATACATGTAATTGAACCAATAGGTTTGTATGGATAAGATATATAAATAAACAAATGAATAAATAAATAAATGAATTCTGCGAGATTTTTGTATTCCTTCTGTAAAGCTGATAACTCTGAAGAGGTTAATAAAAACGTGGGTATTTCTTCCAAATCGTCACTTTTACTGTCTTCGCATATATCCACGGAATTTCCCCATCCATGTGATCAAAACCTTTTTTGTATTCTGCATAGTCTGTGGCGAATCGTGATGATTTTAACTGGACGGCCGTAGACCGAATGTCGGAGGTAACCTAGAACCCAGACTATGGCTAAAGCTTCTTATCGCATTACTGGGTAGTTTTTTCTGCTTTCGATAGACTGCGCTGACATAGGCCACGGGATGAGGTGTATTATTGTCATCTTGAAGAAGTGACGCTCCGATTCCTTCTTTACACGCATTTGTGTTAAAAAATTGTTTGTTTGTTTTGTTAAATTTGGTTCTTCCGTTAACCAGCTGCCATCCCCCTAAGAACGGCAGCCCTCAGAAGTCGAAACATATGCGAGCTAAGGATTAACGAGGTCTTACCTCTTAACGTGCGATTCCTAGCACGAGACCAGTGACCATGCTGGGAATCAAACCCACGTCCCACTGATTGATAGACTACTCATGACTACTGCGGCCCACTGCGGGGATGCAATTCTTGTTTGGGTTGTAGTGACGTGAGAGAGGTGCAGTCAATAATTTACTTTTGAGTTTTAAGAATGCATTTTCTTGTAGTGGACCTCACTTGAATTCTGTATCCTTTTTCGTTATATTGTGCAGAGATCTTGAAATGGTGGCGAAATTCCTAATAAATTTCCTGTAATAATTACATAAACCTTTGAAACTCTGTACGTTTTTGACTTTTTTGGTTTGGGAAAGTTTTTTTATCACTGCTAGTTTACTTTCGTCTGGTGATAGTCCCTTGTCGCTCACAACGTACTCTAGTAAGTTCACTTGATTCTGCAAATAAACGCTCCCACGGTGCTTCAAAGTCAATCCTGCTTGGCAAAGTCTCTGAAAAACCTTTTCCAGTTTATCTAAATATTCGTCCTATGTTTTTGAGAAGACTGTCACGTCATTCATATAAACCGCCCCACTTCATTCCTTCAAAACCCTTATCTGCTAATTCCTGGAAAGCACATGTAAGTCTAAAGGGCATAACGTTAAACATATATGATACTTGCCCTTGTGCTATAAATGTTGTAATAGGGCGTAACTCAGGAGCTACTTTGACTTGCCAGAACCCTGAAAACATATCTCCAGCGTAGTGAAACAGCGGGCTCCTCCGAGATATACGTCTTCTATTTGTGGCAATGGGTACGTTGATTTTCTTGTTACAGCATTAACTTTTCGGTAATCGACGCAGAATCATATTTGTACATCTTTTTTCTTCACAAGGACCCATGGACTATAACAAGGGCTTATTGCCGTGCTCTAACATTTCCTTTATGTGCTCATCAATTATGTCTCGTTCTTTTTGTGATACTCTGTATGGTCGACTTTTTATGGGTTTCGCGTCGCCTACATCAATAAGTGTTTAGTCTGTAAGTCCTATAGATTTTTTAGACATCTCGCGAAAACGTCATTATATTTTTCTAAAAGTTGAGTTATTCTCTGGTAGATTCGCTTGTTATTTATATGGACTATCTTGTGGTCTTCTGATGATTTGATTGATGATAAAAGGGTGTTATTTTTGTGTAGAGGATTGTCGGCTTTCTTGAAGAAACCCTATAGTGATATATTGTTGAGATTTCAAGTTGAACGTCAGTCTGTCTTTTTCGCAGTGTATATTCGATGACGGTTGTAGTCCTGCTTTAATGAAATAATCCTCGTTTGCGTAGAATGTCGTTTCAATATCTTCTTGAAGGTCCAGAGGTCTGTGAATCTCCAGGGTGATTGTTTTTTCGTCCCTTGGGTAAAAATAGTAGTCCTTTGCCGCTCCGAGTTTAAGAAAAAAGTCCTCACTTTGTTGTCGTTATTTTCTGGTAAAATATTCATCAGGAGGGCTTTATCGTCAGTTGTTTCTTGTGTTTTCTGTTTCTTATTTCTTTTGATGATTCACTCAGTTTCTCGTTCGCCTAGGTGTGATAAAACCACCTGTTCTTTAATTTTTTTGTCTCATTTTGGATTCCAAGTGCAAATGAGTATAGTTGAGTACATTGGTTTTCCATCTGACGTTTCTTTGGTAACCAAATAAAACAATACTCAATTCTCCTGTTCTATTACTGCTTAGCTGCCTTTTTTCTTATTTTGGGCTTTCATAATTTTGGTATTTTAAAATTTTATGTTGAATTCTTTAGCTATTCCATTTTCCATCAATAAATGTGCTAAAGATTAATCTGAGTAACAACCGAATAGGTTTTTTGTTTTCTCTATTATTAATGCTCTCGTAATTCGGTTATCTGAATTATTTTCGGCTTCCAAAAACTCCTCATACGATACATGTACGTTGATGCTTGATCTATGTGTATGATCGTTTGGTAGATGTTGCACTTCTGGCATTACACCTTTTTTCGGTTTTTGTGTGCTTCTACTTTTGGATTTTGTTGAATCCTGCTAAATTCCCTCAGTATGTCCTTTATAGTTTCCTGGTGATATAATAATCCATAAAACTTGTGAGAATTGTAAAAAAATCGTTTTCTTTATTCAGGTGTAATAAATCGCTAGGGTGTTAGGCGACGATATCTTTGATTCAGTCTCAGTATAGTTTTGAATCTTCTCTGAGCCACCCGGATTCAGGCTTAGGGGATAGCCTCCCCAAAAGCCCGAATGCCCAATCTTATATGCTTCACAGCTCTACTGGTTTTCGATGTTTCACCAACATCTTGGAGGCAAAGATGTAGGTTTGTAGGTTAGGCCCCGGCTTCACAAATGCGAGGACGTATATGAGGGGTTGAAGGAGTAAGTAATAGTAAGAAGCGAAGTTCCACCAACCAGCTTTATTCACCAAAGCAAAAAAATTGTGGAAAATAAAAACTCAAATACAAAAAAAAATGTGTAAAATTATAAAAATCCGTAAAGTATAAATATTTGTAAATGAAACCAGCAGTAAGAATTCATACACTCATAAATGTGAAAAACAATTATATCAAATAAAAACAAAACGGTCACCCTTTCATTTACATAAAAGATCGCTCTAGTGTTAAAATGCCTGTTTCTAACCAACTCACCGAAATATGAATCTTCAATTATCTTGTTCATCAAATCTCTCTCCAAATTCGCATGTATCATTTTTATTAGTTCACTAGTTCACTTTTAAAATGCACCCGATAATAAATCAATAGCTATATTTTTAAATTAACACATTACTATTATTATTACAATAAAAATTATGGCTAAGTTTATATTTAAACTATTATTATTATTATCAGTAGATAATATCCTGTGTTCTGCCTCACTTTCATGAGGCAGAACACAGGTTGCTACACACGGTGTATCTCTCGATGGCCGCGTCCATCGAGTTCTTGCCGTTGGTGGAGGGTTGCTGAAGAAGATGACGTGTTCGCCGAAGAGTTTTGGGAGTATGTGGAAGAGAGGGGGGGTTCAAAACGTATCACCCTAAGTGGCGCGCGTCTTTTCTGCAAAAAAAACATAGCGGCGATGGAGCGGAAGGCGAAAAAACATGGCGGCGGTGGCGGAAGTTATGAAAAAACGTCCCCTCACGTGATTCGCTCAGAGCAATTGGTTGGAAGTTATGAAAAAACGTCCCCTCACGTGATTCGTTGAGAGCCGTCCCCTCACGTGATTCGTTGAGAGCCGTCCCCTCACGTGATTCGTTGAGAGCCGTCCCCTCACGTGATTCGCTCAGAGCAATTGGTTGGAAGTTATGAAAAAACGTCCCCTCACGTGATTCGTTGAGAGCAATTGGCTGGAAGAGAAAAAAAACGTCACGTGATTCGCCGTGTAGAAAAAAAATGGACGCCGCCTAAATTGACAAAACGAAAAAATTAAATATGAAAAATGTCCACTGTCTTAGAACACACACAACAGAATAATTATGATGGACATATTATTAATTCACTCGCTCTCGAATGAAATTCCAAAAGAAAAAAAATACGTCTCCGCCGCCGTGAAATAGCGATAAGGCACGTTTCGTGCTTGTTTACTGTCTGTTCCAACTGAATGAAATTCTCAGAAAACACGATGATCAATTTTTCACCTTGAATTTGTATTTCAGAGTTGATCGCAGTTTTATCTCACACATCCGGTGTTTTGTTTACGCTGCTCGAGCTAAATTGACCTAGGAGTTGTTTTTTGTTATTGCGCAATTTGGGTTTTCCCCAGATCGACCGTTCCATACATTTGCAGCGTGGGTTACGTGATCTCGGCGTGGAGGTGGATATATAGTGTGATTCGAATATTTTATTTTCATCTTATTCATTTCTCATACACGGGGTTAATCATAAACAACATTTCTTTTTAATTCTGAGTGAGTAAGTGAGAGTTATACAGCGTGTATGAATTTTTTTTCATTTTTCAAATGATTTTGCAGATGTCTCATCTTCTCGACGAAATTAACAAGATTTCGTTGGCTTGCAGGAAAACCCTGCGGAAGTTGTCTGAGCTACCGAAGGACGAACCCCATCTGATCCTCGGCGCTCAAGCGAAAACAACCAAATTTGGAGAGTCCATCCTAGTGAAGTTGAAGGAGTGTAAAGTATTCCTGCCAAATCAAGTGACTGGTGCATTCAAACATATCCTCGACAAATTAACCGAGTCCCAGCATATGCTCATCTACAGGGGCGAGCAGAAAATTGCCAATCAAAATCATCCGCAGCAGCTGTTTGAGATCACTAAGGCCTGAAGACGCCGACGCCGTCGTTGGAAACAAAGAGTGAGTTTCTTGTATTTTCATTTGACATTTTCTTGAAATTTTGTGTCTGTTGAATCATCATCATCATGTCATCTGACGCTATTGTTGCACACAGTATGGAAATGGTAGCAAAGTTGCGTAAGGCCAAAAAAATCCTCAAAAAGGGTTGTACTGATGAAGAGCGCAAACATTGGCTGACCCATTGCAAGTACACCGCCTGCCTGATCAATAGTGCGAGAGGGAGTCAAATCAAAATTTTAACATCTCGAGTAAAGTGGGAGGACTTGAAATCGGCATTTTCTTCGCGTTTACGTACCGGTATAATTATAAATTTGAAACATAAAGATATTGGGCAATTTTTTGGTGATGCATTCATTTTATTCAAAAGCAGAATTCAAAATTTATTGAAAAATCATCCAATCATCAAAGTCAATTTTGTGGTAAATTCGTGAAAAATTCCTCGAATCAAGAACAAATAATAAGCGACTTTAAATATTTCAACCCTAAAAACGTTGTTATCGATAGGGGTACAACTTTGAAAGAGTGGTTCCTAGAAAATGTCATCGATCAAATTCAAAACGAAGTTTCAGAATTCACGGACAAAGAAAGTGGCTGGAGTCTTCAGAAAATTGTTAGTTTGGAAATCAATACGAATAAATCGGGCGTGGGAAACGGCTCGTCTTTCATCGAGCTACCAAAATCCATTGCGAATATAAAAGCTTGCATCAATGTGAAAAATAAAGATGATGCGTGTTTCGCTTGGGCCGTCGTTTCGGCCTTGTACCCTGTTGAATCGAGTAAAATACAGATAGAATTTCATCTTACCCCCACTATTCAAATGTACTGAACTTGGATGAAATCGACTTTCCCATGACATTCAAACAAATTACCAAATTTGAACAACATATCGATCAATGTGTACACCTTGGAATTGATTCACCCGAAATTAAATGATTATGAGGCACCACCACTAGAAATCGCCGACGCCGATGACGCCGTCGGCGATGACATAAAATTCCATTATGTTTGGATAAAGGATTTATCTCGCCTACTCAATCGCCAACTCAGTAAAGACACATTTAAAAAATTCATTTGCGATCGCTGTTTAAATTATTTTGCGAGTGGAGAGAAACTCGACAGTCATACCGTTGATTGTCAAAAATTAAACGAGGGCAAAATTTCATTTCCTTCATATGATCATGTAGAATTTCAGGATTTTGTACATAAAGAAATAGTACCCTTTGTAATTAACGCGGATTTTGAGTCTTTTTTGGAACAGTTTAATGACGAAGAATGCACCTCACATACGGCAAAGTACCAAAAACACATTTCTTTCAGCGCTGGATTTTATTTCAAGTGTGCATATGACGATACTTTGTCATTTTATGATAGTCATCGGGCCTCGACCCGATGGATTGGTTTGCGGAGAGAATGGGGGTCATAGCCAAATTTGTGGAAGTCAAAACTTTGGATATTGTCCCCATCATCGTCTCACCTCCAGATAAAGCGACAGCACCATGTTGCCACATCTGCGAAAAACCTTGGAAAACGACGACAAAATTGTGAAAGATCATAATCACTACACGGGAGCGTTCCGTGGATATACGCATGCGCATTGCAACTTGAACTACAAAAAGTCGTTCGTTGTGCCAATCATTTTCCACAATTTATCAGGATCCGACAACCATTTTATTATTCAAGATATAGCGAAAAGGGGTCGAGTCAGCCTGTTGCCTGTCAACAAAGAAAAATACATATCTTTCACCCTGTACGACGGCAACACTGACATTAAATTTCGATTCATTGACTCTTTTCGCTTCATGGGCATTAGCTTGGAGCATTTGGTGTAAACACTGACCATTCATGAAACATTTGCCCATTTCGATGCCGACCGGTACGAGTTACTCACTCGAAAAGGGGTATTCCCATACGATTTCATCGATTCGATGGAGAAATTGGAATGCCCAAGTTTGCCGGCGCGCGATCAGTTCTACAACAAGTTGAACGATTGTGGCATCACCGATGCCGAATACGAGCATGCGCAGAACGTGTGGCGGTCGTTCAACTTGACAACACTGGGAGAGTACTCTGACCTATACATGAAAACCGATATATTGCTCTTGGCGGATATTTTCGAAAATTTTCGAAATATCGGCCACGAGACGTATGGGCTGGATCCTGCGTGGTATTACACCCTCCCGGGATATACGTGGTCCTGTATGTTGAAATACACCCAGTGTAAATTGCAGATACTGAAAGACGTCGACATGCTTCTCTTTGTCGAGCGAGGAATTCGTGGCGGCATCTGTCAGTGCTGCAAGAGATTCTCCTCGGTCAATAACATGCACATGGGCGAAAGGTATGACGTCTCCAAACCGTCGACTTATTTGCTATATCTCGACGTGAATAATCTGTACGGTTGGGCCATGGTGGAATATCTTTCGTACGATGGCTTTAAATGGCTCGAAAATGCAGCCGATTTCGATGTGTCGGAAGTGTCGGACACCTCGCCCATCGGCTACATTCTCGAAGTCGATTTGAATTACCCCTAACATCTGCATGACAAACACAAAGATCTGCCCTTGTGTGCTGAGCACCGTACACCGCCAGGCTCGAAATTACCAAAATTGATGACCACGCTTTACAACAAGGAAAAATATGTTGTACACTACAGGTTGATGAAACAAGCACTCAAACACGGCCTTGTATCAGGAAAATCCCCAAGGTGTTGCAATTCAATCAGTCAGCGTGGCTGCGTCCCTACATTGAATTAAATATGAAATTACGCTCTCAAGCAAAAACTACTTTTGGCAAAAATAACTACAAACTAGCCAATAACGCAGTGTTCGGGAAAACCATGGAAAACATACGGAAGCACTGTGTGGTGAAAATGGTCTCCAAGTGGGAGGGGCGATATGGCGCAAAAAATCTGATTGCCAGTCCAAAGGACCCCGCATCGTTTTAATGGGAAATTGGCTTTCGATAAATTTTCTCGAATTTTTTGTATATTGTATAACTTGTTATGCTGATCAAATGTCTCCATTGCGCAAATGCTCTAATTTCAACGGTTTAGATCATACAGGGTGCTTAAGTTGACTTTTCCAATTTCAAATCCATTTCTTCATATATCTTCGAATATGTGAACCAACTCAACCATGCATGGATAGCCGATACAAATCCACTATAGAGTATAATAATTCCTGCACATACCCACCATATACAGGGTGAGTCCAAGGCTATCATTTTTTTTTTGTGATTTTGTAAAAATTAAGCGGTGGAATTTCATTCATTTCCAGATATTTAGAAGGGCACTAAGATCAAATTCAATTGATGGTATTAGCATCTCCGGAATCGGACTGCAATATTCTGCACAAGGTGTTTTATTTCTCATGAAGCCGCACCCGTCCTGCTTGTTGATATATCCAAATGCCTGGAATTCCAAATAACTTGGTAATAAACTCGATCATTCATGATGAAAGTTTAATCTGCAGATGCACAAAATATACAGGGTCTTTCAAATATAATGGCTTTTGCTGATGAATTCTTTGAAAAAGGTAGGGTTCTGAAATTAATTTTATTCGTACATTTCGATAAACACATTCTATTCTACACAAGTCATCGAAATATTTTGAACAATAATAATAATAAGAAGAATCTTTTTTCAAGTAGGCAAACCTAATATATACACACACTGATACAATAACTAATTAACTTGTCTCTATGTGCAGCATCCTCTATATGAATGAGAATGGCATTCGACAGATACCTTATGTACGATATTCTCTATATCTGTTTTGTAGTGTATTGATATTGGGCAATAAAACTCGGTAGTTAACTGCACACATATATATTACCTACTGCCAAAAGCCCTATTCCGTTCTGGGTTCCCTGGCATCCGATTATAGCGCGCATGAGTACATACGTTTATCAGTATACGAGGAAACACAGAAGTAAACAATTCCCAGAACATTACACACTCCCCCTCTTAATATACCCTTAAATTTAGTCATAATTGAGCCTATCAGGAGCCTTTCGATCCCGCTTAGGACGATCTACTGATGGAGCTATAACATTGTCACTTGAAAGCGTGATAGGTAGTTCCATTGACGAGCAAACCGGGGTAACTAAATTTTCTTCAGGGGAAGAATTCGCATTATTATCGCTATTGAAATACGTGCTTCCTAACGTGAAGTCGTCGTCAATGCAATACCTGATCTGATTGAAATGTCTCTTCCACTTGAGATTTTCACTATATACCTTCACAATACAAATATTTTTGCCTAGGAATTTTTGAATAACAGCCTTACACCAAATCGGTTTTTTCCCGCGATAGTCCTTTGCAAATACCATCTGCCCTATACTGAAATTACATTTTCTCTTTCCCCTGTAATTACCTTTGTTTGTATCCTGCGAAGTCGCCAGGTTTCGTTTAACTTTCGTATAACTTTTAATACTATTATTCTTATTGAAGTGCGGTCTTAACAAATCAAGGCGAGTTCGCAGGGGTCGTCCTAAAAATAATTTAGCAGGAGTTTCCCCTGATGAGCAGTGAGGATTAATTCGATATTGCAATAAGAATTTATTCGATGATAAATTAATGTCAGCCAATTGATTATTAGACATCTCTTTCAATAAAAATTGTTTGATGGTCTTTACCGAATTCTCCGCAGCGCCATTCGAGGCTGGATTATAGGGTGGAGTAGTTACATGATTTACACCATTGACTTTCATAAAATACACCATTGACTTTCATAAAAGACTCGAATTCTTCCGCAGTCAGTTGCGGGCCGTTATCTGACACCAACATTGATGGTAGCCCAAAACGGCTAAAAAGTTCACGTAATTTTTTAATTGTCGCAGTGGTAGTTATCGATGTCATTGGAAATACTTCGAGCTACTTCGAAAAAGCATCCGTAATCACAAAAAAAATACATATTTTTCAATGGACCAAAAAAATCAACATGAATGCGCTGCCAAACCTCTCCAGGAATTGACCACGGCTGCAACGGAGTTTTTTCAGGTGAACTTTGAGTTTTCTGACACTCTTCGCAGGTTTTGCTTACTTTTTCTATATCTTTATCGAGAGACGGCCACCATACATAAGATCTGGCAAGGGATTTCATTTTAATATCCCAAAATGTCCACTATGCAGCTCGGCTAAAACTGCCTCCCGCAATGAAGAAGGAACCAGCACACGATGTCCCCAGAGGAGCACGTCTTCCTCCACACTTATTTCATAGCGTCTACTAAAAAAAGGTCTGATTTCCTCGAAATAATTCGAAGGCCACCCATTCCTGACGTAGTTTAAGATTCGGGTTAGAATAGGATCCACAATCGTTGCCTCTTTAATTTTGTTAATATCGATTGGTAAATCTTGTGAACTAGATAGGTAATTCAGATTAATGTGCGAATTCCCGAAGTCCTTTATCTCGTTTTTGAGATCGAAAGATTTTTCTATATATTCCGCGCCTTTTTCCGCAACCGGCAACCTCGAAAGAAAATCTGCAATGTTACTAGACGTATGAACGTATTTAATAGTGAAACTGAATCCGCTCAGAAAATAAGCGTACCGCTGTAGACGATTTGCGGCCATCATTGGTATCCCCTTTTTAGGGCCAAAAATACTGACCAATGGACGATTGTCACTGAGCAATATAAAATGTCGCCCATACAAAAATTGATAAATGCGCTTCACTCCGAATATTACCGCTAATGCTTCCTTATCCAGCTGGGAATACCGTTTTTCGGAATCTGACAGAGTGCGGGATGCAAAACATATGGGACGTTCTACCCCATCTCTGCATTTCTGAGATAACACCGCACCCAAGCCATAATCGCTACTATCCACAGCTAACGATAAGTCTAGAGTGGGATCGAAATGAACCAAAAAGGTATCAGAAAGAAGAACCATCTTGATTTTCTCAAAAGCGTTCTGACAGCTTTTCTCCCAATGCCACGTGTTATCATCTTTTTTAATAAGGCATATAACGGACTTACTATTTTTGGGCATATTAGGTATGAACCTATTATAATAAGTAATCATTCCCAAAAAGAATTTGAGTTGAGTCACGTTTCCAGGTACCGCCATTTTTTCAATAGCCTTCAATTTTTCAGGATCATTGTGAATACCATTTTTATCAATTACTAAATCAAAATATGAAATACTTTCTGCAAAGAATTCACATTTCCCCTTCTTAATTGTTAGTCCACTTTCTTGTAGAATGTGAAAAACCTTTTCCAAATTATCTAAACGAACTTTTTTATTTTTCCCTGTAACGATAATGTCATCCAGAAAACACCCTACTCCATCTAACTTCATAAACAACTGTTCCATGATTCGTTGAAACTGCGCAGGTGCACTAGCTATTCCGAATGGTAAAGAATTATAATAAAACAACCCCCTGTGTGTTGAAATTGTGGTCAACCAACGCGAATCAGGATGTAATGGTACTTGCTGGTAGGCGTGCGCTAAATCAATTTTGGAAAATTGTTCTCCCCCACTCAACCTTTCTAACAAATCTTCGATTCGAGGCAGCGGGTATTTATCCACGATCAAATAAGGGTTAACAGTTATTTTATAGTCCCCAAATAACCTCACTGAATTATCTTTTTTTAGTATAGGTACCACAGGGGTTGCCCAAGGGCTGTACTCTATCGGAGAAATTAAACCATCCTTCAAAAGCCTAGAAATTTCTTCGTTTACTTTTTTCTTCATTGCGAAAGGCAGCGGACGGAATTTACAGAACTTAGGTATGGCGCTTGAGACCACTTTTAACTGTAATTGAATTTTGTTGAAACCCTAATGTATCAGAAAACACCCCTGGGAATTTATCTATGAAATATTCTCTTATCGGAGTGTGACTGTGTAAATTATGAATCTCCTGGTGGGATTCCTGAAACAACATATTATATTTTCTAATAAAATTTCTACCGAGCAGCGCGGGTCCCTTTGTATCTACCACGCAAAAATCTAGTAATTTGTTCTTGGACTTGAGAGAAATTTGGAACTCCGCGATACCTGCCGGACGAATCTTGTCTCCCGAAAAATGTATAAGGGTTATGTTGGTTTCAGATAACTTTACGTCAGAAAAATATTTCGAATATATGTAAATTGGTAATATTGACGTCGCCGCGCCTGAATCTAATTCCATTTTCAGCGGGACATTGTTTAAGTAAATATCAAGGATAAATGGTTCATCTGATTTCTGCCTTATACATAACACCGGTGAAATATCAATTTTATCATCGGGGTTTTCTACAATTGAACGCTCTTCTTGAGTTAGATAATTCAGGCTGTTTCGTTTCTTTTTGCAAACAGAACTCAGATGACCCTTTAATACGCATTTGTTATAGGAGTACTCACGATACAGACATTTATTAGCATAGTGATTTTTGCCGCACCGGTAACACACTATTTCACGAACACTTTCACTACTATTTCTTCCGGATCTCCCACTCGTAGTCGCGCTCTGCATATTTTGCACTCCTACATTTTGGAATTTGCCGCCAAAACCTTGCCGGCTTACTCGATGTATATCGGCCTCGATCGGCTCACTCTTGATTTGGCTGTCACACTGTAAAATTCCAGCCTGAGCTGCTTCTTTCGTCAAGGCCGCGGTCAATGCTGAAGAAAAAGTATCCGTACTTTTTTCGCTGAAAAGCCGATTGCGAACTTTGCCTGCATTGTAACCAGTGATAAATTTGTCGCACAATTTGGTATCAAAAGATGTACCAAAATCGCAATACATGGAGAGTTTTTTTAGCCGCGCACTCCACTCCTGAGCACTTTCAGAATTCTGCTTCGTAGCAGAATAGAAATTAAATCGTACGCATCCTGATGCAAGCTGTTCAGTAATATTGCTCGCTTTATTGTATCATCGACAATACCATTTGCAATGAAGAATTGCTTCAAACGCTTCCAGTGCACTGTCCAATCATTGATTGCTTGATTGAATTCCAATTGAATTCCCTTTGTCGATGCCATAGTTAGTTCTTAGTATACCCTTACCGGTACACACTATCGGTTCCACAAAAACAGCAGAACAGCACGGCTGAGGTGAACTACTAGGAAAAAGCACTTGGAAGCAATTTAGCTATACACTTTTATTCTCGTCGCCAGTTTTGTAGTGTATTGATATTGGGCAATAAAACTCGGTAGTTGACTGCACACATATATATTACCTACTGCCAAAAGCCCTATTCCGTTCTGGGTTCCCTGGCATCCGATTATAGCGCGCATGAGTACATACGTTTATCAGTATACGAGGAAACACAGAAGTAAACAATTCCTAGAACATTACAGAATGCTAAGAACAATTGATATTTGATGGCATTACGGAATCTTGAATGAATTCTCATTCGAAAAAATCCACGCTCATTCATATTTGTATCAATTTGAAAGTCATTTTCGTCATGATGATACACAGTATCTTGTATATACGATGGTGCCAATTCTACCTGGTATATGCCAATAGTTAAATCTCGTAACATATGTAAATTCAATCTTGGAAATTCATTGTAATAATCTTGCCTGAGTAATGTCCACTGACCACGTCGCATATTCAGATGTTCTGCCTCAACTCTGGCTTGCACGATGTTGACTCTATTAGCTTTTTCCAACATCATATTGGCTAATTCTAGGTTGGCATCTCTCATTTCAATAAGCGGATTTATTATTGCACCTGCAATTAGTAAGAGATATTTTATATTTTTAATATGGCTTGTCTCGATTTTGCGATAATTTTTTTTAACATAGTCTTCAAATGACCATTCCCAGCCTCAACTATCCATCTAGTTTTAGTTATAATTCTGGACTTGTTGGCTTCGTCAGTTTGTAGTTGTTTTTGTCCTCGAGGTAGAATTGAAGATATTTCACAACGAATACCGATTTTCTGTAGAAGAGGAAGAGCATTTCTGAAGCCCCTATCTACAATAAAAATATCGCCTGGATGGATGGATCTTCTCATTTGGTTGACATCTATATTCAATTCATTTTGAAGTATATGTGCATCATTATTTCCTGCATCTGCAAAATACGGGCCTTGAATATCCAAAATGTATCCATCAGTACCTACAATCAGGACTGGTTTGATTCAATGTCTTCCTTTATGTTGGAAATATGATTGTCGTAATACTCGAATGTTGGAACTTTTGTCGATATAGGTTCCATCAATATACACTATCGCTTTTGGTTTATTAGGTTGCGGGTTGTATAACTGATTCGCGAAATCTGTCGTTCTATGAATTGTTCTCTTGATATTGCGGAAAATCCTATATTAGTTGTTACGAAACGAGTCATCAAGGATTTTCGCACTTTGGATATTACCAAACTTGTTGCCTGGCGGCTGGAATAACTGAATATGATAGTTAAAAATTCATCAGAAATACCTTGACGGAGTTTGCATAAGAATGCCAATAAATCCTTTTTGGTAATATGTCTCTCACCTCCATCTTGTCTTGGTACAGGTACACAATGATTTCTTTCAGAAAAGATTGAAGTTCCCGACTTTTCAGAGCGTAAGGTCTGTCGATATATCTTAGGCCTGTCTGTAGGAATGGAACTAATAATCCCTGATCATCAAGATGAACGAGTATTTTCCGGTATATAGATATCCTGATTTATGAATACATTAACTCTGGCATTCTGTTGTTAGTCTGTGCAGATCAGCTACACCATTACAAATGAGACAGGTGTGCCTTGATGTTTGTGTTAAAATATTCAATCGTACGCATTCTGGATCTTCTTGAAAGCGATGTATCTCTTGAATTATAGATTGGTTGCATGTTATACAGATTCGTTTTTCATCAATTTCTTCGACATGTGTAATCCCCTTTGGTTGCGTCTTTCAATTGCAATTTTTCGTTTCAATTCATTTGGTTCTCCAATGAGTCGCACCATATTTTGTGTATTAAATAATAAATTACTCGTAAAACAACTCAATTGGAGACGATTAGCCATTTTTATTATTGATAGGGTAACAATTAATATCTACTTCACTATTGAAATGATTGCTAAATCACAATTCAGTACTATTCGTTAAACAAATGAATGTGGTTACTATATGCCATTAAAATTCAAACCAGAGCCATCCTGACAAAACTGAAGAAGCAGCTAGTCAATCTCCTACCCAAGTGCGAGTACTTTTCAAATTAATTTATTGTCGATATGGTAGAGTAGAGTATACATGATACGAGAGTGAGAGCAAGTAGCACATTTTGATGATTTTTGTGGCATAGGCTTACAAATGGTAATAGTGAATAACCCACTATTGGGCCATATTCTTTCGTAATGGAAAAAAACATTCATATATATGGGCCTCAAATGGTTCATAGCTGGCCACGAAACATGGCCCTTTCCATATACAGGGAGATAAGGTTGAATTGTTGAATTTGGATCGTTTGTGCCATAGTCTGATCAGCATCGTAAGTTCTAAAATATATTAACAAAAATAAATTCACCCATTCAGGTGTGAATTCCATCAATGAATATTTCTTTCCCCAAATTGGAAGTTTTGCATGTCATTGTTGGGAGACGATAATGGTTCAGTTCAAAATTCCATATACATTGTAACGAATTCTTATAAAAAAAAGAAAAAGTCATCGATCTAGCAAAGTACATCGACTTTCGGAATTCGTTATCATTTTTTTTTTCGCATTCCACAACGATAACAGCGAGTCTCGGGTGCCCGATAGATATTTTACAGCAGACACTCAGAAGGAGCTTGTGCACCTATCCCCAGTCATAGCTGGAAAATAGTAGGGATGTCTTGAAGCCCGATCGCTCGAATAAGTTAGACGTGCCTTGAAAATTTCCTTACTTTCGGTGCTTTTTGCCGTGACCCGAACTGATAGTGATACCGTTTCACTCCGACATACTAGCAATACTTTTTCGTGTGATGATGCTTGGTATTAAGAGATACGTTATTAAACGAAACTAGTATAACCAAGCATCCCGTTTCAATATATTGCGCTATTATTATAATTCCGTTTCTTTTTATATTTTCTATGACTATTCCGTACTAAGCAATAATATTATTACAAATCCGTCTATTTTTACATTTTGATAACGACTCGACATTGATATATACGTTATTGCAACGAAGCTGTCTGAGTCGAGCGTTTCGGTTGTTTTCATCCTCAGACACCGTAAATCCATCTATTCCGTAATGAGCAATAATATTATTACAAATCCGTCTATTTTTACATTTTGATAACGACTCGACATTGATATATACATTATTGCAACGAAGCTATCTGAGTCGAGCGTTTCGGTTGTTTTCATACTCAGACACCGTAAATCCGTCTATTCCGTAATGAGCAATAATATTATTTCAAAACCTGTTAATTTTTAAATTTCAATAACGACTCGACATTGATATATACGTTATTGCAACGAAGCTATCTGAGTCGAGCGTTTCGGTTGTTTTAATCCTCAGACACCGTAAATCCGTCTATTCCGTGTTGAACAACAATACCATTACAATTCCGTTTATTTTCGCATCCTATAAATTGTTTCCGATTGTTTTACATACACTCCGAACGTTTCGTGTATATCCGTCTTCAGACGTCCTGGCAGTTTTGCTTCAAGAGAGCATTCGTTTCTTTATCTCATGAATAATACTATACAATATATTGTCAGTATTTAATGTCCCTATATCTAGGAGGTATGCTATGACTGTGAAGCTACTAGAATAGAGCAGCCCGTTTTTCTTCCCTTCAATATACCGCTTTTCATTTTTGCTCAGAGAGAGCATCCGTTTCTTTTCTATATCACAGTAGGAGAGTATCCATTGTGTTTTAGTTGTCGGTTTTATTTCCCCGACATTACCCGAAACCAGTATTTGATTCCCGACCGGACTTTTCGTTTCTTTTCGTTCGAGTACACTGAGAGGCCTGTGTAGACCCTACACGAGAAGAGTAGTAAGAAGAGATCCAGCACTATTATAATTGTTGATAATTGAAACTAATTAATTACATGGTACTATTTATTCGTAAGCTAGAATTGTCGTTATGGGAAATATATTTTTTTATTATTGTGAATACTCAGTTTATTACTTTATTACCTGGCTAAGAGATAGAGAGAGAAAGAAACCTGAACCCCTGGACGTACTCAACTGCGCTAGAGCTAATCCCGCAGCGAAAAACGTCACAACATTTATATAGCAAATGAAAATAAAGCATCTGAAATTCTGTGAGAAATAATGAAATTGGTTGTTGTTACGCCATTGTGTCTTTCAATATTTTTATTTTTATCTTTTTAACATTCTACCTTTATCACTCAAGATATTCTTCTACTTGTAGTAAATATAGATTTATACGTATCATTTGTAACACACATGTCGAATAGAACCTGTTTATCGAAAAGTACGAACTTCTTCATAGAATTCATCAGCAAAAGCCATTATATTTGAAAGACCCTGTATATTTTGTGCATCTGCAGATTAAACTCTTTATCATAAACGATCGAGTTTATTACCAAGTTATTTGGAATTCCAGACATTTAGATATATCAACAAGCAGGACGGGTGCGGCTTCCTGAGAAATAAAACACCTTGTGTGAAATATTGCAGTCCGATTCAGGAGATGCTAATACCATCAATTGAATTTGATCTCACTGCCCTTCTAAATATCTGGAAATGAATGATATTCCACCGCTCAATTTTTACCAAATCACAAAAAAATGCTAGCCTTGGACTCACCCTGTATATGGTGGGTATGTGCAGGAATTATTATACTCTATAGTGGATTTGTATCGGCTATATAAATAATCCATGCATGGTTGAGTTGGTTCACATATTCGTAGAAATGGATTCACAATGATTATTTGAAATTTTGGAAAAGTCAACTTCAGCACCCTGTATGACCTGAACCGTTAAATTTAGAGCATTTGCGCAATGGAGACATTTTATCAGCATAGCGAGTTCTACAATATACAAAATTCGAGAAAATTTACCGAAAGCCAATTTCCCATTAAAACGGTGCGGGTTCCTTTCAGGAGTCGCACCATTTTCGACGAGAGCCTCGTCGCTATCGAGATGGCAAAGATGCATTTGTTATTCAATAAGCCCTTGTACATAGGAATGTCGATTCTCGATATTTCCAAGGTGTGCGTGTACGATTTCCATTACGGCTTCATGATGGAAAAGTACACGCACGATCAGTGCAAATTGATGAATACGGATACTGATTCGCTCAATTATGAAATTAAGTGCGATGATATTTATAGGGATTTGATAAGCAGTCACATTGAAAAATTCGATACGAGCGACTACCCAAGCGACAACTTCTTTGACATTCCCCTTGAAAATAAAAAAGTACCCGGTTTGATGAAGGACGATGCCAATGGTCGTATCATGACAGATTCCGTGGGGCTTTGATCAAAGTTGTACACCTATAAGATACAAGGTGGAAAAATTGTAAAAAAATTCAAAGGGGTCAAATACAGCGATGTCGAAAATCACATCACTTTTGAAGATTATGTGGAATGTTTGAAAAACAATGAAGAAAAAATAACTTCGAAACGCTGTGTTCGATCCTTTTCTAACAACGTTTTTAGTGTAGAGCAAACAAAGATCGCCCTCAACCCCCACAATGACAAGCGCTGTTTGATCGGCTCTCATGACACTCTGCGGTGGGGCCATTACAGTCAGTTAGATATCTAATAGAATTTAAATATTTTTTCAGAGAGCACGCACACACGCACACACACACACCACCACCATGGTAGACACTTACATCATCAATAGTTGAATTCATCGAGGCCTCACCTCTACCATGGACGCTCACTGATCGAATTTTGAAAATGTTTGCCGATGAAAAATGGATACAAATCTATAAGCAGGCTGAGAGCGTCTGACGAAATTTCAATGATTTGAGTCACTTGGAGTACACGAGAGAAATCAGCTTTGAAGATAGGTGTGAAGCTCTCAAAAATAAAGACTGGGAGGGTCATTTGCACGAAGACCAATACTGTGTGTGGGCGAATGCATATCGTATTCCAAAATATAATTTACGATTTTGCCGCACTTGCTATGAAGCATTCGGAAGGGCTATGCAAAACCATCTAGTTCATAGCATCAGAGACCATCAACATATGGTATTCGGTGTAAAGCACATGGACAATATATATATAAATGTTACAAATTTTGTTGTCATAACAGATTTGATGAAGTACTGTTCACTTTGAAAACGAGCAGCCTGTGACCTACATCTGCGTGGTGGTGGTGAGCCCTACGGATCAGATCTCACATATAAACGCTTCTAGGCTGAGGAGATGAGGATTCAGAATTCGATGAATGAGATTGCCAAACACACACACACACAAAATTTCAAGAAAATGTCAAATTAAAATGCAAGAAATTGTGCTCTTGTTTGTTTCTTTCCACACTTATTTAATCAAATAATAGTCGATTATGTTTAATATTTATGATTGAATAAAATCAATATGTAATCCGTGTCTGGATATTATTATTATTATTTTGTTTCACCCTCCCAACCTCCCATTCAAAATCCCACATATTTTTAGAGGTCATTTTTGCCAAAAAAAAAACTTTGCGCAAAAAAGTATCATTTTTTATACGAAAAAGTTTATCTTTTTTATGAAAAAATTTATAATTTTTTATGCAAAGAGTGTAATTTTTTTGCAAAAAAGTGCCTGTTTTTTGCCTTAAAAAGTAACACTTTTATTGACATGGTGGAAAAAGCTGGGTGATTCACTCAGCCACTCAGCTTTCACTGAAAATGCTTCACTCAGCTTTTACCACGATGTCAATAAAGGTGTCACTTTTTTTCATTCAGAAATACATGTATTCTTATGGGAAAATGTTAATTTTTTTATAAAAAAATGATCGAATATTGACATAGTGGAAAAAGCTGAGTGAATGCTGAGTGACTCAAAATTCATTGAAAATGCTTCACTGAAATCTTTCCATGTCAATTTTGGGTGTTTTTTTTTTATCGAAGAAAATGCCTCTTTTTTGCCTCAAAAGTGACACTTTCTGTATCAAGAACGTGAAAATGCAGTTTTTGATTAAAAAAAGTATCGTTTTTGATCCAAAAAAGTGCCTGTAGAAACTCGAGCCGGTGGGGGGTGATGGCGGCGGCGGCGGCAGCGGAGAAATAAACCGATGCCAAACGGTGCAGAGATTACTCAGTCAACATGTTTGGTGCAGTGAACAACGTCGTTGATTTAGATCGAATATGTGACATGTACAAGGAATCCATCAAAGCGGAACGTTTCTTTGCGTGCAACGCCACCTACGAGTTTCACAACACCGACGTTTTGAGCTTGCAATGCGGCATAAGTTTTGCTCGGAGTTTCGTGCCTGTGGTGAAACTCGTGTGCAAGTTCCAACACACCATATGCTCCAGCCTGTCCTTCAGCATGTTTGAATGGGGTAAATTCGTGGGGGCCATTAATCAGCTGCTTTACACTAGCCGACATGACCCGAATGCAGCAGCAGCAGCCAAGACTAGCCGAATCAAACTCGACTGGGATGATGTTATGGATTTGGAATAAAACACTTATGCAGAGAGTCGACAAGTCCGAGTTTCCAAGAATAACACCTACTTCTACCTGACGGAAGCGGATGTTCAAGAAATCCTACATCTAGATACTACTGTGATGGCGACATGATTTGAATATCTATTGAATATGAACTTTAGTCAATATTATCACGATTTATTAAGCAGTGCAAAATATCTAGCTGAAAACTATGGTTTGTCATTTGATGAGGCTATAAACTTGTATACTATATCATCAAAAGAAGATAAACATCCATGTTTCCATGAATACCTATGCTATTTGCCGGACAAAGTAATGTTTGATTAAGGAACGAATTAAATGTATATATTGAGAGCAGAGTTGGCGTTTTAATTCAGTATGCAGTGTGTCTGTGTGTATGCGGAGAGAGAGAGAGACGTAGAGATGCAGTACGAAACAAGACTCGACTCGTTTCGAAGCTGGACTTCGACATTTCCTGCAAGTAAGTTAGCCGAAGCAGGCTTTACGTATACCGGTTCGGAAGATGTAGTTGCATGTCTTTCGTGCCAAGTAGAAGGGTTTAGATGGCTGCCCAATGACGATCCTATGGCTGACCATCGTCGAAGGAGCCCCAATTGTGATTTCGTTCGTAGTTATTACTCTGAGCGGCACAGACACAGACCGGCGACGGATGGCGCTGATGTCCTTCCAAAACCAAGAGTGACAGATGTCATTAGCAGAGTGACAGATGACACATAGATGACACCACCACCACTACCACCACCACTGACAGATGGCGCTGATGTTGCTCCAGAAGAACGACAAGTGAAAGGTGACATAAGCAGCAAAGTGACCACAGATGTCATAAACATAGACTCACAGAACACGGTGATGATGTGTCGTGTATGTCTTGTGAATGAACTAAATGTATTGTTTATGCCATGTAGACACTTGGCGTGCTGCTCACAGTTCACCATCAGGTGCGACACATGCGTAGTTTGTAGATCACCCATCGATACGTTTATGAAAATACCGGGTGGCTGCGGAAGTATTGCCTACGGAATATCTCAGTTATTGTATGAAGTAGGTTTGTGAAATTTGGAGCGTCGATATAATGACATAAGAGCTAGAATTTGAGCATATTGACATGTCGAAGTTAACTTCCGGTCTGACTGGAAGTAACATCAACTTTCTTATTTTAAATAGAAACCCAATTTTTTTTTTCTTTTCGCTTTATTCAGCATTCAATTCCCTTTCTAATGACATATCACAAGTTGGTATCTAACCAGAAACTAGATCAGAAAAAAATTATTATTGAAATTCACCGAGTAGGCCGTGGAAGCAAAATGAAAGCCAAAATTGAAAAGTTGGCTATGGAAACCATACGTCACTTGATAACAGTTGCTACTACTGTGATATTTTATTTTCATTCGTCGGCGATATAAAAAGCCGCCAAAAAAAAAATTGGAAAAATTGGGAAAAAAATACTGTGTAGGTCCATAACTTAAATAGGAACATACAACTTTTTCTTGCCTGTACTATTCAGCATAACCATTCCTTTCTAATGATATAATAGAAAGTAATTTCTTGAAATGAAATACCAAAAAATCCAATTATTATTATTCAAATAACAAAAAAACAGATTTATCGAAAAAAAAAAAAAAATTCAAATTGATAGGATTAAAGATAGAATAAATTCAAAACAAATGTTAGAAATGCATTCCCTCAGCGTTAATACATTTATTAACTCTGGTGATATTTTCATGTAAAACGTTTCTCAACATTTGGGGCGTGATATCTTGGAAAGCTCTACGAATTTTTACTTCTAGCTCATGTAGAGTTGTAGGCTGTGTGGAATACACCCTATTTTTAAGATGCCCTAATAGAAAAAAGTCGCACGGAGTAAGATCAGGTGACCTGGGTGGCCACTTGACTGGACCATGGGTTGTTATAAGTCTCTCTTGAAAGCGAATTTGAAGATAATTTCTCGATATTCTTGAATTATGCGGAGGGGCGCCATCTTGCTGGAAGTACATTCTCTCAGTTATTTCCGCTGGTAGGTTGTTAATGAATTCCGAAATTTCATTCGTTAAAAAATTAAAGTATCTCTCTCCGGTTAGTTGGCCTTGAAAAAGAATGGGGCCAACTATTCCTGCCCAAACATTCACACCAAATCTCTCATGGAAGCCACCTTGTCGAAACCGGTGCTCGTTTTCTATCGCCCAGTACCTGAAACAAAAGACCGTTCACACTTTTAGCACTTTACACTTCGACTATCGACAATAATCCAAATAAAGTACAGTACCTACCTTGTATTATTCCTGTTAAATAATTCATTGTTGGTAAATCTTGACTCGTCCGTAAACAAGATATAATAGTTAAATAGGTGATTCTCAGCATTTTGTCGAAGAAACCAATTACAATATTCCAGGCGCCTTTCACCGTCATTTTCATACAAATGTTGATGCAACTGATACTTGAAGGATTTAAATCGATGTTTTTTCAAAATTTTCCTAGCAGAGTCCTTACTTATAGCTAATTCGGCGCCAATCTGCCTTGAGGAAATTGTGCTATCATATTGTACTAAAGCTAATACATTAATTTCAGTTTCCTCATTAATAACAAATGCTTCTTGGTCTTCGTGAACATCAGGCTCAGTTCTTAATTTTTCTTCAAGCCACTGGAAATACCTTCTTGACGGTTGCTGCCTCCCTGGATATCGCTCTAAATACAATCGTTCAGCGGCATAAGAATTTTTTAAACATTCACCATAAATGAGAAGCATGTCAATTTGTTCGGTTCGTGAATAACGGGGCATTTTTTGAATATTCCACTATCTGATTTCGATTTCCAAACCCTTTTAAAATGGCAGAATCAAAAACACTACTTCGAACGTCAAAATAATATGGATAGCAGCGTTCGTGAGAGCTCTCGTTTCTTTTTTGTTTCATTCCAAAATACATCTTAATCAGCCTACTTGTTAATATTTTGGTTCGAATGATTATTGCAATGGAATGATTATTCTAAATAGCACTAACATCGTCCATAGGTAGATATTAGAATATCTATGGACGATGGCACAGACCAAGTACGTTTATGTTCCTATTTAACCTAGAACCTACAGGATATAATTTATCATTCCACATTATTTTTAATGTTATTTTTGCGTATGGCGATAATCTGTTTTGTTATTTGAAGAATAATAATTGGATTTTTTGGTATTTCATTTCAAAAAATTACTTTCTATTATATCATTAGAAAGGAATGGTTATGCTGAATAGTACAGGCAAGAAAAAGTTGTATGTTCCTATTTAAGTTATGGACCTACAGAGTATTGTTTTTTTCCCAATTTTTCCAATATTTTTTTTGCGGCTATTTATAACGCCGACGAATGAAAATAAAATATCACAGTAGTAGCAACTGTTATCAAGTGACGTATGGTTTCCATAGCCAACTTTTCAATTTTTGGCTTTCATTTTGCTTCCACGGCCTACTCGGTGAATTTCAATAATATTTTTTTTCTGATCCAGTTTCTGGTTAGATACCAACTTGTGATATGTCAGTAGAAAGGGAATTGAATGCTGAATAAAGCGAAAAGAAAAAAAATTAGGGTTTCCATTTAAAATAAGAAAGTTGATGTTACTTCCGGTCAGACCGGAAGTTAACTTCGACATGTCAATATACTCAAATTCTAGCTCTTATGTCATTATATCGACGCTCCAAATTTCACAAACCTACTTCATACAACAACTGAGATATTCCGTAGGCAATACTTCCGTAGCCACCCGGTATATATTTATATATATATATATATATATATATATATATATATATATATATATATATATATATAATATATATATATATATATATATATATATATATATATATATATATATATATATATATATCTTAGAATATTTTTTATTTTAATTTCGTGACTCGATCATTTTTTTGCTTAAAAAAACATGCTGATTTTGTATGCAAAAAAGCAGCACATTTTTTATTGATTCATTCTTCCAATTTTGGTGCAAAAACGTATTATTTTTTTGATGCAAAAAAGTGTCACTTTTTTCGATAAAAAAAAAACACCCAAAATTTACGTGGTGGAAGGATTTCTGTGAAGCATTTTCAGTGAATTTTGAGTCACTCAGCATTCACTCAGCTTTCACTCAGCTTTTACTCAGCTTTTTCCACCATGTCAATTCCCGGACATTTTTTTATCAAAAAAAATACCATTTTCCAATAAGAATACATGTTTTTTTGAATGAAAAAAAGTGACACCTTTATTGACATGGTGGTAAAAGCTGAGAGAAGCATTTTCAGTGAAAGCCTTGCCGACTGAGTGAATCACTCAGCTTCTTCCACTATGTCAATAAAAGTGTCACTTTTTAAGGAAAAATACAGTCACTTTTTTGCATAAAAAAGTGACACTTTTTTCATAAAAAAATTTGTCACTTTTTGATGCAAAAAAGTGCCTGATTTTTGCCTTAAAAAGTAACTTTTTTCACCATGTTATGAAAAAAAATGTAATTTTTTGATGCAAAAAAGTGCATCTTTTCTGCCTTGAAAAGTAACACTTTTATTGACATGGTGGAAAAAGCTGAGTGAAAGCTGAGTGAATGCTGAGTGACTCAAAATTCACCGAAAATGCTTTACTGAAATCCTTCCACCATGTCAATTTGTTTCTTTTTAGAAAATAGTGCCTCTTTTTTGCCTCAAAAGTGACACTTTTTGCATCAAAAACGTGAAAATGCAGTTTTTGATGCATAAAAGTATCGTTTTTGAGCCAAAATAGTGTCTGTTTTTTGCCTTAAAAAGTAACACTTTTATTGACATGGTGGAAAAAGCTGAGTGATACACTCAGCCACTCAGCTTCCACTGAAAATGCTTCTCTCAGCTTTTACCACCATGTCAATAAAGGTGTCACTTTTTTTCATTCAAAAATACATGTTTTCTTATGGGAAAATGGTAATTTTTTTTGTAAAAAAAAATGACCTGGAATTGACATGATGGAAAAAGCTGAGTGAAAGCTGAGTGAATGCCGAGTGACTCAAAATTCACTGAAAATGCTTCACTGAAATCCTTCCACTATGTAAATTTAGGGTGTTTTGTTTTAATCGAAAAAAGTGACACTTTTTTGCATCAAAAAAAGAATACGTTTTTGCACCAAAATTGGAAGAATGAATCAATCAAAAATGTGCATGTTTTTTTAAGCAAAAAAATGGTCGAGTCACGAAATTAAAATCAAAAATATTCATATACTACGCATGTGTCGCACCTGATGGCGCACTGTGAGCAGCACACCAAGTGTCTACATGGCATAAACAATACACTAGTTCATTCACAAGACATACACTACACGTCATCACCGTGTTCTGTGAGTCTATGTTTATGACATCTGTGATCACTTTGCTGCTCATATCACCTTTCACTTGTCGTTCTTCTGGAGCAACATCAGCGCCATCTGTCAGTAGTGGTGGTAGTGGTGGTGGTGGCGGTGTCATCCATGTGGCATCTGTCACTCTGCTAATGACATCTGACACTCTTGGTTCTGGACGGATATCAGCGCCATCTGTCGTCGGTCTGTGTCTGTGCTCAGAGTAATAACTACGAACGAAATCACAATGGGGGCTTCATCGACGATGGTCAGCCATAGGATCGTCATCGGGCAGCTATCTGAACCCTTCTACTTGGTACGAAAGACATGCAACTACATCTTCCGAACCGGTATACGCAAAGTCTGCTTCGGCTAACTTACTTGCAGGAAATGTCGAAGTCCAGCTTCGAAACGAGTCGAGTCTTGTTTCGTACTCTCTCTCTCTCCGCATAAACTGAATTAAAACGCCAACTCAGCTCTCAATATCTACATTTATTTCGTTTCGTAATCAAACATTACTTTGTCCGGCAAATAGCATAGGTATTCACGAAAACATAGATGTTTATCATCTTGATGATATAGTACACAAGTTTATAGCCTCATCAAATGACAAACCATCGTTTGTAGCTAGAGTTTTTGCACTGCTTAATAAATCGTGATAATATTGACTAAAGTTCATATTCAGTAGATATTCAAATCTTGTCGCTATCACAGTAGCATCTAGATGTAGGATTTCTTGAACATTCGCTTCCGTCAGGTAGAAGTAGGTGTCATTCTTGGAAACTCGCACTTGTAGACTCTCTGCAAAAGTGTGTAATTCCAAATCCATAACATCGTCCCAGTCGAGTTTGATTCGACTAGTCTTGGCTGCTGCTGCTGCATTCGGGTCATCTCGGCTAGTGTACAGCAGCTGATTAATGGCCCCCACGAATTGGCCACATTCAAACATGCTGAAGGACAGGCTGGAGCATATGGTGTGTTGGACCTTGCACACGAGTTTCACTGCAGGTGCGAAACTCCGAGCAAAACTTATGCCGCATTGCAAGCTCAAAACGTCGGTGTTGCGAAACTCGTAGGTGGCGTTGCACGAAAAGTTCCGCTTTGATGGCCTCCTCGTACATGTCACATATTCGATCTAAATCTGCCAATTGATCTGCCCACTCTCGGTCCGATGATGATGATAATGATGATGATGATGAAGCTGACGCCGCCGACGCCACCGACGCCGACTCGTAACCAGAGGACTCTTCAGAAGACTCTACAACGACGTTGTTCACTGCACCAAATATGTTGACTGACTAATCTCTGCACCGTTTGGCATCGGTTTATTTCTTCGCTGCCGCCGCCGTCATCACCCCCCACCCTCCCCCATACACCGGCTCGAGTTTCTACGTCGTCGAGAGCTGAGACGACGATGATGATGATGATGAAAGCCCCCTCTTTCATTCGAGATTGTGACAATTTTATATTGAATTACATGCGATTTGTCGCATCAATCCAACTATTGTGCGTACTATCGAACCCCAGCCATTTCACAAGTACTTTACAACCCTTACGCCTGATGATTTTCTCCACTAGATAGACTTTGGGTTTTTTTTGTTTTTTGTTGTTCTTGTTCGTAGAAAGCGCTGCTGATTGGTCGCCCTTCCAAGTCCTCCAGCAAATACGTGATTGGTTGGGTGATTTGCACTTTGACAACTGAATAGTTCCGTAGTCCAATTAGGCGTATACCCTTTTTCGAAAACATGCTTGGCTTTGCTAATTCTCACGAAATCAGGAGAGTCTGAAAGCTGGAATTGTAAAATTCAATTCCGAGATCTGATTGGAGGAGCTTGGGACATCGTTTCGCTTTCGACAATATGTCCCTCATCGCTTCGTTGACGTCTCGACCAGTTTTCGTCTTCAAGGGGCGCACCCATAGGTACTTGAAAAAGGTGTCAATCACCACGAGAATATAAATGAAGTTTTTATTGGCTTTGGGGTATTTCTGAAGATCAGCCAAGTCCATCTGCTACAGATCGTCGAGTCCTTTGTTGATGGTACGTCTGCGAGGAAAATTCCTTCTGGCTGGAGCATGGAGCTCATCAACCAATTGTTTTTTCTCAGATGAAGACGTCATTTCGCTATTGGCAGAGCCAAAACACTAACTGCTCTATGAACGTTGTTACACCTTCTACTTCTTCTTCTTGGTATTTTCATGCTTTTTCATCGAAAGTGACATGAATTTCATCACTCGATTATCCAAGGTTGTTAGATTGTTTTTGGTGGTGTCCAGCTCGTCTTTGAGTTTGTGTATGACGTCATCTTTGAGCTTCTAAATGACGTCATCAACGTATTTTTTGTTGTCAACATTATTGAGTGCACTTGGCGTTTCCACATTACATATTTTCACATGTTCAGCATCAATGTCCCCATTTGTCGTATATTTGAGTATAACGCCAGGGAAATGGTGCTGCTGCTGCCGTGCATGGCAAGCTGACGAAGTTTGACCAAACTTGTTGATTCTTATCATGCGACAGTGGCATGGAAAAAAACGTCTACGCTTTTATTCATCGAATATAGCCTGCTTCTCTCAGCTCATTGATGATGACCACGATCTCTTTGTCGGTAGAGGTGCTGCCGGCATTTTTGGCGGCTACCAGAAGCTTATACCTGTTAACAAGCTTGTTCACATCGTCCCAGTACACGTATTCTATGGGTTTCGTGTTGTATGTCAACTGATCTGGGATATCACTGCTGTCGGTGAAACGACCTCGACCTCCACCACCACCACCTATTTTTGATTGAGGGTCTTTGAACATTGGCCGAATCAAATTTTCGTATTTGGCAGTCTGATATGGATTCAACCTACCTCGCGCATCTACATGCGCACCTGTTGCTGTCAAAATTTGCTTGTATGCCACCAAATCGGCTTTAGCGTATTTGGGATTTTTGTATAAAATCAAACTATATAGTCCCGGAGTGCCCTCGTATGTTACACCATCAATGCGAATGTCCCCCTTATCTTTGTCGAAGTCCATCAGCTTTCTACCGAGCAACCATTGCGCTCTTGATTTGTCGTAAATGGGGCCGTAATCCACATCTATGTTGCCGGATTTGGCGCGATGTTCATTCACGAATTCAGTTGCTACTTCGGGATAAACTTCCAAGTAGTCATCCTCATCATCATCATCATAATCACCATCATCTGTGTGGTAGCTTTCTTCGTCTTCTTCCTTTTTCATGAAGTCTGAAGTCGATGGTGCCGGTTCCTGTTTCTCTTCTTTTTTCACTGTCAGTCGTGATCGCTTGGTGAGTGGCGGCACTGCCGCACTCAATCTTTTCCGCGGTACCGTAATGGGTTTGAATAATTTACTCAGTGATTCATCATGCTCGGATTTTCCGAGTTTCAGACTGAGATACTTTTTTTGGAAAATTTTCGACAATTGATTGACTCGAAGTTTGCGTTCGGCTTTAGCAATCTCCGTCTCGATGCGGGGTGATGTGGTCGGCGCCATGGCTTCAATACGAACGCCGTGCCACCCCGCATCACATTTGTATATATTTGTCAAAGCCCAGGCGGTAGCGCCCTTTGTTCACATCAAAGTCTTTGACAATGATCAAAGATCCGAATTTTTCCATCCAACAGGTTGCGCACATGCGGCGAAATTCCTCAAAGGTGTAATCCGGAGGGACGTGCTCGTCGAAAGCGTGCTTCAAATTCATATCGTCTTGCCGAAAAAGCACTATAATGTTGCAAGTGTCCCTGATCACCTGTTTGGGTATTTTCGAGTAGGTTTGACACACGTAGGTCGGGTCAATACCCTTGTGGCGTGCCATGGCATAGAACTCTCTGATTTTATTCTGTTTGTCACACGCCACATCGTCAAACATGAAAATTGAGTTTTCTTTCGCCTTTGACAGATCGATTACCTCGTCGTTGTCCCTGTATGGAAAATAACCTACGCCCTTGATTTGTTTGAGTACATCGTGCAGTAGCTGATATTTAGATTGGTACAGCGACTTTGAATAAACGTAAACATTCTCGAAGCGTGCTCCATTCGGGCCGAACAGCAGACTGAGTACAGCGTTGGTCTTGCCACATCTGCTGGGGCCACAAAATATCGCTCGGAATGAATTCGGTAGCACCGTCAGTACCTCCTCCACCTATGGTATCCAAATTAACGATATCCAGAGCCGGCTCTTGTTGCACCACTTTCATGTTTGAGTTGATTGAATGTTTGTGTGTGTGTGTGTGTGTGTGTGACCACGCCCACATCTGACATTCGAATGACATTTTGAGTGGAGTACAGCTATGTAAGTAGGTGCGCAACATCATTTGCGTCAGTGTCATGCTGACTGTCGAGCACGAAGGTCGTGGAGTGGTGAACTCTCTGATTAATCATCTGCCATTCGAGCTTCATTTGCCTGGATATCAGTACTGTGGACCGGGTACCAAACTACAGAAGAGATTGGCACGTGGAGACCCTGGTGTGAACCCTTTGGATTCGGCTTGTAAGACGATATTGCATACTCGCAAAACAAGTCTTTGAAGGAGAGACACAAGGCCGTCTGGGCGCTGGAAAATCGAGCTTGGGAACGTGTCAAATCAAAAGACGCCAAATTTGGTGAGAAAGCTGCTGCTTGGCTGGTCACCACAACCATGAAGGCAAAACGTAATTTGGGAATGGGTATGAAGAAGAAGACTGCTGCTGCTGCTGCAAAGCCAAAGTCTTTCCTTCGAGATGTTAAGAAAATCACCAAGATGCTGCGAAAAACTCTGAAACCTGATCAGCTAAAAGGTTTGAGTGCGAAGGCTCTGCGAAAATCCTCCTTGGTGGCACTGCGTGCTGCCCGTGCTCAAGTGAAAAAATTGGGTGGCTGCAAAAAAATCAGAGTACCCCAAATAATACCGTTCGAAGCGATATTCGCCGCAATGGGGGCGTTGGGCTCGTTGGCAGGACCATCATCTCCTCGGCCAATGTAAAAAAGAAATTGGAGGAAGAAAAGCGTCATAATACCGCAATGGAGAACATTGGTGGTGACAACAAACATGAAGGATCCGATTTGATTCTGCGCAAGACCGCTAAAGGCGGCTACGGTTTGTTTCTCAAGAAGAAATTTTCAAAAAACTCCCGCTGATGCTGCCCAATAGAGCGTTGTATGATGAGGAATTGCTTAAATATGTGAAACGTCTGAAAATACCTTATTTCATTGGAGTTTTCATGCGAGACAACTTACCTCGATCCTCATTGAAACTTCCCAAGTACAGAGAATGCGCAATCATCAATCTGGACTCGAGCAGGAATCGCGGAACGCATTGAGTAGCTTACGTGAAACGCGGACATGTGGTGAAATACTTTGACAGCAATTTGAAGCCGCCGGTGGAATTGGTGCGATATCTGGGTAAAAAAGTAAAAATCTTCTACAACAACGATCGCTATCAGACATTCATCCAAGTTAATTGGGGTCATTTGTGTTTGAATTTTCTATACGAGAACACACTCTGAGTGTGTGCGCGCGCGCGAAAATGAATAGAAAAGTGGTGACCTTTAATGACTAGCGCAATGAGGTTCATTATATGGTGACATGGCGTTTTGCATACAAAATTTCGAGCAAATCGTATTGGATGCAAGTGGGTATGGGTAGGATATGTTTCGCTAGACGAATAGCGCGAGCCTCACGAGTCTTGAACCCCATACTAGACTCTGAGCACAGAGCACGCATATGAAATGGTTTAAATAGAAGTACATAACCCAATTCAGTGTCAGTCATGTCTTTGCTGTTGACAGTGACAGGTCAAACTTCGACGCTAACCGCAGACTTTTCTCCGCCGCTCCAATTGGACAAAGATAGCACTTACGGCTTGGCATTGATTGGTTTTCATTCATACAACAGTATACCGAACATATCGAGTGGTCGAGTCTATTATTCTGTCAAAGGAGCGTCATCTGTTAGCATCATCCAAATACCGACTGGGTGTTACGAAATAAGCGACATTGCCAAGTTTATACACTAACACATCGAAAGGCCGAAAGAAGCAAAGAAGAAGAGAGCCGTAGTGTCTAGTGAGCAAGGCTTTGTTCTCTCTCAAACCCAACACAGCAAGCTCTATAACATCGATTTTCCTCTCAAGGATTCCATAGGACGATTACTGGGTTTTTTTCCGAATCTATTGGAGGCTGGACGCGTTCACTCATCCGACCTACCTGTGAACATTATCAACGTTCGAACTGTTCACATCGATAGTAATCACATCGGGTGCCTTCTTCAATACAATCGCCCGGCTCACACCATATACGAGTTTGCCGTTCGAGAAGACCCTGGCTTTGCCATCGACGAAACGCCCTCGAATTTGATTTACCTGCCTGTGAACAATACGGAAATACACAACATAACCTTGAATATTCTCGATCAGGACTGTTGCAGTGTGAACTTCCGTGGAAAGACCATCATTATACGACTTGTGCTGCGCAAGCTGTCATGAAAATGGGGTTGGTATTTGATCAGAATGATGATCATGATGCCTTTGGGCATAAAAGTGCAGAGGGTGCTGGCATCAATTCAGTCGGGCAGACGCAGTCGAAGAGAGCAGACGCATATACTCTGTCTCATTCCAGCATACACTTCCTCAAATCGCAAGGACATCATGTTATCAAGAGAAGTGTTCGACGTGTACAATCATCCAAAGTTCGACGGATCCATCAACAGAGTTGAGACTCGAACGCACCACCCGTACGTCAAGTCCTTTCAAAATAACGACATCATCAAAATTGTCATTTAGCAGAGCGATGTGTGGATACTGATGAACGATGCCCTTGTGTTCATAGAGGGCTCTCTGACTCGTACCGCAGGAACGGGCAATGTTTGATTTATCAATAATGCCGACGCATACCTTTTCGATGCCATCTACTATGAAATCAATGGCAAAGAGGTGGACTCTGTTCGATCGCCGGGTATAGTGAGCACCCTTCGCGGCTATACTTGTTACAAGGAAAATGATGTGCGACACTTGAGCACAGCCGGCTGGACCTATCCTGGCGGAACGGTTCACAACGCCCCCGAAAGTTCGTTCGCCATATGGATCCCGCTTAAGCATCTGTTGGGCATATTCCATGACTATAGATATGCCACCATTGGACAATGTGGTTCCCATTGACGACATTCGTCTGAAATTGCTGCAGTCCATCAAAACAGACGCTCCTGTAGTGATTTCGTATCGCAAGTGGGACATACACGAGTTGTCTGCACTCTCTCAGAGTTCCACCAAGGAAGTTTGAGCTGTGAAAACTTGCACGGCCATGGAGAGTCCCCGATTCGTCATTGTGGCCTTCCAAACAAATCGGATGGGCAATGTGGCTCGAGATGCGTCCTATTTCGATCACATCGACATCAGCGACATACGCCTAACCATGAACAGCGATACTTACCCGCATGAACGCAAGTACAGAATTCTATCCGAGCTGTGCCAATTGTCCGAAGAAGCGCCCTCTACTCGATTACGGAGCATTCAAAAATAGAGCCACCGTGTTCGTAATAGACTGTTCCCACAGAGCTGCAGTCCATCAAAACAGACGCTCCTGTAGTGATTTCGTATCGCAAGTGGGACATACACGAGTTGTCTGCACTCTCTCAGAGTTCCACCAAGGAAGTTTGAGCTGTGATAACTTGCACGGCCATGGAGAGTCCCCGATTCGTCATTGTGGCCTTCCAAACAAATCGGATGGGCAATGTGGCTCGAGATGCGTCCTATTTCGATCACATCGACATCAGCGACATACGCCTAACCATGAACAGCGATACTTACCCGCATGAACGCAAGTACAGAATTCTATCCGAGCTGTGCCAATTGTCCGAAGAAGCGCCCTCTACTCGATTACGGAGCATTCAGAAATAGAGCCACCGTGTTCGTAATAGACTGTTCCCACAGAGCGGAATTCATGAATTCCTCCACTGTCGATGTCAAACTTAACATCGAGGCCAGAGTAGGATTTCCCGCCAATACTCGAGCCTATTGCATCATCATTCACGACTGTATGCTGGAACACTTGCCCTTGAGCTTGTCTTATTTAGTATACAGGGGGTGTACGGGGGGTCTCAAAACGTATCATTTGGGAGAAAAAATAATGGTGGCTGCTCGTTAGATTTACTATACAGGGTGTTTCAAAACGCAAAGTTTCAGAAAAATCATATGATTTGAGAGAAAAAAACATGGCTGCTTGGGGCAGAGAAAAAGCTATCATTGGGGACATGGGAACCTAAAATACGAATCATCAAAAATTAAGCACTTCCGGCTTGAAAAAATTGAGGTAGAAGAAAAGTAATAGTGAATTCGGATCGTCCACATCGAGGAGAGTTCAAATATGTAATAAAATGGCCACTTTCGGTTTTCACTTCCGGTTGTCTGATTTCAATAATTTTGGCATCAATGGATTCGTTTCGATGTCAAGAAACATTTTTAAGCATTTTCCAATGCCAAAAGGGCATAGGAGGCTAGTTTCGTTATTAGTAAAGATACAGAAACGTGCGGGTACTCTAATCAGACAACTTTTATGGGGGATCAAGAAAATAATAGAATTTCCTTTCGACAACTGCCATAAGTACCAAAAACCCCACATTTTGATGCGTTATGTATTCATCGCTCAAATGTTAGATGTCGGTTCGTTAACGTTTGACATTTTTCGTTTAGAACGTCGCTTAATATATCGGTGATGGAGACAGACAGATCGGCAGACAGGCAGACAGTTTGATCGAAGCAGAACGAACTAAACTTATGATACGTCTCTTTTAGTCGCATTTTTGCATGTTTTAGCGTTTCAAATTTTAGCTGTTTTTTTGAGAGCGAAAAACGGGTATTATGGTCGCATTTTTACGTGTGTAAGCGTATTCAAATTTCAGTTGTTTTTTCGAACGCGAAAACGTGTATTTTCAGCAATTTTGAAATGTCAAATCTCCGTAAGAAATACATGTGATCATACAGTTTTTTTCGGTTCAATTTCAGGTTTTTTTTAGAACGCAAAAAACGTTTCTTGTGGTTGCATTTTTGCGTGTTTAAGCGTTTCAATTTTCAGTTGTTTTTTGGAACGCGAAATGGAAATAACGTTGAAGAAATAATATAAGACAAATAAATAAACATGATTGTACAGGAACATAAAAAACATGGGTGCTGCATGTATGTGTCAAATGTCAGATGGAAAATGGGTCATTGAGGATAGCGAAGTATTCAGCAATAGTATATACAGGACGTCTCACACATTATTTAAGGGAAAAAAAACAACAGGTCGTCTGAAAATGCAGCAACCACTTGCCTATGCAGAGAGGAGGAATTACATCAGACTTTCAAAACTACACCGTTTTGTTTTTTCAAAACGCTTCGTTTTCAAAATAGCACACCGTTTCGTTTTTTAAAACGCTACGTTTTAAGAAAGGCACACCGGTGTGCGTTTTCGTTTTTCTGCATAAAAAAATATTTTAAATAGAAAAATTTATTATACAGTTTTATTTTGGTAACATTTCACAAAGCCATTTATATAGAATATCTACGTTTCGGAGACTGCCATTATAGTGGGGTTGATTATCAATGTGATGCATCCATGACGTATTATCATAGTTCTCTAAATTCACAACACGTGTGGGTAGGTCCAAATGATGAAATTTCTCAGTAAGATAGTCACGTTTTTGAAGTTCTCGTACATAAATAATTTCAACATTCTGTAAATTTTTCTTTAGGATGGAATCTAATTGATGATATTCCACAAAGCCAGAGGAATGCCTCAATCCATGAACGTTTCGCTCCAAGAAACAGGCAGTATGTTTATCTGCTCTACTCAAAGAGGAAAATGGTATGGTTGGCAGCAGCAGAAAATTACTACATTGAATTCCAATCTCCTTAGGATGAAATTGTTGCTCGATGGTAAAGCCTTGAATATCTACAACAGCTATTCTCATGTTGACTCTGTGATTGATACTACTGAAGTGAAAAGCATATGTTCAGTTTATTTTGTTAATGATTTCGCTGAGTGGTAGGTGCTCAATAACAGTGTCGTGCACAATGATGCAATAGGCTCTAGTATTTTGGGGAAATCCTTCAGATGCCTCGATTTCGAGTTTCACATCAACAGTGGAACTTTTTATGCTCTCTTCCCTTCTGGAACAATCGATGACAAAGAGAGTCTTGCCAACAAATTCGGTGGAGCTCAGCAGAGGATTATGTTGATGAGTAATTTTGTAGCTAAGACCGAATTGTGCATAGTTGAAATAGGCTTGCAAAAAATTTCCCTTTGCAAAATTCAGATTCATATTCTCTTTGGGATAATGCTCACCGTTCAGAGTGAGTGTTATATTGGCAATATTCGAATGAGCGAATATATTTGGATCATTGTTGAATTTGGTGTAATCACGATCTTTTTGGAAACATACAATCACATACCGAGGACTTTCGAGAAATTATGAAGTCTTGACGGCCCATATTTCATTTTTTGCACCTTGTGTGAGAGCAGGCCACATATGAAGTTCCCATTTTCTGAACGGCATGAGAATAGGAGTATCAGCTTGGATGGCCTTCAAGAGTTGCAATTCGATATTTGCAGTGTCCAACGTAACTTTCGTCTTTGGCGTTAGTGCTCCAGCGGTCTCCTCTATTTTGAAGCAGTTGCTATCATCTGCAGCTGGTACTAATCGGATGGTATGTTTGCCATAGGAAACACATTGATAATCGTTGAAAATATTCAAAAAATGTTTGATAGGTATTAGCATGTTGAATGACAGATCAGTGGTGTTGATAACCCCAGCGTTGCTGGGGAAAGTCCAACTTGAATTGGCCAAGTGCTTGATATCTTCGTCGGTGTAGGTGAGAAAGCCTCTGACAGTACTAACAATTCCAACTTCACGAATCGTCTCCAATTCCTTACCGCTTTGTTTATAACTAGCAGATTGAAACATGAAAGCGCCAGCATTGTTTACGAATGTTACACGACGACCATCTCCTTTGGCTTTCACAACTTTTTCACTGATGAATAGCAGGCTATCGTACAAAGCATTGTAAGCGTCAGATTGATTGATGTTGATTTCAATGACATCATTGTTGCGAAAGGACTTGACATATGGGTAGTATGTCCGCCATTCCACCTTTTGTATGGATTCATCGTTGTGTGGTTTTCGGAAAATGTTGATTGGACAACATTCCAAAAACAGTTTATTCTCCGATGACAGTAGTTGACGCACGTTGAAGGTCTTGGTGAAGACTGAGGTGGGGTATGGTGGTGAGTTATTCTTATGAATAGTTAGCACCATACTTCCGCTTCAATTCCAAATGAACGATTATTTCTTCGTTTCGAAAATCAATTAGTTGAGAATGCTGGTCCAGCACTCGCAGCGTTTAGTTTGACTGTATGAGCAATGGGTAGATAAATGAGGTGGTTTGGCGTTTCGTCAATTGCGTAACCAGGATCAACACCAATAGCAAATTCGTATATCGTATGAGACGACGCGTCGTTATAGAATGCTCCGAACGTAATGTTGCTATCTATGTTTATCTACAGGTAGATCTGATGCGTAATGCAAGTTTGATTTCAGAATAGTAGACGAAAACCCTAAAATGCGGTCCATACTGTTTGCAGGTCGGAAATCAATTGATTGTTTAAGGCAAAGCCAGTAGGGATATCGATACTCTGTTTAGTTTTGCCACCGTTTTCAAAGTATTAGAATTTTGTACCTTATTCAATGTTGGGTATACTGTTGTACGAATAGAAGCTGAGCAAAGCCAAACTGTATTCTGAATCAGAATCCAATTGAATAGGCGGATTGAAATCGATGGAACGCGTTGAAGAACGACTCGTTAACGTCAATATCATAGACATGACTGATATAGTGTCGGAATCGACCCACCTTAAATAATGATGAACAACCTGGATGAAAAATTATTTATTATTACAATTATAACATTGAAATTGACCGCTATCTGGTCCATGATACTCTGCTTCTTTTAGAGATGCTATTGACAGTCCAAACTCATTTTAATAATGAATGAAACATGGTAGACGAACCTGCAAAGCAAATCGATTTTTTTTAGTCCTTTGGTAACCTATGTCATACATCCAGCATCTCCTGCGTTCCCTATCAAATATTCGATTGACAAAGCTCTCAGTTGAGTATCAATGAAATCTCGCAATGATTTATATTTATGCATTTCAGCCAACGATGTATGCATCTCAGCGGTGGACATTATGAAGTAGAAACTTTAGGCAGAGATGTCCGCAGTTACTCTGATTGTAATTTTGATATTGATTATTATTATATGTAATTTTTACACCCCTCCCAAAATATCTTGCCAATTCCATTGGAGGTTTGAGATTGCCGAAACATTGTGCGGTATTGCCGTTTTTATTGTAAGCTACCCAATGAGTGCCCGCATTCAAGTGGGAATCCAAGTTCAATACAGCGCATTCTCGCAGCCAAGGACCACAAGTTGGCAACGTATCACACATAAAGACTCCACGAAAATGTGATATTTTTATCTGACGAGCACACTGCTTAATTTCCGAAACGTATAATGCTCTATGGGGTAGCTTATCTAGCAGTTTTTTTGTTTTTTCAGGTAAAGACCTCGTCTTTTGCGTTGATGTTGTTTTTTCAGGAACAGTCCAAATCCTCGAGGGGTTTTCCGCAGGTACAAACCCGAACTCAAATGCTCCATGGATTTATTGTGACGCTGGTCTTCTTCGAGTTTCATTTTAGCATATTTTGCGTCTATCACGGTTTTTGCTATGGAGCTCGCTCCACCTGCCATCGCACCCAAAGCCGAAAGTGCAGCAAATATGGGTATGAGGGGTAGGATTCCTCCAGATTTTGCATCGAATGGAATTATTCTGGGCACTCGTATTTTCTCACGTCCTCCATCTTGACTTAATGCCATTTTAGCTGCTCGCAAAGCCGAAGCACTAGACTTCTTAATATTAGTGGGATTGTGTTTCTAATTTTTAATAATTTTTTGAAGCAAGTTACGTCGAAAGGACACGCCCATACCTAGCTTATGTTTCGCTTTCATGGTGGAAGAAACAAGCCAAGCTACAGTCCGTTCCCCAAATTTAGCGTCTTTACATTTTACTCGTTCCCAAGCTCTATTTTCCAACACTTGATCTGCTTTATGGCGGTCTTCTAGAGAATCGGATTGAGAGTATGCAATATCGTGGTCTTTGTAGCTTTCGTCCAAAGGATTCACGCCAGTTTCTCCGCATTGTAATCTCTCTCTCAATTTGGTGCCAGGTCCGCAAAACGAATAACCTGGTAGATGCAATTCGAACGGGAGCTTATTGATGATTAATTTGACAACACCTGCACCAGAGTAAGTCAACATTGATAATGATGAAAGATAGCTTCAATGCGTTTATTTATAACCGTGGCGCGCTCATGATTTTTTATCACATCATGGAAGTCGTTCAACAAGACAAACCACTGCCTATTGAAAATTTAGATTTTTTGAATGGAGGCCTCAATAGCAGTATGATTGGAAAGCATGGTAAATTATTACCGAATTCATTTCGTGCAATTATTTGTGGGCCAAGTGGTTGTGGAAAGACAAATGCCATCTTAACACTGTTATTCCACCCGAATGGAGCAAAATTCGAAAACATCTACGTATATTCAAAATCTTTGTACCAACCCAAATATCAGGTGGTTCAAGAAATTTTGGGGAAAGTCAAGGGATTGGGATATTATCCGTTCAGGGAAAATGAGGAAATCATGAGCCCTCACGAGGCCAAATCAAATTCCATATTCATTTTCGAAGATGTTGCATGCTATGGTTAACAGAAAACTCGAGAATATTACTCCTTTAGCAGACACCGAAATATTGATGCTGAATACCTTTGTCAGACATATTCAAAAATTCCCAAACAATTGATACGAGACAATTGTAATATGATTGTGCTTTTCAAGCAGGATGAAATGAATTTGAAACATGTATTCGATGAACACGTTTCCCCAGACATGACGTTTGATGAATTCAAGGCAATGTGTGCAGAATGTTGGCGACAGCATCGATATGGAACCGTTGTGATTATGAAAGATTTTGATATAAATGCTGGACGTTATCGTCAAGGATTCGATAAATATATAAGTATACAGAGAGATAGATGTATCCCACAGTTATCATCATGAAACCGTTGAGCAAAGAAGTTGATGTTATTCGAAAGACTAAAATCAATGAAATTGCAAAAGCTATTCGAAACTAATATTTGGCTTTGAAATTGGGTAGATCTGAAGAAGATGAATCGTTGCAAAAATTCTTTAAACCTCTATCTACCCCATTGACAGAAATAGCAGCAATTTTGCCGCCGCCATCTCCTACTATCCCAATGGAAAGTGAGGTGAAATCTGAACTCAAACAAGAGAAATTGAAAGAGCGTGAAACGTCTCCATTCGAATCCCTCTAAACGACTCCGTTCCAATCCCTCGAATATGTTGCAGGTACAGATGATAATGATGATGATACCTTTAGCGTAGGCATACAAGAGGAACAAGATAAGAGCTTTGCATCAGATATGGATGAACAAGTTTTACGGGAATATATCGATCAATATCCTATAATGGCTCAACCGTACATTATAAAACATTGGAGCAATGACAAACAAATCGATAAAGTATACGGCCCTGTATATGATGGTGTATCTTCAAAATGGTTCCTCGGTAATGAAGAAATAGATTTCGACAAACGCAGCGGATACATTAAAATGGGTGGATATCAGTGGAAAGGAACACCCGGTATAAACACACCTGAAAACTATAATAATGAAGATATGCAGGCATACAAATCAATTGTCGATTTGTCGAACATTCACAAAACTCCCTAGGCTATCCGAAAGGTAGTAAAAGATACCGACATAATTAAACCGATGTTTCCTATACGAAATCAACGTAAAATATCAACACGTACTAGTTTACCTAAAACACCCGACCCTGCAGCAAAAGGTAGCGGTTTGCCTAAAACACCTCTTGCAATGACATTCAATACCAAGCCCATGGAGTTTGTTTATTGGGATGATCCCAACGAACTATGCAAAGTCTCAAATTATTGATAGCCTCTCGGGATGCCGGAAATACTTCGTATGACAATGAGATTATTGCCATTTTGAGTGAACTCAAAGAGGCAAATATAATTCTATAAGATGAAATGCATCCATGCATACATTCACATTTTCAAAATGGTTATCGATAAGTTTGGACGTAGCGATAGCAACACCGGTGATAAAAAGCGAAAATGACCTACGCCCTCTGGAGGCAGTTTGCTGCACACTCCAGATGGTAACATTGATTTTGATAATTTGAAATTGAGTAATGTAAAGAGCCCTACCTATAATACTGATGCTGCCAATAAAAAATATGTGGATGAAATCGATAGAAAAATTGCTGCAACTATACAACATCAAGGTGAACAACACCATTCGGAAATAGTTCAACTGAGTGACAAAATGGCAAAGATGCAACATGAAATTGAAAATGAATTGAATTGTTTTTAGAAATTCGTGTGGACCCATCCGCTGAAAACGAAAACGGGTGAGGAAATTACTAAAACGTTTTCAGATATTTTGGCACACACGAAACGATGCCCAAAAACTCTACAAACCGATCAGGGAAAGAAATTTTACAACAGTAAATTCCAGAGTTTGATGAAAAACATGAGATAAATCACTACAATACGTACAGTATCCTCAAAGTCTCTATGGCCGAACGGATTATAAGGACTTTAAAGAACAGATTTTCAGTTTGAATGGCACCTACAACTAGCTGAATATATTGCCTGTAATCACAAAATCTTACAATGATACACGTCATTCAAAGACGGGTATGAAACCTTCGGAAATTGATAAATCCAACGAGAAACAAATTCTCAAATCAACATACTCGCACTTAAAAATAGCTGGACCGAAAAAATTCAAAGTCGGCGATGTTGTGCGAATTAGTAAGGCAAAGCACGTTTTCGAAAAAGGTTACACGCCCAATTGGACTACGGAATTATTCAAAATCATCAAAGTCAATATCACCAACCCCGCAACCTTCATGCTTGAAGATATGCAGGGTACTCCTATCAAGGGTACTTTTTATGCGGAGAAATTACAAAAAACTGCAAATCTAGATATATATCTCGTGGAAAAAGTTCTGAGGAAAAAGGCAAACAAATGTACGTTAAATGGCTCGGTTTGAATAACAAACATAACAGTTGGATCGAAAACGTTGATTTTGTATGGAATCTTATGGGAAACAAACACAAATCATATAATTCCGAGGGGTCTTTCAAATATTTTTTCACAGTCATCAAACTTGCAACAAAAATTTTAAAATTGGCCACGTGATTTGAAGCTATAGAAGCGTATGCAAGCACAGACGAATATTAAGTTTAAAAACGAAAATGTATCAAGATAGTGGTTACGTCAGCGAAGTTGAAGTAATGTGTGGTAGTGATGAGAAAGATTACAACAAAACTCTAAATGCCATCGACAGAACATTGGGACAATATGAAATGGCTGCTCGAAACGAACATCAGTTGATGTTGATGGTCTTCTCTATGCCATCCTACGAAATTCGATGTGGCATAAGTCCCTCCAGGGATTTTAGCTCATGCATCATTTTGAAGCAGCAGTTCTCCATTCGATCCATCAATTTTGCTTCTATTGAATGGGCAACCCTCATTGATATCCTGCAAGAAATTAAGGAAAATTTCTTTGAATCACAAATCGATGAGTATGTGGATGAGTATGATCCAATCACAACACGTTGCGGGGATTAGATTGTGTCTATTTCATGAATATCTTCAAATATCAGCTTCAACTTATACTTGAATGTTGTATTCTTTGGAACATCACTAACAAATACTGCTAACTGTCCCTGATTGACCCGAGTTAAACGCATTGTTTTCCATTGTGTTGTATTACCAGGATCGAAATAATTTGCCTTCACGCATATTGCCATGAATTTCGCTCTTTTCGGCACATTGACGTATAAAACATTATTCAATATTGCAGTCAGAAGAATAAAGTTTGTTTTCAGTTGAGGAGACATATTCTACAATGCTTGAGGCTGGATTCTTCTTAACGGATATTTCGTTTGCGGTAATTTTCGATTGAACACTTTGTCTTGAATACCTAAATCAGTCAACTGCTTCACCACATTCTCCTTTTCTTCATAAAATTGAATATCTTCCTTTAACTCTTGGACACGTCTAGAAAAATCTTCAACCTTCTGTCTGTATTCTTCAGATGCCATTGTGTCACTGATTATTTCAACTGTTCAATGGCAATAACATACTTTCCAAAAATAAAGTCACCTTACCCTCTCCCCCACACACCTGATAATGAATACCAAAAAAAGAAACAGAGTAAAACTGACACGAACCGAAACGTACTGCGGCGGCGATTCTCTGCAAAAATATGATCAAAACAGACGTTTTTCGCGTTCCAAAAAACAACTGAAAAATAAAATGCTCAAACACGCAAAAATTCAACCACAAGAAACGTTTTTCGCGTTCTTAAAAACAACCTTAAATTAAACCGAAAAAAACTGTACGATTACATGTATTTCTTATGGAGATTTGACATTTCAAAATTGCTGAAAATACACGTTTTCGCGTTCGAAAAAACAACTGGAATTTGAATACGCTTAGACACGTAAAAATGCGACCACAATGATCGTTTTTCGCGTTCGAAAAAACAGCTAAAATTTGAAACGCTAAAACATGCAAAAATGCGACTAAAAGAGATGTTTTATAAGGTTAGTTCGTTCTGCTTCGATCAAACTGACTAATCTGTCACTCTGCCTGTCTGCCGATCTGTCTGTCTCCATCACCGATATATTGAGCGACGTTCTAAATGAAAAATGTCAAACGTTAACGAACCGACTTCTAACATTTGAGCGAAGAGTACATATCGCATTAAAATGTGAGGTTTATGCCCCCTCATAAAAGTTGTCTTATTATAGTACCCGCATGTTTCTGTATCTTTACTAATAACGAAGATAGCCTCCTATGCCCTTTTGGCATTGAAAATTGATTAAAAATGTTTCTTGACATCGAAACGAATCCATTGATCCCAAAATCATCAAAATCGGACAACCGGAAGTGAAAACCGGAAGTGGCCATTTTATTACATATTTGAACTCTCCACGATGTGGACAATCCGAATTCACTATTACTTTTCTGCTACCTAAATTTTTTCAAACTTTAAGTGCTTATTTTTTGATGATTCGTATTTTGAATCCCCATGTCCCCAATGATACCTTTTTCTCTGCCCCTGGCATCCATGTTTTTTTCTCTCAAATGATATGATTTTTCTGAAACTTTGCGTTTTGAGACACCCTGTATACTAAATCTAACGAGCAGCCGCCATTTTTTTTCTCTTAAATGATACGTTCTGAGACCCCCTGTATACTAACTAAGACAAGCACCTACCATGTTTTGTTTTCTCTTAAATGGTATGTTGGTTGGTCCACCTGGTATAATAAATCTAACGAGCAGCCGCTATGTTTTCTTTTCTCTTAAATGATATTTTTTGATACACCTGGTATACTAAATTCGACAAACAACCTCCATGTTATTTTCTCTTAAATAATATGATGGTACACCTGGTATACAAAATCTAACGAGCAGCCACCATTTTTTTCTCTTAAATGGTATGTTTTGAGACACCCTATACACATAGCTTGTTGAAACGCTAGACCACTGTTGAACCGCCATTTTTTCACATTTATTCCAAACATCATTATTATTATCAGACTCACAATCATTATTTTATTTTAATATTCAAACAGCGTCTGGAGAAATATATATCCCACATTTGTACATCAACTTGTACGAAATCTTCGTGGAGACAAGGCTAGTGTCACAGCAAAAGGACGATGGTTCAAACCTCGTTCTCGGAAATCTTTTTTCTTTTCAGATTCAAAATTCAGTCTCCCGCCTAGGACGGCCGCTCACAACTCAAAGTGGTAGTCGAGGGTGTGGTCTCAAGCAACGCCATAGCTACTGTTCTAAGACTGTAGACATTTTTCATATTTAATTTTTTCGTTTTGTCAATTAAGGCAGCGGCCATTTTTTTTTCTACACAGCGTATCACGTGACGTTTTTCTCTTCCAGCCTATTACGTTAATCTCGGCGCCTGTATCTAAAATAGCTCGAGCTGGGTGATCATCTATTAGAATTTTGAATATCAATATAGAAGGATGCCATGATTCCCCATTCGTTATAAGGACGGCTCGGGGATCTAGTTTAGCCATCCTCTGTCATTTGGGTAGTTACTTCTTCGTGTTGATTGATTTGGGCAAGATGCTGCGTGTCCGATTCTATAGCATCGGTGACACCTTGGTCTGTTATCTGCTGTTCGTGATTCTGGTAGATTCCTCGTATGTTCCTGTATCGATTCGTAGCATTGATCGTTGGTTCTATCGTAAAGTCTTCCATAATCTTGCTGTCTCTGTGATGTTCCAAGTCTTCGTTGGTTGTTGAAAAATAGAGGCTGTTGTCCAAGTTGCTGTTCGTGGTAATACTGATGAAACTGCGGCAGTGTATTCCTTTCGTATCTAAAACTGTTTCTTACGTACTATGGTCTGAATTTGCCTGGTTATTTCCCTAATATTTTTGGTAATTGTCAGGGTATCGGAGGTTCCTGTCGGGTGTGCTACCCTTTACTGGGGCTTTGGGTGTGGCTGTTTGATCCGTAGTTGTTATTTTTGGTGCTTTATCTGTTGTGACAGCAAGCTTCTTCATTTCTTCAAATGAAGCGGTTGGTTTGTTCGGGGTATTTGTAAGCCAGTAATATCTGTAATAAGAGTCTACTGAGAGTCCATTTTCGAAAAATTTTCTGAAGTTTTCAATATTCAGAGAAGAGTCATAGTCGTAATAAACTGTTCTCAATTCGTAAAAATAATGTTTTACTGATTCTGAGGAGGCCTGTTTCCTGTTTTCAACTTTCTCACGGTGGTAGATTCCGAATCATCAATTTCGCTCAAAAAGTTGTTTACAATATGTTACCAAGTTTTAACTTTGCGCCGTTCTCCGTGTATAAACGGTATCACAAATTTGCAGCCCCGTCCAAAAATATTCCCAAGTACGATATTTTCAGGGCGTCGTCCCAAGCGTTAGCGATGGCAATCTTTCGTAGTTCTTGATGAAATTGCATTCACTGCCCCTACATGGGTGGAAAATTTCAGGACTGTTGTATGGTGGTATAGCTGTTTTTTTTTCTACTGCTCTTGCATCGCTTATTGATACATTCGACATTGTCGGCAAGGTTAAGATCGGCTCTTGTTGATTTTTCTGATCACAGTTATTCTCTTCGTTGGGGTTGTGACTTTCCTGCGTGTTTTCCGCACCTACTACGGTTAGTTGAGAATCGTCGCTGATGAAAGTATCTTCCTCGCTTGTTTTTTTGGAACTAGGCCGTATTTTTGGCGTGACGCTTCCTGATGGGGTTTTTTCCGAATTGATAGCGACAAGAATGCCTGTGCTGCGAAAACTCGGCTTGAATTCTGCTATGCTCCCTTCGACTTCTTCCTTCTTTCCTTCTGATACTTCTCTCTTTTACGAATTTTACGAAGTACGCGATACTCAATAATGGTAGAATGATAGGGAGGAGGGTAAATAGTAAGTGCAATATATAACAAATAAAAATTCTGCAGGCTGCTTACTTGTCCTTTCCTGATAAAGGTGATATGCGGATGAAAAACGAAATAATTCGATTGAAAAAGAATTGAAATTATGCCAGCAATATGTAAACTGCGATTATTCTGGTAGGCCTCCCCTGGTACATCCTGATATTCATATCGTATATCGATCTCTAACTAGTATGCTTAGGCAGAAAATAAAGTAATTTTGCAATTGTTCTTGGGATTAAATGTAGAATATACTAGCTGTGAATTCAAAATTGTGTTAATCTCGTTTTACCGTCCAACGGTCGACGTCAAGTTCGCCCAGATAAGAGTTTTCGTGATTTTGCACTGAATTACCGCATTCGGGAATAAATATGTTTCTTATTGCATCATCTTGAAATTTCCTCTGAGTAAACAAACGAAAACCTTGTATCGTACTGACCTACTTCAACTATTATAATATAATTATTATAATATAATAGTACAGAGTCATCAAATTCCTTGCGTCGCTGTCGGACAATGGCCGCTTCCGTCGATCACCTTTGATTAATCCGAGTCGTCTATTATTCTCGAATTCATTTTATTCAACAATGAATACCTCAAAAATTACTATTCATTATCTTATTACTTAATATGAATTGTTCGAACATGAGAAATATCGCATCTTCGGATCTACCCTGTTTGAAAAAGTCTGGAATTATTCCAGATAATTTTAAATTATGCCTATACACTAGATGAACTCTCTGTGTTCTCTCAACAGCGAAGAGCAAGGAGCCTTCACCTCATATGTCACACCCTATGGGTTTAATCGGCTCACTTGGGGCTTAGCCGGGATGGCACTGGTAAAAACACTCTCTTCGCTAGGCAGCCTTAGGGGCTCGATCTCGTGCAGGGACTAAACTGCATGAAATGCTCTGGGGAGCCAAAGAGTAACGACACGTGGATTAGATCACAAGATTAACAAACTTTATTTGAATCATTCAAAAGTGTACTTACATTAATATCAGTTGATGACACAGAACCGCTGGACCTATCTCCCTTCACTCCACACTCTTGTCTCCTCTCGCCTGGTCTCTATCTTTCAGACCACCCTTAATATCGCGAGACTCTACCAATAATAATCTTTACTTTCCCTAGACCCCCTTTCGGTATCTTTTTGCTGACCTTTGTCTTTTTCGTTGAAGTAGCCCGAAGTTAATAAACTCGTTAATTGACGAAAAATAGAATGTTTGTAATTTGTAATTTGGGAGACATAACGCAATATTGCTGCAATATTGCTGATACTGAAATTAAGAACTGAAAGGTTACTGAACGAAACTCATAATATGAAAAAATAATTTTATAAATGATCAAAGATTGAGTATTTTGCGAAGTCATAGTTGACAATAAAATCGGTAGTGCTGACCTAAAGAGCCACAGTTTCGTTTTCAATGGCCCACTCTGTATACTAGGGATAAATAGTAGGTGACAGATGACATATGGATCATGAAACTCCCTTGGCTGTGCTACTCACTTCAAGCTGGAGATACAAGACATCTACCATATTTCAATCTTTTTTTTTTTTCAGTGTTTTGGATTGTTCTGCATTTTATCATGAAGATCATTTCGAAGGATTGGTGAGAGTAACGAGAATGATGCTACATTATAAATATCCGAGGTATTTGGAGGATGGTGCTCTGGCTCTAATACATTCTTTACCAACAATATACAGTAGTGTGGCAAGTCCTTTAGGAGTCGTGCAACATCTGTGTAGACAATTGGGTTTACCATTGTCTTGTATAAGACCCGTACCAATAAATTCACATTTTGGTAAGTTCTCAGATCGCCATTAACGATTTTTCACTTTCACTCCAAGCTTTGTGTTGATGCGCTTTTCGTGTCGTTCTTAGGAATCATTGAATTTAGTAGTAGAGATTAGATTCATCGACGGTGTCAGAAGTCTCTCGACCAAGGCCCTCCAGCTGAAAGTGTTCTGATGCTTTGTTACGAAGTCCGTGCATCACCTTAGGAGCAGCACTGTTAATATGAACCCATAGTGAATGGTCGACGACTCATCCTGTACAGTATATTACTGATTCAATCTACTACTATAATGTAATGAAAAAAATCATTCCCACCTTGGATTTGATCCATAGACCATCGGTTCGTGTGTCGGATGCAAATCCACAGCACCACACCGCCACATTATTGAATCTTCATTTGGAGTTTAATTAGAAAGCTGAAAATAAAAGATGTGAATGTGTGCAGATATTTTTCATTTGATTTTATTTCTTGCCGATGCGAACAAAATTCCTCTAGGTTATACTGTTTTCAAATGAGTATGCCTGATATTTAGATTACTGGCTTTTATAAATCTTATGTTATTTATTTTTATCCGCAGTTCTTGCACTGCACTATTTGAAACCTTTGGTGTAGTAATGAATACACTGGACTTCTATCCCGACACCAAACCGCTATTTTTACACCTCGACATGTGTTTTAGTCTCGAGGTGAAATTTAAACCTGAATGTCGGGATAAAACTCCGGTATATTCTTTGGCAGATACCTATCACATGTCATGGCATGGCGAGGACCTCGTTTTTCTTTCACACAAGTCTTTCGAATATTTCTGAGGTTTAATAGTAAGGATACAGCTTGTTGACAGAAAGAACAAATTTTGAACAAATTTGAACTATCTATCAAGTGAATTTTAGAGCCAACTCCAATTGAAACCTGGATAGCTGGATAGCAGCAATGTGTAATCGATTTTTTATTATACCCGGCCCGCATTCTAAACTGCCTCTAAAGCACTCGAAACGTTTAAGGGTATGACGCGAAAGTTATATTGATTTTGGTAGTCATTATATGGTTATATGTGGTACCTATATGATTATAACGTTGGTGGAACCTTTGAACATATCGTTTAGGAACTCAATTCATAATTGTTCCTGGAATTGAACGAACCAGTATTGGCCAAGGTAATCAAACTAGATGCATTATTTGCTAACAACATTAGTTTGGTTGAATTACCAATATATGGCTCTAGTAGCGTGGATAAATGTTCCGCAACTTCATATGCTGGTGATCCAATGATATTTACTATTGGGCGGAGTGGCACGTTGGTTTTGTGAATTTTTGGTAGACCACACAGCCTAGGGATCAGAGCCTCACTTTTACATGATCTCTTCTAGGTGTTGTCGTCCAATGAAGAATATTTCATAGAGCGATTTACAGTTTTGACCAGACAGTGAACCGATTAGCGGTTAAACTAACACCAACAGAAGAGAAGTATCCCTATCGTAAGTTCCCAGAGTTACAGATCGGATTGGATGTATTCTATGGAAAAACAAGATTCAAACTACTTGAAAAAACTGGAAGGCTATTTGAATTCAGCAATCAAATGAGACGTGCCAAAATCTTCTGGGGTATACCACATGTTCTTGAGGCAGCGTTCATATCGAAACCACGGAAAGTTTTTGTCAAAACAAGAATCACAGAGCACAAGGCCAATAGTCGGTTAGGGTCCTTGCGAGAGGGTGCTGGATCAACCTTCGCAGATGTTCGCGAATGTGTCCTATATCAATGAGATGATGGTGGTAACTGCAGTATCCACGCATCCTGTCTAGCTTATGCGTGGTTTTAGATGTCACATTCCATGCAGATAATGAAGGATGAAGGTTTTTGTGTTATGTGTTTGTGTGTTGTGATGTAATGTTGTTGTTCCGGAGAAGGCTATGAGCAAAAAACCTAATCGGGGTACTGGGTGTTCTAGATAGTTAACTTGGGTTCCTTGTGGAACCGGTTGTTCCCAGGACCAAAACAAATCGAGCGATTGATAAATAACTCCGCCATGCTTGCGGGGTTGATTATAAAAGATCCTAAGCCATGTCAGGTCTCTAGTTAGTGGACTTCTGAGGAGAAAGTAGTTATAGAATGTATCATATACATTGAGGAGAAAGAGTTATAGAATGTATCAAAAGTCCTGTCGACCAGGTAGGAATCAATCAGCTTCACCATATAAGTGGGCATGTTTGTCTTGTCGTTAGCTTTTTAGTGGTCAGACCTTCAACCCAGATGGTAAAGAAGGCTTTCTGCATATTCAGCAGCATCATGACCGTGACAAGGTCTCAATGAAAACCCTATTTCAGCCAGTGTGCAATCCAAACCACCTGCAAGGTCGTGTTATGACCGGAGCGGAAACCAAATTGCTCATCAGGGATCATTTTATGTTTTCCCTCGAGTTTGTAGCCATCCTTACCGGGTTTCTGGATCGGGACTACCACAGCTTTCTTCAGACAGTCTGGCTAACACTGCCACTTAATGATGCTGTTTATGATGAACATCAGCTGAACGATGACCTCACTCGGTAGGTTCTTGATCGTCGTTAGCTCCTCAGAGTTGGTCAATAATTTGCCCAATCGATGAGGGCCAATAGTAAGCGGCGGAGTTTTGCGAAAAAATCTGTCTGGATTTCGCACTCTGCCCCTCACTAACGTCAGGTACCCTTCGGCGAATCTCTGAAGAATACTCGGCCATCAATTTGGCCTTCTGAGGATTTTACACTGCCTGCTCGGAATCCTCCTCCAGGGTGGGGATCCATTTCATTATATTATTTATTTATTGTAACACATTATGACATGCCATATCTACTACCTGTACCTGACTTCAATACATTTCTATTCTATTCTATTCCTAAGCGGAGCATGTCGTCTTTGTGGGCGTGGACTCTTGGTGCCTTTCACTTCTTCCGACATATGTCCAAATCCCTAATATAATCTGGAAGAATATGCCGATCTCTTCTGACCTGTATCATCTTGGTGGTTTGCTTCCCAGCGTTCTGAATGTTACTTATCAGAGTGAGCGTTTCCTTCTCAAGGTCATTCTCGAGATGTTCGACTTGATCGACGTCATGTCATTCAGAATGCTTCGGAACTCCCTCCAGTCCGTGCTCAGATAGTTATCCTACACATCTAGTACAGTCTACTCAGTTTTGAGACGAGGATCGGTTGTAACACCACCAAATTTATCATGCTAGTAGTTGATACCATGTCAAATAGGAAAAAAAATTGTTTACAAAAATTCCCGGGGTGCAACCTAAAGAAAATTTCATAAAAAAATGTTTTTTTTGGTTTCATCTTGGAAAAAATTGATTGGATATGGTTTGAAAAGGGTTGAAGATCATTCAATTCTCTATAAGAATGATCCTCAGTAATTCCCTATAAAATGAGCCCGTTTTCTCAGAAAACGTGCTTGAACGCCGACATCAAATTTCAGGCTCGTGTTAGCCCGCCGCTGTAAGTTCCGGTGGTTCCGAACGTTAAATGTGTCCTAACTTTGCTAAAAATGATCAAAAAGTGTACATGTGTACCTAAGTGGTTGTTTTTACCAAGTTTCATAATCCAACTGCGTTTTTTACGGAGGATGCAGAAATCATAGATATTTCAGTTAATCCGGAATATTTGCACTGAAGCAGGTACCATTACCCTCTTCAGACACTATGCAATTATTTAAGAGTAGTGAGACAGACCTCACTTACACACGCCATAAAAAAACTGGTTTTTACTCCTGCCTCATATTCAACTCCCTCAAAATTCCGACATCTTAGCCAGTAAATGATGAAAATAATCGCTTACGCACAACCTGCATGAAAAATAAAGTATGCATTTTAAAGCTGGAGGTTTACACTGCACATTTCTGTTATTGAACTCACAAAAATAACTCTAAAATGAGTTATAATTTTTAAAAACTCAGAGGCTGTCCAAAAACTCATTCTTTTTAAACGATTCATAATTTTGTCGAACCACGCGATTTTCAGAAACCCCTGACCATCCGAAATGAAAGAAGATGAATTTATCTGTTCATTTCATATATACAACATAGTCCAGGATTATCGAGTCATAATATCTAAGCCAACAATGGCCACACTTTTGGAGCAGTTTTCTCAGTATGATGTCATTTCGGATCATGAGCTGCGAGCGTAGTATCTCGAGTCCGGTTTCCGGCTTATTATAGTGTTACGTTTTGCTAAATAATAGTGCCGAGCACACTACTAAACTGTTTATTTTCTAACTTCACTAAAAACATATAACTTCACTGACTAATAAAACACTTAGATCTATACAACAATACAACTAGCTAAATATTCCAAACACTCATATAGGTACTTCAAAAACTGTTTATTACTTCTTCATAATCTTCTTCATCTCAATCCCAGTGAAATCTCTTTATATAGTCCATTTGTGCCGACTGGATCTTTCGCGATAATTCCTAGAATACTCGGGACAGAAGGCCGTCCAAATAATCACTTCTCAGAACTGCTCGATTACCTAAATACCTACGGCGTCAACACATTTGTATGCGATTTGTTTTTACGGATCTCTCAGCGGCGTAGATAGAGGAATTTTTATCAATCTCGTAACAATAAACATGTCAAACCCTACTGTCATGCGAAGTTTTTTGTTCTTGCTGTGGAAATTTGAGTTTATTATCGAGACATTTCATGGTAAAAGACACTAACTGAGATTATAATTAATAGATCCAGCTGCGATTGTTCGTTTGAAAGTTAGTAGAAATTTATTTTATGGATTGGAGTCGTATTGAATTCTGTGGTACCTTTGAAATTATTATTGTTTATCTTTTACAAAAAGTAAGGTGGAAATGTGTCAGGTTATTGAATTATTCTGGCAAAGAACAAGACTGTTGTCAAGTGCATATACCACAATTTTCTTTCTCCCGTAAAAGTGATATTCTATTTGAATTTGTTGTTATGTATGGTATTATTTGAGTTGATAACTAAGTCATTCGAATATTCTTTTCCCAGTGGTATTTGAAGTAAAAATAATGGAATCTTATATATTAACATGCAGTGATCATTTCTGAAGTAAACGCAAGTATATTAGCTGTGTGCCAACAAATCTGTTTTCAGGATTTTGAAATTTATACAGAACTAAGAGTACGTATCTACACAAATCATAGGTATCTTTGCGTCCCAGGACAATTATATGAATAAATACGTTTTCAGTATATATTCATAAATAATAATAATATATAATTTTTTTGAGTTGGTTCAGAGAATGTTATATGGTAATAAATGTCGGTCGGATAAAAGGGATAAGAGGTTGAATCTCAAAAAAGCGTTTGTTAGATGTCACAAAAGTAAGGGATTTGTTTCATTTGCAATACAGATAAATTTTGCCAACATTGGTATTTTTTCACGCCAACAGAGCTGGAAACATTGGTTTCTGTGAGCAGAGAAAGGGGGTTCTCATACAGAAATTTTAATATACTGGCGGACGTCAAAGTAAATGAAAAATTTCGACAGATATATACACTCAGGGCTTCAAGCTCTAACAAGTTCATAAATGGCAATGAAAAATTCCATAGCTCTGATCCTTAAATTGGTTCATATTCTCCAATGGAATCAGGAACAGTTCAGAAAGCTTCGATTCCTTGCAATGCTGTTTGATCTGTGTCCAAGAATGTGACAGTTTCTTAAGCACCAAACGAAACTATTAAAAAAGTGGCAACTAATTGTTGGTAAGGAGTTTCAAAAGCAGTTATGAAGAGCCCATGTTTATTTAGTAGCTGTTATTGCAAAATATGTCAGAGACTGGCCATTCTCATAATTCTCATAATATTCATGAATGAGATGTGAGGCTTATCCATAATCTCAAAAAAAATTCTCACCTTTTGTCTATAATGGCAGCTGCTATTCCTAATCACAGTTTTAGGACGATTAACACTGTTCCAAAAGACGGATATGCTTCAAATATGAAGCATTAACCTCACCGAACTTAACCTAACCCAGCCTCCTGAAAGTATCACAAGACTACTTTGTAATTTCATTTATTCTATCAAAGCCGTTTTCTGATAGCCTTTTTACTTTCCGAGAAAACTCCAATATTTAAAAAAAAAACTTTTATTGAAGTAAAAATTTTTTTGTGTTCCACACCTGATTTTTTGGTAAACTATTTTTTTTCAACTAAACATGATGTCATGAAGTCACTTGCCAAGTTTCATAGTGTAACAATTCATCCTTCAGTTTTGGCACAAAATTTTCTGTGGATATTGGACTAATATTCTATAAGTCAAGCTGTTAATCTCCTGTCGGGGGCGTTGTAAACCGCAAACATACAGGTTCCATCTGCCAGTTTGATGCCAACATGCTCTATAGAGCTTTGTTTGGCTGGAATCTGTTTGTAAGCTACCTCGTTCCTGATAAGGATGGCTACACCCTCCTTTTCGCGTGAGGATGGTCTGCTCGGACAGTCCTAAAACCCCGGAGACTCAGCCTATGAGTCGGCTGGATTTTAGTCCCAAAAACGAACATCAGTTCCACCTTATTCCTGCTAATGAAGTCAATTATAAACGGTACCATATTATTGACTCCGTTAGCATTGAACATACATGTCTTCAATGGTTTAAAAACTAAGCCGCTGATCTCTTAGGATCTCCAAGGCAGCCATAGTGTTACCAGCACCCCCTCGCGGGGGTTGCCTTTTTACGGGTATTATTGGGGGAGTGTATGGGATGAAAGGGACACTGAAAGTATTTACCAGGCCTTGGCTTCCTGTTGGCGGCTGCCTGGCACCTGTCCTCTCTGGTGCGAAGCATTCATCTTCGGTGGGGGTACTAGAACGAATTTTGGCTTCACTGACGACTTCTGCTGAGCTCTTCCAGGAACGTGATCCTACCTTGGTACACGGGGCAGTCGATACTATTCGCGGGGTGAGACAGGTGTAAGTGATGAGGTGGACTTCAGCGCACTTTAGGCAGCGAAGTTGTCTTGCACAGTTTGAAGTCGTGTGTCCCCACTTTTGCCTCCGATGACATTGGACTATTGCCCGCTCGTTCCTCCTCATTTCCCTGGTGACCTGGATGTGCTCTCACCCCCTTCTGGAGTTAGGTAAGGGTCACGTTCTTGGCTGTGGTGATAAGGTATAGAAGCCTAAACCTGGTGTTCATCCTCATGACCTTCTCCGCTTGTATGCTGTAGATCTCACGGAGCTCTTTGATGAGGTCATCATGGTTGGTATCTGAATCCAGTCCTCTGAAGACGAAAGTGTGCATTTTTCCTTGAGGAGGGTAAAAGTGGGGTGCTCTGTTCTCATTGTCTTCAGGATGTCAATCATGTGACTACTTCTTCTTGGGCCGTGAAAAGTTGCGTTTCTCACCCCGTGTACTTGAGATCGTAGTCTCCTTTCAACTCGTCCCTCAGTTGATCGGCGAGATCTTTGTTGATGTTCAGCCTCCCCTGGATCACTATCAGGGGCAACATTTTAGTTTTCCTGGATTGTTTATCGGTGGTTCTGGTTTTTGCAGCATGTTCTTCCTTATCACTAGGTTCTTGGTTGCCATCGCAGTCCGATAGTGAGATATTGTGTGTCAACTGCTCAAACGAGTTATAAAGTTGTACAGGCTGTGCATCCATTCTCTTCTTTGCCTTAGTTGTTGTTTTTGGCTTCTCAAAGCTATTTTCATCCATATTATTGACGTTTGGGAGGGGGGAAGTCTACGACCTGTCTTACTGCCTTTATGAACTTCTGTTCCCCTTGGAATTATTTCATCTCCTTAGCGTACAGTTGTTCATATTTTATTGTGTAGAGAGCTCGAATTTGTCTGGAGTACTTTCGGCAGGTCTTCAATGACAGGAGGTTGAAGGATTTTATATTTTTTGTATGCAGAGACTTTTTCTTCGACTTTCTGGGAAATTTTATTCCTCCAGTCAAAAATTCGTTTATCCATACTTTCCATCAATGGAAGTTTTCTTTCTGTAGATTTTTCTCATGTCATTTCTCCTCCTCTCGCTTTCAGAGTGGGGGACTCTTTAGCCCTGGCTTCGAGTAGTTTTTCCTTTCTTCTCCTTTTTCTTCTCGAGTTTTTTTCTCTTCCTCTTCTTCTCTTCCTCTTCTTCTCTTCTTCTTTAAAACTCCCTAGTTTTTCAGGCTCGCTGCTTTCAGATTTCCATCGTTTACCCCAATTTCTTTTTCTGGTTCACCCTTCTCTCCACAGTTTCCATAGTTTCCATATGCTATTTTTGTTGTTCATAACCTTTTCCATTGGACTTTTGTTTTGGTGGTTCACAGTATTTTGCTCCTCGTTCACAGCTTCCAAGACTCTGATGCAGTTCCAGTCTTTCTGTGCATCTTTGTGGTATATCGAGCCGGGTTTTTTACTTTTCTTTCCAATTTTCTAGTGGTTCCCTCAACAATTAGGTGATTTCACGACTTGGTCGGAAACGGGTCCAAATATTTTCCCCCTGTATGTGGACAGATTGCCTGCCAGTCCAAATTTTCTGGCTCAGACCATAATTATTTCTCTAGTTACTAGCTCATCATCCTTTGCACTATTGAAGCTTCTGGGTGTTCTGCTATTGTCATATACAGAGGGATGTCTTCAGCTCTACCGAAACGAAAAGTGCTGTGAACCCTATTTAGTTCGACGGCACGTTTTCCCTGACATACTCACTCATGAAGTGGTCAATCAAGTCTTGAGGAGTGCTGCTTGTCGACATATGCTTTCCAAAGATTCCAAGAATTTTGGGAGGTATGAACTGCCGCCTCAACATGCCTCTGACTCAGTTCTTGAAGCAGGTTTTCAGCTATTGGAGCGTTTTTGATTTCTGCTCCTGCCTGCCTTGCAATTTCCTAATCATGCCGGGTCCTCCATTGTTCGCTGAATTGAATAGGTAAGTCTTGGTCTCTGCACCGCCGACAGAAAAGTGTTGTGGTTGGCCTACTTCTTCTTTCTGGATTGAAAAGTGTCACGTACAACCTTTGCTTCCTCATTAACCAAAGTTTTCCTAAAAGTGTTCCGGACTTAGCAGTGTTATGTCTGATTTCCAAGTGATGTTGTGGTGGGAAAGGAGTGGCTACATTTTTTTTCTCGTCTCATATTCGGAAGGATTCCTCATGGTCAGACAGCGCCCTGCTTGTCGTTTCCTGGATGCCGTGTTCGGAGGGTGTTGTTTCCCTTTCCAGGTTAGTGTTATATGTACATGTGGTATTTCTCTCACCTTGCTTAATTACCTAATTCAGTTTGTTCAGGGGGAAATATCATTAACATTGAATACACTGTCTCTGTCAGGTTTTTGTACTTCACTGTGGGGGTTCATTGTGTCTTCATCATAGGGGAGCAACACGTTCTGCTGGACAATCACTTTAGAAGTGGTCTTGAAAGGACTCCTGTCCGGCTGCTTCCGCTTTTGCGTTCTGCCGCCCTTAGCTTCGCTTCCCCATTCGGTGTCTGATCTAACGCGATTCTGCTTCCATGGAGGTGCTTCAGCTCTTTCTAAAAAAGACTTATTTTATCTGGCTCTCCCTGAGCCACCTCTCGTACCGGGGATGCTTTTGACGGTGTCCTCCAACGGTGAGACAGCTATTTGTTTATCGAGTACACTTATCACTAATAAAGTATATTCTCACAAGCAAGTGTAGTCACAAAATGAGAAAAAAATATATATATATTAAATATAAATCAGGATGACCTAGGATAGCTTCGAACCCGCGTCTCATACTGTAGTCTAGTTCAAATTTGAAAATAAATGAATAAATAAACAATTATTTTACAAAGTTATCATAATTTCTACGCTAGGATTGATATGTTCATGACTCCTTCACACTACAGCTCAGCTCTTCGCCCGAGGATGAATTTGGATGAATTTTTCGAGTAGAGGAAATATAACCATTAGCAATCTAGTTTAAGGTTATGTCGATGGGGCGCACGGACAGCCGCCTTCCCCTTTCCCCAGCCATTTCGGAGCGCTTGTGCCAAGAGGTACACAGGGTCTTAGCCAGAGGGCGCTGGTATCCGCCTCCGCTGGTGTTGGCAAAGGTCGAACATTCCAACCCATAGTGGTGGTAGAGCGTATAACACATGCCTCCTGGTCGTATTCTTGACCATTCGCAATAAGAACAAGTGCTCGTTTAGTTTCATTCTAAGTTACTGATAGCGTTGAAACGACATCAAAAGAAAATTAGACTGTGACGCTACACGTACGCATTACTATTGCGAACGGTCAAGAATAGCAGCCCTGCAAAGCTTATGCATATCGTTCGAATTGCATTCATTGTAGATACTGCTTTTGTCTAATTTGGGTTAGAGGTGGTTATTTCGTGCTATTTCGGAAAACGCTGATACAAAAAACCGGGTTGAGGGTACAAATTTAGCTCACTTCGCTACGAGTTAACTTACCAAGATTTCTCGAAATTAATGAAATATATCATGCATGAGTCGTATGGAAAATGTAATCATGACAAAATTTCTGAAAATGCAATAGTAGGTAGAAACATACTTTTATAAATAACAACTTTTTATATGTTGGTTCGTTGAAACGTTCTTATTTGTTCAGGTGAAAATATTTTTGATTTTTTTCCAACATATCTTTTGGTCTTTCGCTTTGATAAAGCTTATAGCTTCTTATTTTCAGAAATGTCTATCTTATGGTTGATATTCACCAAAGATTTTATTATTGAATAATGTGTCCATGTACTAGATGATTTCATAATCAATATTTCAAAATAAACGATCAAAATATTTTCGGAGAATGTCGAAATATTATTTGTATTTCTTCAGTCCATAAACCGTTGATATAGTTTTCCGTACACTTTCTTAAATTTTTGGGGTATAATATTTTGTCCTGCATTTTCTGCTTTCTCCGATATGTGTGGAGGAGTCGATGGTAATTTTTCTATATCGCTGATATCAGACATTTTGACAATATAATTATCGAAGTTCTAAGAAAATTTAGTACCAACTGATTTTGACAAATAAAACAATTAGATAAGAATCTAGAACAAACGTGAAATGCACAGCATGCTTGATTGAAAATTTTGGGTTTCTAGTCATCAAAGATCTGTATTGTTATGAAAAATCTGAATCACATTATGAAACGGATTATGGGCATATAAGTGTTTTATTATAGTAAGGGTGTAGAAAAAACCTTTGATATTTACGAATTATACTCATTATTGCTCAGACCTAACCATTTAATGAAGAGTTGTCACCCTTTTCCATTAGAGTTTTTCAACCAGAAAATATAGAACATAATTTGAATGATGCACTTTTCTCGCTTTAGCAAACGCCTCTCGGTACTCAATTATTCTTACGTGATCACTGATTTTGAATTTTTGAGTTATGGGTTCCACTGATTTGATGTGATTATGAGCGTTTCTGAGTAAATACTTTCCCTGGTATTTTTTTACATATTTCAGTTTCATTTCTATTGTTCTATTCACAGATTTGTTATAGTTAGAAACTATTTTTGGTAGAATATTCAACCATTCGTAGTTTCCTTGTAGGCTGAATTGTTTTCACAGTCTATTTTTCAAAGTTCTGTTTACTCGTTCAACTACACTAGTTTTGAAAGTGAAGAAAGTACTATAATGGTTAATTTTAATTTAATAATAAAGTATGAATTTTTCATTAAAGAACTCTTTTCTCATAACCATTTGTAGATTCCTGATCGAAACTTTCTTATCTCTCAATATTTTTTGCATTGCATGAGTCATATCTTTTCCGCATTTAGTTTTGACGGGCTCGCACCAAACATATTTGGAGAATACGTTTATAACAACCAAATGTACTTGAATCCTTTGTTAGATTTTCAGAATCCTTTTATTTCTTGAGTAGGGAATCTTTCTAACCAAATCAGCTTGGATGAAATTATTCAAAACTTTAAAGACTTTCTTTGAAATCGTTTAAGTAAACTATGTAACTCTGCTACAATGTCGTCTTTGATTTCATTCATTTTCAGTTGAAGCACAATTTTGATTAAGGAAGTTATCTTATCCACTTCATTCAAAAACTTTACTGTTAGGCTAATCAATGAAACGGTGTCTGCATACTCTTCTCGTAGTGTAAAGATGTATGTTTTAGTAGGGAGTTTTGATGCTTAACAATTCTCCCAGAAACAAGAAATTCATAGAACATTGCATCATATTCCAATAAAAAAAAATTGGTGAAAAAGATTGGTGATGCTTTCGAAAGTAAGTCTGATTAAGAATAATATGCCGTTTGAGATGTCCTTAAGAGATGTCTTCCAAATTCATCGATTGCAAATTTATTTTTTTATACTCTCGTCTTAAACAATCATTTACATCACAGTCCCTTTTTCAAATTTATCTTCACTGTCACTCTCTATCTGCGGACTTTGGAACTATATCTGCAACTCTCTGTGAATATCTCCATGCCCTCTGCTATCGAGCGCCTTATATACCCGCAAGCAGATTCTATTTACAGTTCTCGAAATATCCAGACTATGCGTCGATCCAGTCAGATGGCTCTCGCATCTTCGATTTTGTTCCTTGGCAAGTTCGCGTTTCTTCTACGCGTGACTAATGTGTTTGCAAGCGAAGACCTTGATGACTTGTCGAGGGTGCATTATTAATGAGGTGATCAAGGCCGGTCTCGAAATCGTTACACATTATATCACGGTTTGAACAACAAATAATGTTGAATCATACAGGTTTTAATTTTATTATTCCTGCCTCACGAAGTTCCTCAATTATGCTTATAATTTCATTATTCACACCAGTATTTCCAACACATTGTGATGCAATCAAGAGTTTTAATCGCTCCTCTAGCTTATTGAAATTATCAAAATATTTATATTCAACTGGCATATTGTTGAAATCCAGCAGAGTTATTCCTGAAGGAAATACACATATTGTCAGACCAAACTATATCAAATAAAGAAACTGTTATACTGCACATTGATCAGAAAATGAAATTTAAAAATCCATACTTCTTACTACTGCAAGAAGTTGAACACCACTATATCAAATCATTTTTTATTAGACTGGATTTTCATTTCGGTAAATAATTGAGAATGATTTGACTGCGATTTCCAACGAAATTAATCGCAGCAGAATTGGATTTTTTCATATAGTCTCCGATTGATGTTTCACAAAAACAACATCTCAAAATACCCACAAATAGCTATATTGGTACCTTTACCGATTTGACATCCTTCGACCCATAATCAAGCCGAATGTATCAGAATATGAAAGCATCAGAAACGTATCCTGTCAGACCAAGCCTTGTACAGTGTTGCCGGTGCTTGCAATTAAAAGCAGATTGGAAAATTGTTTATTTTCGATTAAATAAACTGTTAATCAGATATTTATTAGAATAATGAATGTGCCATGGAATGATTATAATCTTCAATGGAACAATTTTTTTTAATATATCCGTCAACCGGTTGCACCCCTACGTGCAACCCTCAAAAAGTCAGAGACTTGTGCGAGCTAGAAGAAGACATAGCCCTTACCTTTTATTACGTGTGATGCCATGCACGAGACCGGTGGCAATGCTGAGATTCGAACTCACGCTCTCTGGCTTATGAGGCGAGGACTCAACCCGCACACCACCGCGGCCCAAAGAATAAGGTAAATGTCCAAATTATCGACAGAATAGCATGTTCGTGAGAATGACGAATATTTTTCGAAACCAAGGGGTATTTTTATCTGGTTGCGATATTTTGTTTCAAAATCTTTGTACTTTCAATTTCGTTGGACAGACAAAAAAAACTGATTATAAAATTGTGAAATAATTCAAATCGAATAAATGAGAACGTTAAGCAGATGTCCCAATTTTCGACACCTGTATAATTGCCGACATGTATAAGTACCAATTTTCGACACCATGAGAAATCGAAAACTAATATCAGTGATATATTTATATTTTCATCTATTGTGAATAAAATAGTATAAAAAGTTCAATTTTTATTCATAACGAATAATGAACACATGAAAGTTAAAAAAACAACTTAAATATAAATTCTCGAATAAACTTAAAAGAAAATCTTTGGTACAGTATCAACTCCTAGAAACTATCTTCTCCATTTCAGGTACTTCATATACACCACGTTTATTTAATTGTTTTGGCTCCGCAATCATACATATGATTTCTTCAAAATCGTAGTCCAAAATATCATCGACATAAGGCCATTTCCAGTTCCCACCACTTCTTGCCATAGCTTTTATAGTATATGATCGTTCGGAAATACCCGTTACTAAACCAGGAAAATATTCCGAATCGTATTCAACGATCACGTAATCACCTATATCATATTGGTCGGTTTCAGATACCAGCTGATTTTCTTCTTCAATCTGTTCCCCATTTCTAGCTTTCTGTCTACTTTTAGCAGTTCTTGCCAATTTTCTCTCTTCTTTTTCTCTTTGTTCTGTCTCTTTTTTCTCCAATTTTCTTTTGTGATATTCCTGCCAACTTGAGGAAGATGCAACAGCAGGCAATTTTTCCTTTTGCTTCCTATTATTTCTAGAACTTGATTGATTTTCTGCGGAAGGCCAAAACAAAGCTTTCTTGAAAGGAGTGGGAATATTGTTTTCTCCAGATATTCTCTTCAATGGTGTTTTTTCGAATGATTCTTGATAATGATCTGTCCTTTCTTTTGCCGTAACTTGGTTGTCTTCTATATCATTTCCAAAAACCATTTTATTTGGTTCATTATTTTCATCATTTTGTCTTTCTTCACAAAGCGTTTGGGTGCCAACCAAATGACTTGGAGTATTGACTTCGTTTTCATTATCCTCTTGTTCTGTGATTTCTTGACGTGGCTCCAAGGAGTTTTTATCAGTGTCTATGTAATCATTGAGGTCATTAGAATTGAGTAGAATATCTAATCTCACATCATCTGCCGTTACATCCAAGAATGACGAATCTAAGTTGTTGAAAGAAAAATTGGCGATTTCTATTCCATTGGATTCAGGATCATTATTTGCGTCAGCAGATGCTTCTGGCGGAACTGTTATAATAATTGGCGCTTGAATTATATCTTGAACTGATACAATATCGTTCTCTATGATGTCATTAGCAACTGGAATATTCACAAGGATCGGTGTCTGAGATATATCACCATCTACCAGTACTTCGCTCCTTTCTTTAGAAAGATCATGCTGTATTTGTTTCCAGAACAGAAAGAGATTTTTGTCTTCCATTTCTCCTGTCCATTCACCAACACCGATAGTGCGAAACATTTCAGCTTTCTCCTTGTTTTTTGATTCAAAATATTCCGAAATCTGTTTCATGTTCCACTTTCCAACCTCAACTCGTTTTTCTATGCATTGAGTTGATGTTTCTGTACAATTTGTTTTGAAAAATTTATCATATTTGATATTATTGGGCTCAAAAGGGCACAATCCACAACCACGAAATCCATTTTTCAAAATATCAGGTGTATTTTTGAATGTATTCAAAACTTTGTTCAAGAGAGGTGCGAAATCTTCTTTCCTGAATCTGGCTCCTTGATTTTCCATTCGCCAATTGATGACAGCTTTTTTCCATTCATGTTTCAATGGTCGAAATAATGCTACATCCAGTGGTTGGAGGATGTGGGTGGAATTTGGGAAAAGGCTAATCAGGACAATTCCATTCTTTGAACAAAACTCGCTTAACGTCATCGTTAGGTGGGAACTATGTCCATCTACGAAGGTATCACAGGAAAAATTATATTATTTTCCTTCAACCACGGAAAGAATACATTTGCAATATATTCATAAAATGACTCTCCTGTCATCCAGCCTGAATCTGAACGACCTACCGCCCAGTTAGATGGTATTTTTGCAGTGATATATTGTGGTAACCTTTTATATGCAAACATTACCATTGGATATGGTAAGTCCCCTGCTGCATTGGACATTATTAATGTGGTGACATATTCTTTCTCGTCGTTATTTATGAATGAGTAAATGGCTTTATCTCCTTTTTTAACAAGCACTTTTTCTCCTTTGGGGCTTAGGAAGAAGGCCGATTCATCACAATTGAAAATTCTTTTAGGATCATTCCACACATCAGCCAAGTTGTTATTATCTATATAATTCTGAATTTCAGTGAACCATCCTCTTATTTTCAACTCTGTTACAGAAGACCTGGCCTTGGTTAAATTTTGTGTTACCCTTTGTGAAATCTCTGGGTGACGTTTTAAAAATAATTCATACCAGTGTCTTCCTGGCTTTCCATTAGTGGATGGTGTCACACGGTCCATTTGCCTAAGAAGCATTTGAACACTTTCCAGAAGTGCTTCTTTGGTTATGGGAAACCCACATTTGGCTACGTGAAACATCCACTTTACTAGTAACAATTCTTCTTCCTGCTTCAGTACGGTTTCGGGACCTATTTTCCTCTCTATTGGAACCCTTCCAGCAACTTTATCCAGGAGTGTTGTTCTTGGAACTCCAAATTGTTTGGAAGCTCTCAAAGCAGGCATTCCATTTCTAACTGCGGACACAGCACTTTTCATGTTTTCTTCCGTATACTGTAGCCTTCTGGACATTTTTGAAAAATGGAGTAAACTGAAAAGGAAATATCACCAATTACCGTCACATGAATGTTCTGATAATCGACACTTGTAAAAGGATGGACAATAAAAACATCAAACTGAATCATAGTCTAATGTCGATTGATATTGAGGAAAATTTTCAACATTTTCTGAACTGATTATTATAACAGAACTGAAATAATGAAAACTAGCTTTCATAAAATTTTAAATCAAAACTTATGTACTGAGTCTCAGTCACCGACAGGAAGTCATACCATTTATCGACATAGAGTTGTACGTATTATCGACAGCAAGATTATTTGTGCTTCAATTTGATAAATCGATGAAAAACAGTGTGTCGATAATTGGTACACAGAAAATTTGGTGTTAATTGAACATACCAACGAAACAATTTTTTTAAGGAACATTAAAAGTGAGTTTCCGATAGAGAGTCAAAAATCATCTTGCGTTACCGTTTTATCGACACTTATGTCGATATCTAGAACACAACATGTTTTAGATGTACCTATTATCGACACCCTAGTTTCTCATGAAATATGAAATGAATAATATTGTTTCCATAGAAATGAAGACAAACAACCATATAGAAATAGCTTCCTATTCAAATTAGTATACTTTAATAACATTTTGTGGATTAAGGGAAACATAAGTAAAATGTGCGCACTTACCAGATCAGCAAGGAAAACAGTGTTCACCCGACAACGACTGACACTCGACTGATTAGCACCAGTTGTAGTGATGGGGATGCTTAGAAGAATTTGGTGGTAAATTTGAATATATTCCGAAAACTAGAAGCTAGAAACTCGTCGAATACAAATTTTTATTACACCCCTCTTCTTCTTGTTATATTGAAAATAAATGGAAATTGTCGATGATTGGGTCACTGTCGATAATTGGGACATTTACCTTATTAATTTTAAAGATGACTAAATTATTTCAATTTGAATATATTTTCAACGTTCATTGTAGCAGCAAGGTTTTATTTTCTGAAGAGCTTATCTTGTTTTGAGAATCACACTAACTACAAAAGAAAGATATCGTTATAAGAATTTGTATACTAGGTACCTATATGAAAATTGTTGAATTACCCTTGGTACAAAGTATTTTATTTCCAACAACTCATCGACATAGGTGTCCAAGGGTTTTACATTCGACATGTTGAAATTCGCTTTCAAAACTCAAAATTATGTGAGACTGTTTTTCATAAGCCGCTTTCCGATTGAAAGCCTTTCACCCCTGAACTGAATTTCAACTAACTTTATAAATGGGTTTAATGAAACATGATTTTTCGTGGTCCATCGTATCACTTCAGGAGCTACCCTTGTGACAACTGAAAAGCGGCTCTTGATCATAAATAGTGAAGCTTGGATCGATCACCCTTGAGATTTTTGAGAAAATGTTCCACCTTAACGACAGAAAATCAACTGAGACATAGTTTGCTCATTAGAGTGCAAGCCAGAAGGGAAGTAATAATAATAGTACTGATAATACTCAAAGCAAAGGTAGTGTTTGAGATGGGAATAATCGATAAATAAACACAGTATGATAGTTAATTATTTGAAATGTTGTTGAGTTGAGAAATCCTGCAATCCCAATCAAATAGTGATGCAATTGTAACTAAATAAGATAATTGATACTTACAATAATCAATAGTTAAGATGAGTGAAAGAAGTCTGAAATCTTATTTGATTAGCTATTTACCAAAGACTTTCTCAACCTGATATTGAAGAAATCAATGAATACATTTCTCAAATCATCTGGAACCTTTTATCATTCCGCTGAGTTACCATATAGGAAGGAGAATGGGGGACTCGTAGAAAATGGTTTCATGAAAAGTTGGTGTTAATTTTGACTTGAATCATCTTATGTTTATATTGTGGACGTCAGTTCTGAATGATATTTTCTAATAGTTATGATGGTTGTTTTTCAAGAATAACGTAGTGATGCTGATCCATAGACATCTGCATGCCTGCTTGATTAAAGTGGGACAAGAGATACTAGGGTTTCAGTCTCACACAATATTAGTGAAAATTCACACGGCAACTTAATTCTATCAATTATTCATGAATGAATAACCAATAAAATTGACCAATATTGGTTATATTCACATACGACAATTTATGGGTCAAATCCGGTGTTAGTTTTTGTTCAAGATGTCTACTTAGCATGAAAAGATCAACCCAAGAACTTAAATTGTGCCATATATGAGATTGAATAGGCAGCGTAAATAACTGATATTTCTCCGTACAGTAATTTTTTTTATATTCTATTAATAATAATGGTCGTTGAATTCATGAACTATTGGACAGTAACAAATTGACGACATCTTCTATTAAAGGTCACAAAATTGATTATAATATAATAATAATTATGTTCATGTACCAAAGTACAGCAAGTTTCCATATGACTTATAGAGTAAACAAACGTGAATTCCATAGAAACTCGAGGTTGTGCATGGGAATTTGGTAAGTATACTAGTTCATAGTTCCTTTGATTGTACAAAGTTGATTATTGGTGAAAAATTAATATAAAGGTACATATCTAGCTCAGTTTATAAAAGGTTAAATGCATTGAATTGTAATAGCATTATATGTAGACATATATACATATACACTTGATTAATTTGAATTTGAAACATTGTGAATATCTTGCCTCTGCAAGCTGTGTGTATATAATTTTATACGTTTTTTTTATGACTGATTGAGTTCAATATCATTATTTCTTTTTTCAGGTCTTCCGAAGCTTTGTTAAATACTTTTTGGCATAGGTATGTATGACTTCTTTGGCCGGTATTTCTCTTTGGTGCATTAGTTTCAGTAAGCATTTGTATTTTCTGTCTGATGTGGTACGTAGGTATGGTTTAAAGTTTGCAATATACTATTTTTGTTTTTTTAATATAAATTAGTGAGTTATAGAAGTAGAGTTGCCTTAAATCAAATATTTTCGTTTTACAAAATAATTTATCGGTTGCTTTTTTATAAATGATTTTTGGAAAATATTTTTGTAATACCAGTATTTTTTTAGGTGAATATCCAGAGCACTGCCCCAACCAAGGATTCCATATTGAAACCTAGACTCAATGAGGGCGTTGTATAAAATTTCCATTTGAGAAATTTCTAATATATTTGTGAAATATTTGAATCTAAGAAGCATACTCCTGCCAGTATTGGCGACGTTTTTTATGTGCTTATCCCATCTGAGGTGTTGATCAAATGTATATTTCATTTCAGAAGTTGAATGTATTTCGATAAAATCGTTATTATTGGCAATTGACATTGTTCTGAATTCAGGAAGTCGGTTTTTATAGCATGTGTAGGTCATATATTAAATTTAGTTGTAATTGATCGTCAACTTACGGGAGTTGAATCAATTTAATATTTTTACCATATCGGAACGATTTTAATTTAAGACCCGTCCAGTTGGTATATCTGTAAAATACCACTGTATCATCAGCGAAACTGGCCATTTCACCAGCTGCATCAAGGGATAGGAGTTCGTTGAGATACAGTATGAACAAAATAGGTTCCAGCACGGTGACCTGAGGAACTCCACACAAAACAACCTTCTCACTGCTATAAGTTTCGTGAATTTGTACAATTTGTTTTCTGTTGTATGAATAGCTAGAAAAGAGCTTTTAAGGAATTCCTCTTATCTCCACTCTCTGCAACGTTTCAAAAAGTAGAACATGATCCACTGTGTCGAATGCTTTGGGAAGATCAAGAAAAATATACAGTGCTGGGTCCCCATCATCAACTGCCTGGTAAATACTCTTACATAGAGTGCTAATGGCGTCATTAGTAGATTTTTCTTATCTGAATCTCAACTGCTTTTCAGATAATAACTTGGATTTTTCAATGTATTTATCCAATCTCTGATTTATCACTTTCTCAATTTTTTTGCCAGAGTGCTAATCAACGATAGTGGTAAGTAATTATCAAGTAAAGGTTTATCCCCTTCTTAATAATACTTGACCTTATTGGGGCCTTATTGAATTGGAGGTTTATTAAATGTTCCGCTTCCACCGTGACGGTTATTAGCGGGGTACAATATATTAACAATGCATTTCAAATTTTATTGAACATGTGAGTTCTTTTCAAAAAAAGAATTAGGTTTTCAATATTTTCTGGGTTGAGAATGAATCTTAGGTCATTTTTTAGATTGGCAGTAGCTCTTTCTTGATGATACAATAGACACTCTAGAAGATGATATTTCACGCTGAGGACACTGTCACAAATAATACACATCTCTGGGTCACTCTGTTGTATCAGGTATTGATGGATTAATCTTGTGTGGCCAATTCGGAGCCGCAAAAGAATGACCTGATGTTTTCTGCTCAGTCCTGCGTGCTGAATGGGATCAAGATTGGGGTTCAGTTCGAATAGCTTGCTGTCTGTTGAGGTTGTTTGCCATCTATCCCGCCATAGGCCTTTCGTTTGTTGTTTGATATCAGCTTTCATGTTATCGTTCAGGATAGAATTCACACTATTAGGCCAAGCCACAAATGATTGCTTTTTGGACAAAAATACTACCTGGAAGCCACCTATGCCATCCCGTGGAGAACAGTCCGTAGTTTATTCCCACTATGTCCTCAACTCGAAAATGTCATTTTTTAATTTGTTATAAACAATAAACAACAAAAAATCGCGTTTTTTTTCGTTTTTTTATTGTAAAATGGAAACTATTGAAGCAGTGTTAACGGTGCGAAAGGGTGAACTGTAGAGAATTGAATTCCAAAGAGAATGACGGATGAAACGATCCGATCAGATGATTAGAACCGGAGAAAAGCGGGAAAAACCGGAAAATTGTGTTTTTTTTTCTTTAATTCATAACTCTGCCATTTTTCAATATTAAGAGCTGAAACTTTGCACGATAGTAGCTATTGATGTGCACTTTATGTGTGCAAAACCTGGATTCAGTCGAAAAAACAATTTTCGCACAATCCTCATTTGAATTTTTTTTGGAAATATTTTCGCAGAGAGCTGGATGCGTGTGAGGTCGTCCGATTGAAATTTAAAAAATAGATTTGGAAAGTAGACGTGAGCAGTAACAAAATGTCTATTCTGATTTTTCGTTTAAGTGTGTTAAAAACTAGTGAGAACATGAGGGAAAACGGCCGGCGGCGCATTAGCGATCTTGTGGAATCGAGGAGAAACGTATACAATATTAATAGGCGCGCGCTGCGCGCAACTTATAATTCTTTGCATTTGTTTATCTCGGCATGTACTGCAGCTATTTGATTGGTCTTTTTCTTGATTTTGGGGTATCTGAACCTGAGGAATTCGATTCGTGACTCAGATTTCATGAGTGATGAAAGAATAAGCAGGTATTCTATGTTGTTTGCTACATATCTTTATTTATAGATAATATATGAATAGATCGCAGCTTTTTTATTACAAAAATGAAAACAAAATCCTGCTGAAGTTCAAATTCATATGACTTATAGAATATCATTTTGCAGTAGTATAAATATTACAGGGGCAACCAATAAACTTGCAAATTCTGCTGAGTGTCTGATTTGTGGTAAATGTTTGTGGTAAATATGTGGCACACACAAGAAAAATTTCCTAATTCAGGCTCGCAATGGAACTGAATTTGGTTAAAAAACAGAACAACAATTTTTAAGGCAACTTTTGTACGTGGTGATGGAAAAATTGGAATTGTACCCAAATTAATTTGTTTCCAGAGCTATGTATCATCGTCCTTCATACTCTGAATACAAAAAAGACTTCAAAAGCAGTACAAATAAAAAATCTGATTCAAATGGAAACTATGCCCCAAAAACAATGGAAGAATCATTTACTATTTACACACTATGTATCATCGTAGGTAGAAAAATTAAAACCATTGCCTCTCTTGGTTCAGTTATTAAAAATCATCAAGTCTATATAAAACCACTTCGGAGAAAGATTAGCATTTTCTTGTAAAAAAAATTTAAAAAATCTGTAGTTCCCAATGAGCTTATAATATGAGACACAAGATGTCTGTAGGACTTCTTATTGCTAATATCTTATAAAATAGCAGTATTTGGGTCAAAAATCTATTCGAAAATAACTACTTCCTGGCTAATGCCACTACAAACATTGAATTACTTGTGATAAAAGTGGCGCTCTCAGTTTGGATTTATCTACGGTGCGGACGCGTTCGCGGCTTTTGCCCTGAAATGGGATTTACATCGAACCATTTGTTGCAGTCATTAGTTATTGACTACTAGACCTACCCTATACTGATGAGGGGCGACACCCCGAAATCGGTCTATAGGTGGTCCGAAAATTTCGATAAACATTCCCATGCAACAAGCAATAGAGATTTCTAATGGCTTTGGACACCCTAATAAAAAGAGACGAAAGTTCTTAATTTTTCCGTCCTTGTTGCCAGGGAATGTACTCTGTGATTGGTTACTATAAGGTCAGGGAGTATAAATGTCATTTTCAACTGTAGCTGTCATGTCATTCAAACTCCCCGCCATTATGGTAACCAATCACAAAGCGCGCCCCTGGCAACAAGGATGGAAAAATTAAGAACTTTCGTCTCTTTTTATTTGGGTGTTCAAAGCCATTAGAAATATCTATTGGAGAGGAACTCTGCAAGGAAATTTTATCAGATGTAATTCGATGTTGGTCGCGGTATTAGCCAGGAAAGTAGTTATTTTTTGATAAATTTTTGATCCAAATACTCCTATTGTATAGGATATTAGTAATGAGCAGTTCTACGGACATCTCGTGTCTCACCTGTAAATCTGGAAAACCTGCAAATCCTACAATCGTACATTCTCCAGATATCGTTTATGATCTTCCCAATTGCCAATTCCATATTGGATATTCTTATGATATCATCTGTGAATATTTTTATCAAGCAGTCTATATAAGTAATCTGTTTCGAATAAAATTAAAATTAATTGCACATTTCTTGTGAATACTTTCTGTAACACCGTGTAAATATATAAATGAATTGTGTACAAATATGTTTCACAAGAATTAGGAACTTCAATTCAATGAACTTTATTTTATTTAAAAAACCTTGACATGAAAACTATATTGTTTTACTTGGCGCCAGGCGACAGTGGTTTACGAATATTGCTTCGCCGATGGTATGTTTCGTCGTCGTCAAATGGCTGCAACCAATTTATTGTCAAGAAAATATGTATATATAATAAACATGTAATGGACTTGGAAAATTGCGCAGTTTCTAGTGAAAAGATAATTTTAGTTGGGTGAATCATGAGTGACTTTCAGCGTGTTGAAACATTAACATTTTATTGAAAATTTTATCTCAGCACAAAATAAAGCACATTTTCGGAAAATGCTTTTTTTCTTTGAAAATTTTTGGAGATCCATTCCAAAGTACGTGAATAGGCATTTCTAACAGTGAAAAAAAATTTCAACTAACTCTTATTATATCAGAAGTTATAGCGCCTTCTTTTTAATTTTTGGAATATCCCAATTTGTCACGACAATTTGTCACGACCAAACTGGCGTTTTGTAGATTTCAATTTCATATGTGGAAAGACATAAGGAATCGACCTGCATAGGTCCCATTTGATATACCGCAAAAATGGGTCAGACTTTAAAACAGGCCATTTCGGTGCTGTTAACACCGGACTATGAACGTTTCTCCTCGATTAGCACAGTCCCCACCACTCGATGGCTCACGCGCGGTCGGCCGTTTTCCTTCATGTCCTCACTAGTTTTTAACACACTTAAACGCGTTGAATCAAAAAATCAGAATAGACGTTTTGTTACTGCTCACGTCTACTTTCCAAATCTATTTTTTAAATTTCAATCGTACGACCTCAAACGCATCCAGCTCCCCGCGAAAATATTCCCAAAAAAAATACAGATGAGGATTGTGCGAAAACTATTATTCCGATTAAATCCAGATTCTGCACACATAAAGTGCACGTCAATCGTGCAAAGTTTCAGCTCTTACTATTAAGAAATGGCAGAGTTATAAATTTAACAAAAAAAAAACACAATTTTCCGGTTTTTCCCGCTTTTCTCCGGTTATAATTATCTGATCGGATCGTTTTATCCGTCATTCTCTTCGGAATTCAATTCTCTACAGTTCACCCTTTCACACCGTTAACACTGCTTCAATAGTTTTCATTTTACAATAAAAAAACAAAAAAACGCAATTTTTTGTTGTTTATAACAAATTAAAAAATGACATTTTTGAGTTGAGGACATAGTGGGACTATACTACGGACTGTCCTGCACGGGATGGCACAGGCTGCTTCCAGGTAGGATTTTTGTCAAGGACAAATCTCTATTGCTTGGCCTATATGAGCTGTCAGATCTGCGGTAGCATTTTTTGCGGCTGTGTCGGCTTTCTCATTTCCGGGTATTCCTATATGGGATGGGATCCACACTATAGTCGGATCCTCGTTGAGAAGCCAGTAATGCAAGATATGATAACACTATTGCTGGAGTTCATACATTAGAAAGAGGCATTAATTACAAATAAATAGCAGGGCTGTACGCAGGTACGCTAGACGGTAGTAGTGTTACTTACTGATTTTGAACATAGTTTGAACTTACAGTAGTGTTCACATTGAACAACTTTAGGAAGTTAAATACATGTAAATCGTGCAAAGTACAAATTAAACAGGGTATTCTTAAATTTGCGCTACAACGAAAAGGTGCATTAATTTTTGAGAAGGATAAATAATAATATGTCATTGTGCCTTGAGGTTTGATAAGCGAACGTTATGGGTCATAACACCTGTTACATTATCTACATATTCTGCCTATATGAGGAAAGTGAATTTAAAAGAACGCTCTTTGAAAGTATATTAACAAAGGTCGGAATGTTGATAATATATATGTTTCGAAAAATGGAATATGTGATAGTTATATTGACCTATGATTCGTTCATATAAATTATATTGGCTCCTCCCTGCCTGAATATTCTTATTTCTCGAAGAAATTGAATTTGTAAACATGTAATCTCATCATACGTTTTCATACGGCTATTGGAATAAATGGATCTTTTTCTTCTCCTTGTGTGGTTACGAAGCATGAAATATTCGCTTCGATATCAAACTTTACTGACTATTTCTGATATACTCATACCATCATTATTATTTTTTAGGTAATTGAATACATTCATAACAATTTTTTAAAGTTTGAGTTCAATATTCGCCCTGTTTGAAATGAATCACATTATTCGATGCCTAGTTATTCACTACGGATTCTTCTATTTACTGTATCATCATGAATGATATTGAGCTTTATTCCAGCCAGCGCGTGAATGTCAAAGTGACACTTTTCACTTACTCTCTTTTCTAGGTACCTAATAATACGATATATTTTTCATCGTTTTCTCAGAAACTTAAATTTTCTGGAATGGTATGGCGTATTGTCTACCACTAAAATATTTTTTTTATTTTTGATACGTTTCGGTAATAAATTGATCTCAGATAATGTTCCCGTCAATTTCTTGATGATAATCTTCACTACCTTTTTTAACCAAGAATGTCTTATCAGCACCTTCAATGAACCCATTTTCGTTTCCTGCGCGAAGGAAAATGAATACAAATTTTCTACGTAGCTATTGATGTATTTTTTTTCTAAGATATGAGTGAATATTCTAAATGTTCCCAGTAATAAAGTAACAAAACTACTTCAATAGTCCATGCATCCGTTCGAAAAACTATGATATAATAGATAATAGATATTTGCCCTAATATCCACTTTGTGGAATTGTGTGGAGAGACAGACATTTTTAGGTTTTACGAAATATTTGTTTCTTGGAATTGAACTCTCCTATACCGGGTGGCTACGGAAGTATTGCCTACGGAATATCTTAGTTATTGTATGAAGTAGGTTTGTGAAATTTGGAGCGTCGATATAATGACATAAGAGCTAGAATTTGAGCATATTGACATGTCGAAGTTAACTTCCGGTCTGACCGGATGTAACATCAACTTTCTTATTTTAAATGGAAATCCTATTTTTTTTTCTTATCGCTTTATTCAGCATTCAATTCCCTTTCTAATGACATATCACAAGTTAGTATCTAACCAGAAACTAGATCAGAAAAAAATTATTATTGAAATTCACCGAGTAGGCCGTGGAAGCAAAATGAAAGCCAAAAATTGAAAAGTTGGCTATGGAAACCATACGTCACTTGATAACAGTTGCTACTACTGTGATATTTTATTTTCATTCGTCGGCGTTATAAAAAGCCGCCAAAAAAAATATTGGAAAAATTGGGAAAAAAAGAATACTCTGTAGGTCCATAAATAGGAACATACAACTTTTTCTTGCCTGTACTATTCAGCATAACCATTCCTTTCTAATGATATGATAGAAAGTAATTTTTTGAAATGAAATACCAAAAAATCCAATTATTATTATTCAAATAACAAAAAAAACAGATTTATCGAAAAAAAAAATAATTCAAATTGATAGGATTAAAGATAAAATAAATTCAAAACAAATGTTCGAAATGCATTCCCTCAGCGTCAATACAATTATTGACTCTGGTGATATTTTCATGTAAAACGTTTCTCAACATTTGGGGCGTGATATCTTGGAAAGCTCTACGAATTTTTACTTCTAGCTCATGTAGAGTTGTAGGCTGTGTGGAATACACCCTATTTTTAAGATGCCCCCATAGAAAAAAGTCGCACGGAGTAAGATCTGGTGACCTTGGTGGCTGGTAGGTTGTTAATGAATTCCGAAATTTCATTCGTTAAAAAATTAAAGTATCTCTCTCCGGTTAGTTGGCCTTGAAAAAGAATGGGGCCAACAATATGAGTTCCAACTATTCCTGCCCAAACATTCACACCAAATCTCTCATGGAAGCCACCTTGTCGAAACCGGTGCTCGTTTTCTATCGCCCAGTACCTGAAACAAAAGACCGTTCACACTTTTAGCACTTTACACTTCGACTATCGACAATAATCCAAATAAAGTACAGTACCTACCTTGTATTATTCCTGTTGAATAATCCATTGTTGGTAAATCTTGACTCGTCCGTAAACAAGATATAATAGTTAAATAGGTGATTCTCAGCATTTTGTCGAAGAAACCAATTACAATATTCCAGGCGCCTTTCACCGTCATTTTCATACAAATGTTGATGCAACTGATACTTGAAGGATTTAAATCGATGTTTTTTCAAAATTTTCCTAGCAGAGTCCTTACTTATAGCTAATTCGGCGCCAATCTGCCTTGAGGAAATTGTGCTATCATATTGTACTGAAGCTAATACATTAATTTCAGTTTCCTCATTAATAACAAATGCTTCTTGGTCTTCTTGGTCTCAGTTCTTAATTTTCCTTCAAGCCACTGGAAATACCTTCTTGACGGTTGCTGCCTCCCTGGATATCGCTCTAAATACAATCGTTCAGCGGCATAAGAATTTTTTAAACATTCACCATAAATGAGAAGAATGTCAATTTGTTCGGTTCGTGAATAACGGGGCATTTTTTGAATATTTCACTAACTGATTTTGATTTCCAAACCCTTTTAAAATGGCAGAATCAAAAACACTACTTCGAACGTCAAAATAATATGGATAGCAGCGTTCGTGAGAGCTCTCGTTTCTCTTTTGTTTCATTCCAAAATACATCTTAATCAGCCTACTTGTTAATATTTTGGTTCGAATGATTATTGCAATGGAATGATTATTCTGAATAGCACTAACATCGTCCATAGGTAGATATTAGAATATCTATGGACGATGGCACAGACCAAGTACGTTTATGTTCTTATTTAACCTAGAACCTACAGGATATAATTTATCATTCCACATTATTTTTAATGTTATTTTTGCGTATGGCGATAATCTGTTTTGTTATTTGAATAATAATAATTGGATTTTTTGGTATTTCATTTCAAAAAATTACTTTCTATTATATCATTAGAAGGGAATGGTTATGCTGAATAGTACAGGCAAGAAAAAGTTGTATGTTCCTATTTAAGTTATGGACCTACAGAGTATTGTTTTTTTCCCAATTTTTCCAATATTTTTTTGGCGGCTTTTTCTAACGCCGACGAATGAAAATAAAATATCACAGTAGTAGAAACTATTATCAAGTGACGTATGGTTTCCATAGCCAACTTTTCAATTTTTGGCTTTCATTTTGCTTCCACGGCCTACTCGGTGAATTTCAATAATAATTATTTTTTGATCTAGTTTCTGGTTAGATACCATTTTGTGATATGTCATTAGAAAGGGAATTGAATGCTGAATGAAGCGAAACGAAAAAAAAAATAGGGTTTCCATTTAAAATATGAAAGTTGATGTTACTTCCGGTCAGACCGGAAGTTAACTTCGACATGTCAATATGCTCAAATTCTAGCTCTTATGTCATTATATCGACGCTCCAAATTTCACAAACCTACTTCATACAATAACTGAGATATTCCGTAGGCAATACTTCCGTAGCCACCCGGTATATACTCTCGAACTTTGTTCGTTTTATGTAGCGTTTTACTAGTTTCTTTGGAGTAAAAAACATTATTCATCATTTACATTAGCATCAATATCATTTCGCGATGAACTCATAATACATTGTTATTTTAATACGTGTGATGCCATGCACGAGACCGGTGGCAATGCTGAGATTCGAACTCACGCTCTTTGGCTTATGAGGCGAGAACTCAACCCGCACACCACCGCGGCCCATTGAATGGAATATCCCTTTGCTAATTGATCACAGCTCAGATATTATCTTCAAGAATTATTGCGTATTCATTCATTGTATTTTATTCCATGATTGTTGTCTTATAAATAAAGTTTTTTTTTATCATCGTGTATAGCTTCACTTCGTCTGATTCGAAAAAGTGATGTTATGAGAAACTACAAATAGTTTGACTTCACAATTAATTATATCAATCATTTTGTTTATTTTTTTTTATTATTTTACTGTTTCTTAAAACCATTACAGTTTTACAACAAGGAGTTCATGTTTTGTGTCGATAGGCTGTTTACAATAGTTATTCTTACAAAGAAATATTAGAGAGGTAGATATGAAAGACTAAACTAACAAAAATAAGAGAAAGAGAAAAAAAAAATTCATGATAAGCATACAATTTTAGAATAATTAATATCCTGTTTCTTTATATAACATAAATGAGATTATTCAATGAGAATGGAAGCTCGCAGTTTCAGGATGTTCCATATATAACTTGCTATTGTTTTTGCAAGGGAAGGCGTAATATTCTCGAGGGCACATATCAAGGAAGTAAAATCTAGAAGATGATTAGAATTCGCAGGCTTCATCGTGGAATATATAGGGCATTCGAACAGGATGTGATGAATTGTTTCGAGCTTATTTTGGTTACAAACAGTACAATCATCGTGTGGGTCGATCCGATAAGTACAACCATTCAGCGTGAATCTGATTACGTAATTATTGCACATTCTCAGCTGGGCAATAGTTCTTGTTATTTGAATTGGCATTTTGAGAAGAAGATAACTCTTTGGATGTTTGTTAAAGGTAAAGTGAGTGTGGAAAGACATAAAGTGAGAGTTGGTGGATAAGGCAATATCCTCTTGGTGAAGTTTATCAAGGAACTGTGCTAATATCTTATGTTTATTGAGCTTATGATAAGCCCCGGTGATGTTCGCCATGGGTTTGGCGAGAATGAACGACTCAAAAATTTGTGACACTTGTTTGGCCCAATTATATCTGACATCGCTACTAGATAATTCTAATTGTCGCAAAAAACATATCTTTGGCAGTCTGGAATCATTCATACTGAATATTTTGATTAGCCAGTTCAATGTTGCTTTGAGAATATTAAAAGCTATTTTGACGCGCCCGGTTTCTCATCTAACTATATAGTCTGGGGTATTATTTGGGAGGGATAGGAGACGTTTAAAAAACATGAGCTGAACCCTCTCTAAGATATTAACATATCTGAGGCCCCAGACTGGTAGACAGTTAGACATAACACTAAGAACCATAGCCTCGAATAGTTTTATTCTGGGTCGCCAGAGATCCATTTTTGTTTTAGAAAGTAATGGAAGTATAGCGCCGATGGCTTGTTTTGATTTGTCAGCAGTAACGAGTGCCATCTCTCTGAAAAGAGAGGATGCAACAAACTTTACACCCAAGTAAACATAATTATTCACTTTATCAAGAGTATTGCCATTCAGACGAAATTTATACTTTTTATGCTGAAAGCCGCCTCTCGAGAAACAGATAACTATAGATTTATTGATATTAATTGTAAGTAGGTTAACAGCTGTGAATTCCTCAAGGATCCTCAGTTTTTTTTGTAAATCTATTTCGGATTCAGCAAGAATGACCAAATCGTCAGTAGATAGACAATGCCGAAGCTGCCTCACTTGCATGTGGCAGAATCGGCATTGCTCCACACGGTGAATCTCTCGATGGCCGCGTCCATCGAGTTCTTGCCGTTGGTGGAGGGTTGGTGCTGAAGAAGATGACGTGTTCGCCTAAGAGTTTCGGGGTGGGGGGCTTCAAAACGTTTCACCCTAAGTGACGCGCGTCTTTTCTGCAAAAAAACATGGCGGCGATGCAGCGGAAGGCAAGAAACATGGCGGCGATGGAGCGGAAGGCAAAAAACATGGCGGCGATGAAGCAGAACGCAAAAAACATGGCGGCGATGCAGAAAAAAGGCAAAAAAACATGGCGCGATGGAGCGGAACGCAAAAAAAACATGGCGGCGATGGAGAGGAAGGCAAAAAAACATGGCGCGATGGAGCGGAACGCAAAAAAAACATGGCGGCGATGGAGTGAAAGGCAAAAAAACATGGCGCGATGGCGGAAGTTATGAAAAAACTTCTTTCCCTCACGTGATTCGCTGAGAGCAATTGGCTGGAAGAGAAAAAAAACATGGCCGCCGCCACCGCCGTCACTTTAATTGACAAAACAAAAAAATTAAATATGAAAAATGTCTCTACTGTCTTAGAACACACACACACAACAGAAAATTATGATGGACGACTTATTATTAATTCACTCGCTTTCGAATGAAATTCCAAAAGAAAAAAAACCGTTTTCTGTAAATAATCCTCATGCTCACTATCTGAATAAACCATTCACGTTTCAGGTTCACAATATACAATGGATATATCTACAATGCAAAAAATGTTAACAGATGATGTGTCCTCTGGAAGAACTCCATTGATAGTTATTGCAGATGCTGGAACTCCCATAAGCGGGCATGTGGATAATATTCCCAGAATAAAGGAACTGTGTAAAGTACATGGCGCTTGGCTACATCTTCGAGGACATAGTTTGTCGGCATTGGCTCTACCCAATCATCGGCGAAATGGACAAGTAAGATTATACTCATAACCTTTATTCTCATCCTTCTTCAATGCATATTCTAATGTTGAATTTTTGAAGAAATTGATAGATTGTTAAGTGGGTAGTCGAAGAGTTAATTTCTTTAAGGGGTGAGGGTCCATTAGTCATTGCTCAGGTATATGCTGATGATCCTTTTTACACCCACCAGCTCATTTCTGTAAGTGAATGTTCTGTAAAAGAACAACGCCATCACCTCTGCAACGCTCTATATTTTTATTCGGCTGCCTGGACTCAACTATCAATATGACGCCATACTTTCGATGGTAGTTTCGAGAAGAAAAGATTCTGCTATGAGAATTCGGACCCTAATTATACATCAATTCATGATTCGAAGAGAAAATATGCTTCTCTGTATTTTTTGGACCTTGCTTTCGAACGGCGCACTTGTCCAGCTCTCCCTTCACTCTAGGGATCCGCCCCACCCCAGCCTTGTCACTGGAGTAAATATTGGGAGCTTTAGAGAGCTGCTGTATACAGACGTGTCGTTATAGGTTTCATTTATTATTATATAAATAAGGACCTTTTCCTCTCCATGTAAATAACTCTTGCTCTGTAGCAATTACATATAGGTAGCGTTTTCATATCTGTTGTAGAACTTGTATAAGGCTGAAGATGGATTCTTGATGAATCCGAAACATGTACCCATTAGTTTGATTACTGTCGAATTAACGTTGTGGAGATGACTTTGTGATATTTCTTCTCGTTTCATCGATACCATTCCACTTTGAGCTGAAATGGACTTCTTCCAGAGATAATTGTTTTTGTTAGAATCAGTTGAGCACAATGCCCAATAATTTTCATGAATACAATAGTCGGATCCATATGGAGAAGTCAGTGATGCAAGATGAGAAAACACTATTGCCGGAGTTCATACATCAGAAAAAGGCGTTGACATGATATACATAGCAGGGCCGTATGCAGGTACGCTATACGGTTATGGTGTTACTGATTTTAATCATAACAGATAGCAGTGTTTACATTGAATAATGATACAAAGTGAAAATCGAACAGGGTATCCTGAAATTCGTGTCACGACGAAAAGGTGCATAATTTTCGTGAAGGATACAATGATATGTCATTGTACCTTGGGTATAGTGAACGGACTTTATGACTCATCTAACGATTATATTATTGTCTATATGAGGAAAGTAAGTGAATGGAAAAGGCACTATTTAAAAGTATATTCAACTGAAGTCAAAATATTGATATAAGTTTAGAAAAAGGTAACATTTGATAGTTACAAAAAAAACTTGCATTTGGTTGTTTGAGATAATATTCCATGCATCTGTTCCGCAAAAAGCTTTCATTTCTTCATCTTCATCTTTCATGTTGATGTATGCGTAAAGAGGTATTCCATACCAGCTCCATACTTCCTGTGGCTTTATATTGGACTTTTGGAAATGCAACTATTTGGGCAGCCCCACTGGCGGATCTAGAGAGTTTTTCAGGGGGGAGGTCATGAGTTAATGGAAATTTGTAACTAAACAGACGCGTATAAAGCTTTGTTCCATGGGGGGGGGGTAATTCGTGGCGCGGGAGTGACAGAAAATAAAAAAGTGCCGCAGGCGAAATATTTTTTGTTTACGGTCAAATGACTTTGAATTGACAGTGTATTCAGTTGGGTATCATCAAGGTGAGGGGAAAAAGGATGTCAGATTCAGTTTGTTTTATTTAATATGAAAAAAGAAAAAATTATTTAACGAAATTAACAGATGCATTCTGAAACTGAATACATTTAATTTTTACATATAACGGTGAATGAATTAATATTCATTTTGTCAATCTTAATGTTAATTTTGATTAAAATACTGATTTTTCAATCGTGATTACCCTCATTACCTCCTCTTTTGTATGCGCGCCTGTCAAAGTAATAAAATCCATAAGAATAGGATCTGAATCTTACTGATATCACCGTAGATAAGTAAACTAAAGTAGATTCACTCCCAGTCGGCGCCTTTGATGTATCGGGTTCAGATTTTATTTCTTTCCTACATGCGGTGGGGAAAGAGGGGTCAGCTGAGAGTTGTCCTGTCTCACTTGGTCTCACGTATGGTCTTTTCGGATTCATTCTGGTTGCGCGATAGCACATAATATATCGGCTGAATGCAAAATTCTGGGTGGGGATGTAGACACAAATATGGCGGCGAGTGATCCTATTCCAGAGTTTACTTACCTACGGTGCTGATATGTTGAAGACCTAATGCAAAATTACCCCTTTTTTCAAAACCAAGTGGAATGGAATTATTCTTTGTTTGAGCGGTTTTCGATAAAAAACAATTACTTAATTCCTTTGTTTTTGATTCTTACCGCTCACCGCCACCGCACATGGCTTACCGTTAATGGTAATATGCATTTTACTGAAACCCAGTCCCGAAAATAATTATTTTTCCTCTGTCGTAATCTGTTTTGTCGCCCTTTGATTTGGCCGCCTGTGTTCTTTTCGCACTGCATAGAAGAATATTTGTTTCCTGGTTGTATTGTTTTAAGGAAACATTCAATACGATAAATACGAATAAGGTTTGTTCAAATTTAAAAATTGTTTAAAATTGTTTTTTCCGTTAACCAGCTATCATCTCCCTGCGAACGACAGCCCTCAGAAGTCGAAACTTGTGTGAGCCAAGGATTAACGAGACCTTACCTTTTAACGTGCGATTCCTAGCACGAGACCAGTGGGAATCGAACTCTCGCCCCTCTGATTGATAGGCAAGCGCTCTACTATTATGACCAGTGCGGCCCATATACCAATAATTTTGTTTTGTAAAACGTGTGTTCTCTTGTTGAAAAGCAATCAAGGTTTCATCACATATCCAGACTGTTGAACCAATATTAACTACTTATCGGTCTATGGAAACTATATGCATCTGATCGCTATTTTGTCTTCTTCAAGTGAATTCAGAATACTAATGACATACCAGAGAAAAGGTTAAATTTTTAGTGACTATTCGATAAATTCTCTGTGTATATAAATTTAAAATTATATAAAAGTTGAAACAAAATATTTATTAAAACATTTGTTCAACCAAAATGGTGAAAACAAGTTGTTGGAATCTTATCTTAAAACTTTTTAGGAGGGACATTTTGTCAAACTTCAAATTAAATATTCGAGATCAGCATTGTCATTATTCCACCAAGTACCCCTATGATTAGAAAAACCATTTTAACTTAATGGTTTTTCTTATTAACATTTATTATCATAATTTTTTGTAATCATCGCGAATTAGCTTTTTCAAGTCATCTGATTTGAAAGTGGTGTTATGAGAAACCACAAAACGTTTCCCTTTTCTCCACACCAGGTCGATGTTTTTGAGTTCACAAAGGTAGTGAAAAGTTTTATAATATGAATGTCAAGTCTTTGTCCATCTTGGAGTTCACCAAGTAATCTTCTGCGAAATGAATATCGTTTCAATAAACCATTCTTGAATTTGTCTTATAGTAAGTCGAAAATATCTGAAAAACTTTTTAGGTCATAAACCCGTAATCTTGCGCTCATTCGTTGTTTGATCACTGTATGATAACAGTCATATTTATACAAACTCAATTTTAACATTCCTTTATTCCATTAAAGTTTTCCTTCCGACCATTTCACCGAAATAACTTGTTGAACCAAAGACGCAAGGGAGACACACTTCATTGTTCGACCGGACCTGTAAGTGACGTTGGCGTGAAATGTCCCATTTGAAATGTATTGGCGTATATCACATTAACTGACTTCTCAATGTGGATCTGACTTTAGTTTCGTATTTTTCGAATTTTGTTATTGACATGAATTTTTAAAAAAAGTTCTCGAGCATTCCGAAAAGTTATTTTGCTATTTGGTCAATAGCAGCATATTCAGAGTTCCGTGTTTAGAACGTGAACTTTTCATGTTGACGATTGATTTTCGAACCTTGCTGGTTCGTTGTGTAGATGTGTTATATGGGCGACTCTTGAAAAATAAGAAAACCGGATCTATCGCAGATACCAATTCTAACCCATCATCGGCGAGACATCAAATGCAAATCTATTGGTCCTTAGTATAGTTGAGCAGGAGATGCTCGTAGTCATTTTCAATTTTATGTGAGTACAATTTAATGGAAAAAATATAAAATATTTTAAGAATTTTATATAAAAAATTATTTAGCTGATTTCTCGTCCCAACCACCTCTTTCGCAACCCCGCAATTCAAACCAGAGTCCCCGAATTTAATGGAAATCTCAACGAATTGAGTGGAGCAGTTTGAGTGAATCCTCACAAATTATGAAGACAATATAAAATATTTCCAGAGTTCCTCTTTTTCTAAGCTACCCAGAACTCAACCTCCACAAATTCAAAGACTTCCGATACCTCAACAAAGACCTAATAATGTACAGTATACACTTTTTGATATCAGCAGCCATGACCCATTCACTTTGGAAATTGAAAAAAAAATTGCAATCAGCAACTACATAAACGATCATAAAGAAGATTTATTTACTTTAAAATTAACGAAGATCTAACTTAAGTGAAACGTATCGAAAATGCCAATAAGACTCGTGACGACCCAGAAATATTTCAACCAACGTTTTTCAGAAATCCTATAAAAGGCAAAAAGTTGCTATAACCATATCACTAATAATCGAGGGAAACTCCAAATGGATAATTTGAATTCCAATCAATACATATTTTTCACCAGGCATCTTCGGATTGCCGGAAGTCAAAATACGAAATCTGTTTCTTTAAAAACAGACTTTATTCACATTTATTACAATATGGAAATATTGAACTTTACATGCGAAATTATAATGGTTTAAAACTCGTTTTGATTCAAATCTACTAAACTACTTGGTTTGAAGACTGGAAAGACTTGAACGACTTGAATCCGGTCTCCTCGACTTTATAGGTTCGGGAATGCTGACTGGATACTGCGTAGTTTCTATTATTCCACGAAGACCTTCAAATGTGCTGAGGAATATCCTCTATCTTCTGCGTAGTAGATGATGCAATGTTTATAGTGTATGACGCAATTCCGGGACAAAGGGCTCATTCAGGAATCGGATATAACAACTCCTCCTTTGAAAAGAAAGTTGATGCGGTGCTGCAACTTTCACATCAAGCTAATGATTTATTGGAGTTCAATTCTATACTTTCTTCTTCTCTTTCATCTAAGTGGATACTTGGTCTTCTTTTTGAAGGTAACAATCTTCGAAGGTATGCAAAAGTTCTTGTAAAGTAAAGTAAAATTACAAAGACAATTATTACAATTGTGAGAATCGTAAACCATGAAACATGTTTCCTCACGAAGGGTTCATTAATAATTTGATCAAGTTGGTCAGAATATTGATTTAATTTATGTTGAGCAATGTTTAAATTATCAACATTTAATTTGCTCAATTTCAAAGGCTTTAATTTTGGAAGATTTTCTTTATTTGGTACATCACTGCAACATTGATATGGAATCAAAATTGGACAACTTTTATAAGTAATATTCTTTTCTTGAGTAACAAAGTATTTTGCATATGCTCTTGTATTTCCAATAAATGAATTACAATTAGGTTCCAGTTTCAAAATTGAATTCGTTTTGATTATTTTTGTGACAATAACTTGTTTTTGACAATTAATTGTAACAGCCAAAGGATCTGATACAGTTATTAACCAAGTATTCTGTTGAATTTCAAAATCATTATAATCTTTTGCAAAAAGTAAGGAAGTTGAACACATTCTAGGAAGTTCTAGTAACGGTCTCAAAATTTGAGCTTCACAAATTGCATTGCTATCAATTGGATAAGAAATAACATTTTCACATACCGGGTGACCACGAGGTGAGGTACGCCCCCCAATTTTTCTATAGTTTTGAAGATACAGGTTTCAAATTTGGCACGTCGATATATTACTCAAATACGCATATTTTGACTCCATAACCGAAAATTCACCACTTCCGGTTTAACCGGAAGTGACCCCAAACTTTTTTTTTTCAAATGACACCCTGTACAATTTTTTTCATTATCAGGAAGAACACGTAATTTGTGATAACACTGTTCTCCAAAATTGAAAATCGGTTGAAAAATGGCGGAGATACAGTTGATTGTTCAATCGAACAAAGTTGGCCGTGAACATCAAACTCAAATCATCACAACTGACGAACGGCGTCAGCATTTACGAGAGGAAGGTTCGAGGTAAGATACAGCTGAAAATTGAGCTTCCCATGTAATTGCAGCAACCATATTTCCTATCAATTATCAAACATTTCCTCAAAACAGATTAGTACCCATAAAGAAAGGCTCACAACTGCCATTTTTCAAATAGCAACATACTCTTTTCACATTGTTATGTTGAAAGATGATGAATTATCAGATTACTCGAATGAAAAGATTTGAAGAATTCCGAAAGGAATCGAAGATACGGGATGTTTCATTATGAGTGTTCTCAAAATTGACTATTCTTAAACATAGGCGGCTTGAACCTACGAAATCTAAACAAAAATTCATATTTAAAAAAAATAGTGAAAATTTGCGGTACATTCTGAATAATGGAACATTGTGAGTTGTCGAAAAACATTCTACGGCGATGGAGCGAACTTTTTTCTCATCACTCGTATCCTAATCGTAATTGATGGTGGATTCATACAGCAGTTTTAAGATCGTTGTTGGAATAAATATTCCATTAACGAACATTCTTATGACTTCTTACTAGTGACTAAAAACTCATGAATTGGAACTGCTGTATAAATCCACCATAAGAATATACCTGCAGAGTAAAAAAAATGTATTAGATATTTATTCCAATTTCTAACATTTGATACAACTAATTTCTGAACGAAAAAAAAGGTATGAAGTAAATTGTTTATTGGTTCTGGTCACTTACTACACTAACAGAAATCAAAGTAATGAAAAAATGATTTACAAGTACTGTTCAAAATGTTCTCCATTATGTTCTCTGCACAAAATTGCACGTCTCACTATTGCTTCCATAACTCCATTTAACTGAGCTTGAGTAATACTTGCAATTGCTTCTCTAAGGCGATGTTCCAAATCCTCCCTTGATGTAGGACTAGAAGAGTAAACCTTGTTCTTCAGGTAACCCCATATGAAAAAATCCAGTGGCGTGAGGTCCGGTGACCTCGGAGGCCATCTTGTAGGACCATTCTATTCGGGAATTATGGGGAGGTGCACCATCCTGCTGGAAATATATATTTTGGTAGACGTCGAGAGGTAAATTCTCCATGAATCCTTCTATTTCGTTTCGTAGAAATCCCAAATAGCGTTGCCCATTCAACATACCATCAAATATTATGGGCCCAATGATTCGAGTTCCTATCAGACCTATCCACACGTTGAATCCAAAGCGTTCCTGAAAATTCCCTTGTCTTAGGAGCCTGGGGTTTTCAGTTGCCCAGTATCTGGTGTTGTTTCTATTGAACATACCAAGATTCGTAAATCTTGATTCGTCGGAAAATATAATGTTTCTCGTCATATTCGGGTTCCTTATGTGGTTCTCAAGTAGCCAATTGCAATATTGGACCCTTCTTTGATGATCATTTTCGTAAAGGCGCTGATGTATCTGATATTTATACGGCTTAAACCCATGTTTTTTTAGAATTTTTCGAGCTGATTCTCGTCCAACTGGTAATTCATGTTCGATTTGTCGAAGTGATATGGTGGGATCTACATAAACAACAGCCAAAACATTAGTTTCCGTCTCTGCATCAATAATAAAACTATCCTGATCATGTACATTGTCATCTGGTTCTATCCTGAATTGCCTTTCCAAACGTGCGAAATAGTTTCTACTTGGTTGGCGTTGTCTGAGAGGGAATCGTTCACTGTAAAGAATGCAAGCCGCAGTTGCATTTTTTCTACACTCGCCATAAATTACCAGTAAATCTACTTTTTCATTTCTAGTAAATTTTCGCTCCATCGGAATGTTTTTCAACAAGTTACAATTCTCTTGTATTGCATGAGTAGAACAAATTGTCACTTTGTTGACAAAATATGCTTTTTTGTTTAGCTTTCTTATGTTCAAAGCCGCCTTCGTTGAAGAACATTCAATTTTGGGAACATTTATATTGTATTTCTGGTTCCTTTCGGAATTCTTCAAATCTTTTCATTCGAGTAATCTGATAATTCATCATCTTTCAACATAACAATGTGAAAAGAGTATGTTGCTATTTGAGAAATGGCAGTTGTGAGCCTTTCTTTATGGGTACTAATCCGTTTTGAGGAAATGTTTGATAATTGATGGGAAATATGGTTGCTGCATTTACATGGGAAGCTCAATTTTCAGCTGTATCTTACCTCGAACCTTCTAGTCTAGTCTACAAGTGCCATTTAGACCAACTTTTTTCAGCAGTCTCCGAAAATTATGATTGAGGTGTCATTCGATTCGGAATGACATCCAGATGATTTTTGAAAAAAATGAAGTTCCGCATGAAAAAATTGTAAAAGTTATTAACAATTAACTAAAAAAAAAAAGATGGCTTAGTATTTTGTAAATATCTCAAAAACTAACTAAAATTTTTTAAATCTAAAAAAAGATTCAAAAAGAGGAGGAAATTTCCTAAAAAAAAGCTCAATTCCCGGAATTGTAGCATCAATATTTATAATTTTCCCAGAGGGATGGAAATACGGCCGAAAACGGGTACTCTGGCTCGGGCAAGCCACACCCACTTTGGACACTTTAACAATAAAAATTATTTTAAAATACTAAATATGAAAATAAAAAATTGGAAAAATTCAGGCACTAACTGAATAGATTAATGAACAATAATCCGTTTGAAAAATATTTTTATCACAATTTTTCAATTAGTTAATCAATAGTTAATTAATAATTTTTTTCTGCTTGAACATGAACATTGCAAGTGTGATAATTGTTAAACTATAAATTTAAGATTTTTTTCCTCTTTTGGAGCAATTCTTGAAAGGCTTCAGAATAGAACCCCGTTGGAAAAATTAAAAAGTTTTTATTTTTCAGTTTTTTATTAACAATTTTCGTTGTTGCAAAATTAAATACTTAAATTAATCATTGAAAAAAAAAATTTTTTTTAAATATTATCAATAATCCGTTTTTATGTTATCAGGAACTACATAGAAATAATTTTTTTAAATTTTTATCTCTAATTGTTTAAAAAATTGTTATAAACAAATGCGTTGTTTATAAGATAATTGAAAATTTTTTTATGGAATTTCAATCTTTGATACAAATAATGATTTTTAAAAGAAAAATTGTTCCTTAAAAAATTTTTTTATTGCTTGAAAACGCATTTGTTAATTAACAATTATTTTCTCCCGCTTCTAATTAATATTAAGGAACCATTTTTTTTTTAAATCATTATTTGTCTTTCTTTCTGATATAAAAAAAAAATTCCATTTTATTTCATTTTTCATTGTTTATGCAATAAACAATTTGTTATAAACAAATAAATTTTTACCTTAAATTTTTTTTTCTATTCTAATTTCTGTCACAAAAACAGACATGATTTTTTTCTTTTTTAAAATTTTTTTATTATTTTTTATTTAATTTTTAAATATAAGTTCTCTCTAACTCTCTAAATGTCATGTCTGTTTTTGTGACAGAAATTAGAATAGAAAAAAAAATATAAGGTAAAAATTTATTTGTTTATAACAAATTGTTTATTGCATAAACAATGAAAAATTAAATAAAATGGAATTTTTTTTTTATATCAGAAAGAAAGACAAATAATGATAAAAAAAAATGGTTCCTTAATATTAATTAGAAGCGGGAGAAAATAATTGTTAATTAACAAATGCGTTTTCAAGCAATAAAAAAATTTTTTTAAGGAACAATTTTTCTTTTGAAAATCATTATTTGTATCAAAGATTGAAATTCCATAAAAAAAATTTCTATTATCTTATAAACAACGCATTTGTTTATAACAATTTTTTAAACAATTAGAGATAAAAATTTAAAAAAATTATTTCTTTGTAGTTCCTGATAACATAAAAACGGATTATTGATAATATTTAAAAAAAAAATTTTTTTCAATGATTAATTTAAGTATTTAATTTTGCAACAACGAAAATTGTTAATAAAAAACTGAAAAATAAAAACTTTTTAACTTTTCCAACGGGGTTCTATTCTGAAGCCTTTCAAGAATTGCTCCAAAAGAGGAAAAAAATCTTAAATTTATAGTTTAACAATTATCACACTTGCAATGTTCATGTTCAAGCAGAAAAAAATTATTAATTAACTATTGATTAACTAATTGAAAAATTGTGATAAAAATTTTTTTCAAGCGGATTATTGTTCATTAATCTATTCAGTTAGTGCCTGAATTTTTCCAATTTTTTATTTTCATATTTAGTATTTTAAAATAATTTTTATTGTTAAAGTGTCTAAAGTGGATGTGGCTTGCCCGAGCCAGAGTACCCGTTTTCGGCCGTATTTTCATCCCTCTGGGAAAATTATAAATATTGATGCTACAATTCCGGGAATTTAGCTTTTTTTTAGGAAATTTCCTCCTCTTTTTGAATCTTTTTTTAGATTTAAAAAATTTTAATTAGTTTTTGAGATATTTACAAAATACTAAAGCCATCTTTTTTTTTAGTTAATTGTTAATAACTTTTACAATTTTTTCATGCGGAACTTCATTTTTTTCAAAAATCATCTGGATGTCATTCCAAATCGAATGACACCTCAATCATAATTTTCGGAGACTGCTGAAAAAAGTTGGTCTAAATGGCACTTGTAGACTAGACTATTCCTCTCGTAAATGCTGACGCCGTTCGTCAGTTGTGATGATTTGAGTTTGATGTTCACGGCCAACTTTGTTCGATTGAACAATCAACTGTATCTCCGCCATTTTTCAACCGATTTTCAATTTTAGAGAACAGTGTTATCACAAATTGCGTGTTCTTCCTGATAATGAAAATAATTGTACAGGGTGTCATTTGAAAAAAAAAGTTTGGGGTCACTTCCGGTTAAACCGGAAGTGGTGAATTTTCGGTTATGGAGTCAAAATATGCGTATTTGAGTAATATATCGACGTGCCAAATTTGAAACCTTTATCTTCAAAACTATAGAAAAATTGGGGGGCGTACCTCACCTCGTGGTCACCCGGTATATGAAAATTATAAAAAAGTAACTTACACTGATCTAAATTTTGAAAAGCAGTGTACATATTAGAATCATCATCTTTTGCAATATAATTTTTATTTGTTGGTAAAATATGATGTAACCCTGTTCTGTTATCTAGGATAGGAATGGGGTACAATCGGTAAACAGTATAGATTTCAGGTTCAACTAAGGGAATTTTCAATACAAAAATTATCCTTGAATCTGCTTGAAAGGCTTGTAATTCAATAATATCTAAGTATTTAGATACTGATGAAAGTTTCGCGGGTAAAGGTAAATAATTCTTTTGAATTGTTTGTGTTATTTCTTGAAGAGATGATACTAAGTCATTGGGTTTAATTATTGAAGTATGGATAATATGTAGTCTAGCAAACGTAATTGCATTGAGAATGTCATTCAAATAATTTTCCAAAAATGTATAACTTTCCAATAGTTGTTCACAGATTTCGATGGTTTTCAACTTTGCATCAACCATTGCTAAATGGTCTGAAAGATCATAAATTGAAGTTTCAATTTGTTTTATATCTTCATTAAATGTTTCTTCATCTACTTGAAATTGTTGAATGGTACTATTAAATTCTTTTATTACAGAAGTTATAACTGAAATTTGGTTTTTGAGTAAATTTTCAATTTGGTGTTCATCCCTGTATATTTTGTTAATACATTCGTTAAAGTATTCACCGTCACTGGCATCTAAATTTCCGGTAAGAGCTTTCCAAATTGATCCAGCGCCATTTATTAAACCTCTTTTATATCTTTTGTTATAATCATTCGAATCAACTTGAGATTCGTAATACTTTTCCTCTACTTGATGAGCAATTTTATTCAACAGACTAATATGCGTACTGATTTCTCCATTAAAATATTTCATTCTCGGGTTGTTGGTTTCTATAAGTTCAATCAAGTCATTTAATATTCTTGCATTATGATCAATAGCTTCTTTTACTTGTGCCATATCTTTTACTACTAATAAAGTCCAATTTTTATTTGAAATTTTAATATCACCTTGTTCATGGTAATATACTCTTACTGAGTTATTAATAGGTGTTAACTTATACTGAGCGTTAACAATGTGGATGACTGCTAACAGGAGAAGAATCATTCTTGATCTGAATTTTCTTTTTCTAGATTTTCCTGATCTGAAACAACACATAGTTTCAGTCTATCAAAATTTACTTTTGAATTTTGATTTGTTTCAGGATTCTTAAGCATGGCTGAATTTTGAAACACTTCGATAATTTCGAAAGGTCCATTAAATTTATTTTCTAATTTATTCTTTATTTGAGATTCTTTAACAAAGACTTTATCTCCAATTTTAAAAGATCGAGTTTCATGATGGATATTTTCGTCAAATCGTTTTTTCGCATTTTGTTTTCTCCTTTCAGTATTTTCACGAGCTACTTTATAATAATATTCCATTCTATTATTAAGATCTCTTATATATTTGGTTAAAAGATCTTTTTGATTATATGTAGTTTCAGGGGGTCTACCTGAAGTGTGTCCAATATCAACTCATAAGGACTGAATCCATGAGTTTTATTTTCACTGTTGTTATAAGCAATAACAGCAAGGGGTAAGATTGACAGGGGGTGTTCATTAGGATTTTCTATCTTATGAACTCGTAACATTTCGACAAGGGTGGCATGAAATCTCTCTAGAGAACCATTTGATTGTGGATGGTCTACACTAGAAATTGTAATGTTTATGTCGTATAGTATACAAAGGTCTTTTACGATGTGATTATTAAACTCTTTACCTGAATCTACGTGGATTCTAAGTGGAGTTTCATAATGTTGGAAAAATACAAGTAAAGTATTAGCGACTGATTTTGCGGTTTTGTCAGGTATTGGATATGCTTGGGTGAATTTAGTTAATTCGCATCTCAGTGTGAGAATATAATTTTGTACTGGAATTTCTAAAATATCAACATTTACTCTTTCAAAAGCTGTTTTGGGAGTTTCTGTTATAACAAAAGGATTCTGTAAATTTTGTCGACATATTTTTGCTTTTTGACAAATTTCACAAGCTTTTATGAAATTTTCAACATCTTTTGTGATGCCTGTCCAATTATATTTTTCTCTTATTCTTCTCAAAGTTTCATTTATTCCACGATGCAAATTCTTTTTACCATTGTGGTATTGATCTAATATTATTACTATTTCATTTTCGTTGGGGGTTCGAACTACGTCTTGACATATTTCGAATTTAATATTCTCTTTATCTGCTTAGATATATGAAAGCAATTCTTGAATAGGTAGATCGACATTATTTTCGACATAATACGTTTTGAGGTTTTTGAGAAGTATTTTATCATGTAATGGTGTTAATTTTCTGTGTTGTGGACTTTTGTCTAGTAATTGATCATTGATGAATTTAAATTTTGGGTAACCAATTAATTATTTGATTTTAAAAAGTCTAGAAAAGTTTGTTAATTCTTCTAATACAGTTTCTTGAGCTACTTCAGTCTCTGTATCTGAAATATCATGTTCTTCAAGATTATCATTTGCCATTAAAATATTTGATAAGACTTTGCTACAATCATCAAAATGATTCATTCTGATTCTAGATAAAGCGTCTGCGTTCTTATGAATTTTTCCGGGTCGATAAATAACTTCGAATTGGTATTCCTCTAATTTCAAACGCCATCTGGCTATTCTACTACCAGGGTCTTTTATTGAAAATAACCATGTTAGTGTTATAAATTTAAATTTTCTACCATAAAGATAGGGTCTAAAATGTTTAACTGACCATACCATGGATAAAAGTTCTCGTTCAATAGTTGAATATTTTGTTTCAGCGGGACATAATGTTCTAGATGCATAGGCAATAGGTAAGTCTTTTCCTATTGGTCCTTGGGATAATACGGATCCAATTGCAAATGAGCTTGCATCGGTTGTCAAGATAAAAGGTTCATCAAAATTTGGATAAATCAAAGTAGGCGTTGAAGTCAAGGCTTTTTTCAATTCTTGGAAGGATTTTTTGCATTCTTCATCAAAATGGAAAGATACATCTTTCTGTAATAATCTTGTAATGGGTTTAGAAATTTTTGAAAAATTTGGAATAAATTTTCTATAATAACCTGCAAGTCCTAGAAATTGTTTTATTTCTTTTGGGTTGGCTGGTTCAGGGGAAATTAATTATACAATCAACTTTTGCTGGGTTTGGTTTCACTCCATCTTTAGTAATAACATGTCCTAGATAGGCGACTTCTTGTCTCAAAAATTCACATTTGTCAGGTTGTATTTTCAAATTTGCACTTCTTAATCTCTTAAAAACAAGTTTTAAGTTAAATATGTGTTCATCTATAGTCGGGGAATAAATAATTATATCATCCATATATACCAAACATCTCTCGTTTCTAAGTCCGGTCAGAATATGATCTAAAATTCTTTGGAGAGTACTAGGAGAGTTTTTCATTCCGAAAGGCATTCTGAGAAATTCGTATAAACCATTTTCAACAGAAAAAGCTGTTTTTTCCATGTCGTTGGATGCATTTCAATTTGATGAAAACCTGAGGCTAGATCAAGGGTGGTAAAATATTGTCATTTTCCGAGTTGGTCTAATAAATCTGATATATTGGGCAAAGGATATTTATCATCAATAATTAGTTCATTTAATTTCCGATAGTCAATTACTACACGCCATTTTTGTTTTCCTGATGCGTCAAGTTTTTTTGGTACGACCCAAACTGGGGCTGACCATGGTGAAATTGAGGGTCTAATTATATTTTGTTCTAATAATTTTGAAATTTGTGACTTCACTTCTTCTTTATGTACGTGTGGATATCTATAAGATTTTGTTGAAACGGGTTGTGCACCATCTTTCAGTTTCACTGTATGTTTAAAGTTAAAGGATCACCTTCTAAATAAAATATGTCTTTGAATTCTAAACATAAGGTCTCAATTAGTTCTTTCTCTTCTTCATTAATATGTTTTAGACAAAGTAAATTCTTTATTTTCTCTGGACGACTTGTTTGTATGTTTTCTGTTTGATAGTCTAGTCAACAAGTGCCATTTAGACCAACTTTTTTCAGCAGTCTCCGAAAATTATGATTGAGGTGTCATTCGATTCGGAATGACATCCAGATGATTTTTGAAAAAAATTAAGTTCCGCATGAAAAAATTGTAAAAGTTATTAACAATTAACTAAAAAAAAAAAGATGGCTTTAGTATTTTGTAAATATCTCAAAAACTAATTAAAATTTTTTAAATCTAAAAAAAGATTCAAAAAGAGGAGGAAATTTCCTAAAAAAAAGCTCAATTCCCGGAATTGTAGCATCAATATTTATAATTTTCCCAGAGGGATGAAAATACGGCCGAAAACGGGTACTCTGGCTCGGGCAAGCCACACCCACTTTGGACACTTTAACAATAAAAATTATTTTAAAATACTAAATATGAAAATAAAAAATTGGAAAAATTCAGGCACTAACTGAATAGATTAATGAACAATAATCCGCTTGAAAAAAATTTTTATCACAATTTTTCAATTAGTTAATCAATAGTTAATTAATAATTTTTTTCTGCTTGAACATGAACATTGCAAGTGTGATAATTGTTAAACTATAAATTTAAGATTTTTTTCCTCTTTTGGAGCAATTCTTGAAAGGCTTCAGAATAGAACCCCGTTGGAAAAATTAAAAAGTTTTTATTTTTCAGTTTTTTATTAACAATTTTCGTTGTTGCAAAATTAAATACTTAAATTAATCATTGAAAAAAAATTTTTTTTTTAAATATTATCAATAATCCGTTTTTATGTTATCAGGAACTACATAGAAATAATTTTTTTAAATTTTTATCTCTAATTGTTTAAAAAATTGTTATAAACAAATGCGTTGTTTATAAGATAATTGAAATTTTTTTTATGGAATTTCAATCTTTGATACAAATAATGATTTTTAAAAGAAAAATTGTTCCTTAAAAAAAATATTTTATTGCTTGAAAACGCATTTGTTAATTAACAATTATTTTCTCCCGCTTCTAATTAATATTAAGGAACCATTTTTTTTTTTAAATCATTATTTGTCTTTCTTTCTGATATAAAAAAAAAATCCATTTTATTTAATTTTTCATTGTTTATGCAATAAACAATTTGTTATAAACAAATAAATTTTTACCTCATATTTTTTTTCTATTCTAATTTCTGTCACAAAAACAGACATGATTTTTTTTCTTTTTTAAAATTTTTGTTATTATTTTTTATTTAATTTTTAAATATAAGTTCTCTCTAACTTCGTCATTCTTACCTGGTCTTCATCCTTAAAATTATTATAATTTACAAACTAATGGAGATACGATGAAAATACTTAAGACTTATTTATTCTCCATTACATAAAAAACAAATTTAGCAGAAAAGTTTAGTTGTTACTTATTTATTTATTGAATTTATAGCAATTGTTGTTGAAAAATACTTAGGGAAAAATTTTTTTTTTTGTTTTAATGCTTAAAAATCTTATCAACTATTAACAATCAATTAATATTTTAAAATTAGCTGGGCTGATTAAATAATACAAATCGCTACAATTGGATGTTATAGAAATTGCTGTCTTGAGGTCGTTCATAGTGGGTATTTTTTTCTCTGGCTTGAATTCGCGAGTTTTGATTAGCGCTGCGAGATTCGCTTTCATTTCGATTGCAGGAGGAATCTGTTGAGTTGGACATTGTTGTTCTATAATAAGATTGTCTGCATATAGGGTTTGTCGAGATTGGGGATTGGTATTCATTAATTGTGTCGTACATGGATTGGTAGTTGTACTGATAGGTGGGTTGTCTAGTGATTGATTATAAAGTTCTGCGCCTCTTTCTTTTTGTTTCAACTTCTTCCATTTGGAATATTCCTCTTCTCTTAATATCTCTCGTAATTTTCGACTAGAGTAAGTCCGCTTGTCATCTTCCAAAACTAATTTTAATTTTTGTGTGCATAAATCAGCTTCTTCCTCGAAATATCTCACTTTTTCCAAGTAAATATTCTCGTGTGTTCTCAGTTTTTTATAAATATTAAAACTTTGTAAAAAAGCTTTCCATAAAGCACGAAATAGACCAAGACCTTTAACTTTCGGAGAGGAATACAGCATACCATCTGGAATATCGGATGGCAAATCTAAAATTACACTTCTGAGCCTAGCGAAATCAGTTATCTACTACTTATTCTCAATCGGACGCACTGGCCCTGGGATGATAACGAGTCAGTAGTTTCCTTAAAGGTGACTCCATACTCTTGGGAACGTCGTCATTTATTTAACACATAACATGTATGAAACTGATAATCTTCAACTGCGTTGTCACTCAAAGGCTCACTTGTCATTTGTAGTAACTCCATTATGTTGAGAGTTCTGATCCCAAAGATTCGGTACTCTTTGTGTGTTCTGTTGTTTGACAGTTGCTTCCATACTATCTTTCAAAGGTCACTTCACTTCCTTTTTGAAGGGTTGTCGGAATGTTGATTCAGACAGTCTTTCTTCTCAACAATAACTTCTTTGTTTCTAAAATCAATTAAATCAAAATTTTGGTCAACAACCCTCAGAGTGATGTTATTGATGGCCTTGATAGTGACAGGAAAATACCAAAGTGTTCAATGGCGTTACAACAAATTCATTCCCTCTTGGCACGTTCAGAAAAAATTGATTTATCACATGTTCTAGATCTCCATTAAAAAATGATCTGATTTGAAGAAGCTATTTCCGTTGAGTATTTTTTCCCAAATCCTACCAAGTAACTAATTGAATATTGCACTGAAAAATTGATTTTTGTGTTTGCCCAGATGATCACTATCAAATTTCACATAATCTGATATATTACACGTGCAATTTCTGCTGATTCAGTGATTCTGTCATAGTCATGAGTTATATTATTATTTGGGTGAAGTTCTTGAAGCTTTGTACACGTAACTATTCAATTCAATAAAAGAGTTGTATTTCGTGTAAGTGAATTTATTACAATCGCAAAGCGCTTTCGGCTGTCAAGCCATCATCGGTGCTATACCTGCAAGTAAGTATTAATCGAAAAATAGAAAAGTTAAGAAATTTTGAATTACTTACTCGTCAAGTATTTATACAGGAGCAATATAAAAACAAAACCATTTGGAAAAATGCAAAACCGGAAACATTAAACAAAAATCCCTTTAAGGGTACACTTAAGTACTTGATTTTAACATGTTGTATGTATGTCCGATAAAACCAAGGTTAACTATGGTTTTGTTGTCTTTTTATATTGCTCCTGTATAAATACTTGACGATTAATTCCAAATTTCTAACTTTTCTATTTTTCCATTATTACTTACTTGTAGGTATAGCACCGATGATGGCTCAACAGCCGAAAGCGCTTTGCGATTGTAAAAAATTCACTTACACGAAATACAACTTTTTCTTTGAATATTATTATTTGACCTCATTCCACTGAAGTATCACGTTTGGAATGGTACTTAACTGTTTTTATATCGAACTAATTTTTATTCCTCGATACGTGTAGGTATATCAGATTTTTAAAATAAAACAGTTTCCAACCAATCCTAGCTTAATTAAGACCTTCACAGATACCATAGCCATAGGTTGAATCAATCCTTTCGCTCTCTCATATTTACTCTACTCCACAGCGTTTTTCGAAACACCTTTACCTAAGGTGCCTGATGATTAAGGTTGTTCGGATCTGGTTTGACATTTCATTCGGTGAATTTGGTGTTTCGATGATAGGTTGTACCAAAATGTATAGTGCCTAACCGATTAGTACATAGTAGGGTAGAACACTGGATAATTCAATGGAGAAGGAAGGTTTGAGGTGGTAAGGTATTATAGTCATAATAATGATAAACCCGGTTTGAAGGGAAAGTAAATGAAGTATTTAATGACCAAAGTGTCAAATACACGAAACAGCAGGCGACAAAATATGTCCATCGCCTTTCTCGAATGTACATTAAAAAAAGGTAGAAATATTTTGTCGCATGCGACAAAGGGTAGTAGACATTTGAGAATCGGGGTTCAGTACGTACTAGGGGTTGCAAACAGTTCTAAAACTATATAGTGGTAACCAAACGCTACATATACGTGAATTCCTTTGTGATTTCAGTAGTTAAAACCAAGGCTGGAAGTTGTGCTGTAGGTTTTTCGGGTTTTCCTACAGCTGAAAAGTGAATACGTTAACAAAAATCAGTAAGTCGCCTCGGAGCGCCACGGCAAATATTAATAGCCGTACTTTACCCGCATAGGCTATACCTTTGGGTACACTCAACTAGTCTTTATGAGGGAGTGTTATTATAATAGGCAGAATGAATTAAGAATCGATTATGTAGGGATACTCATACATCATTTTGACTGCCCTAGCTGCATACACCGAGGGTAGTTCTCTGGACTCCAGCAAGTCCTGTGCAGAGTTCTAGGTATGGTACCTATTGATGGAAAATGAAAGGAGTGATAGATGAAAAGAAAAGGGATTTCATGACCAATAATAACGTAAAATTCTTCACTCATACCTTGGATGACGGATGACCCAGACTGTTTTCGGCTTTTAATTCCTCTCAAACTGAGAAAACAGATACCAAACAAACTTGATAATCACTTGATTATGAGCACAGATATTCAATCCCCATACACGGGTTATATTTGGTAAAATTAACAGGAAACGTAACTTTTGAATAAGTAGACACCTCTATGCTCTCGCCTGAGAAATCATTATACTGATTTGGCTTTTTGAAAATGTTAAATGGCATTCACGTTCATGGATGTATGAAATACTTCAAGGGAGTACTTCAATTGGTCATCTTTTTCCATCACGTTTAATATCTGAATAGAAACCCACGGTCGGTTCCCACTGCCGTATTCATTCATACGTTTATATATGGGGGCTCATATGTTTTCATGTGCTCGAATGATAGGACATTCAGACATCTTGCATGAACGTGAATAAGGTTCACTGGAAGTATAAGTGTACGTGACATTTAACAATAGTGGCTTAGTTCGAAAGATCTTGACATAAAAATAGACTGTAACCCATTCAAGAATTCTTTACTATTCAATAAGCAAACTGTCACGTTGCTGTTGATAAAAGGTGCTTTTTTATTTCACTTTCCTGTGTTCATCCATTTTTGAGAACATTTTAATGGAATATGCTTGTATAACCAAGTTTTCAATGAATATCAGAATTTCCGATAACTTTCTACAGATCCAACAGGTTTTCAATATTGACAAATAATCATGTTACACATTTTTTTGGATACTCTGAAAATTCGCAATGTCTCAGTTGGAAAAAAAATTAGGATCATTTTCTTACTTGAAATAATAAAATGAGCATATTCAAGTACCATAGCCATTTACCAAAAACTACAGAGGTGTACCTTATCATGTAGTATAACAAATAAAATTATAAAATGTTCTGTTTAATAATTCCATTTCGCTTTTTCAGGTGTCGCCTGTTTCGGATAGTTTAACATTAACTCTTGGAAGTTGGTTGGGTATTCCGGGATTACCGATGGTCGTATCCTTTTTTAATTATTGAATCAAGGATATTTCAAAGCTACTGGCGCTCTCAGTCAGTCCATTGATGGCTTTAAAGGGGAAGAAAAAGCTCGAAATTACACGTTACTGAACAAGAAGCGACAGCAGCGATGGAAAATAGTTTTCGAGTGCGCAGGTTTACTGGAAAAATGGCTTTGTAGCAACAGCTGATTCATTGATGATATATCCACAGTAAAGAACATACGGTACTCCTACTCCAGCCAAATTCTGGCTTGAGTTTTCAATACACATCGCCAAGAGCTTCGTATCCCATCTCTAGGCAAACGATGAATTTGAAAAAGAGCGCAATTCTTACATGGTTGTCGCATTTCAATAGTTTCGCCTAATCTACTGTAAGTCAAATTTATTCATACTATGACTAGTAAAACACTCCTATAAAATAGTCTCTTATTTTATTACATTTCGATTCAGAAGGCATTTTTCGATGTATACCGGGTGGCTACGGAAGTATTGCCTACGGAATATCTCAGTTATTGTATGAAGTAGGTTTGTGAAATTTGGAGCGTCGATATAATGATATAAGAGCTAAAATTTGAGCATATTGACATGTCGAATTTAACTTCCGGTATGACCGGAAGTAACAACAACTTTTTTATTTTAAATGGAAACCCTATTTTTTTTCCTTTTCGCTTTATTCAGCATTCAATTCCCTTTCTAATGACATATCACAAGTTGGTATCTAACCAGAAACTAGATCAGAAAAAAATTATTATTGAAATTCACCGAGTAGGCCGTGGAAGCAAAATGAAAGCCAAAAATTGAAAAGTTGGCTATGGAAACTATACGTCACTTGATAACAGTTGCTACTACTGTGATATTTTATTTTCATTCATCGGCGTTATAAAAAGCCGCCAAAAAAAATATTGGAAAAATTGGGAAAAAAACAATACTCTGTAGGTCCATAACTTAAATAGGAACATACAACTTTTTCTTGCCTGTACTATTCAGCATAACGAGGGCCAAAACGCAGTACCTCGTATGTAACAATATTGTCGGAAATGAGATATTAATACCATTTCATTTGAAATTGCTGGCTCCATCTATCGCTGAAAAGACCATTCTTGATAATATGAATGGAAATCTGTTATTACCAATAAACAGTTCCTCGTAACTGAAATTGCAAAATTTTAAACGCAGTTGCTCGTATAGTACATAGTCAGCCATTGCAATGCTGTCAGCTATAAGCACGACCACGTTGAGCATCTAGTATTCAAGGTAAAAATATAATTTAATATGAATATTTATAGTTTGTTTTATTCAGTATTAGTTGTAAATCCATGCTGGCAACATTTGATGCAATTTAGAATTAGTCATAATTGACGAATCTTATTTTATTTCAGGTTGTCACTTACGAGCTACTGCGTTTATGATTCAAAACAGTGAACAGTTAGTTACATAGGTATTGCACTTGGGTTGTGCTTAAATTGGCTATTATTTCTCTGCACCATGGCGTCCAGAACCAAAAAAATTATGGAATTAGCAAGGGAGGCATGTCGTAAACAACAGACATGCGAAGAGGACCAATGTAATAAAGAGAACATTAGTCCAATAAATGATATCAGCCAAAACAACAGTAATTCTTTGGATCATATTATACTGAATAATGAACTCAGTCCAGAAGATTTCAGTAAGCTTATCGACCAGGCTGAAATTGTGTTTGATAATGAAGATTTATTGAATATTCCCGTGGTGAAACATTTGGGTGATGATAATAATTTTGGGGAGATTGTGCTCCATCGAGGCTATGGTTTTAATAATATAACTAACGAACTTACAGGCCCTAATGTGTCAACTTCCTTTTGCTCCAAAAATGGTACAACACTCTTAAGCTCAATGGAGGTGGATCCAGATGTGTCTACTGTAACGATGTCAGAAAACGAACACTTCGAAAGTGAATTGTATTCATTACATGAAAAAGAAGAAAGAAACCAAACTGTTGTTTCTACTGATAATCAAGATAATAGTGGACCGAATAATGTATCAACTTCCTTTTGTTCCAAAAGTGAGGCAACAGTCTTAAGCTCAAGGGAGGATGTTTTTACTGACAATCAAGATGATAGTGGATTGAATGATGTAGATGAAAATGCAAAACTGAATAATACTATTGAGTCCACTGAAAAACAAAAGAAGCTAAAGAAAATTAAAGGCGTCAATAAACTTACTATTAACAAACAGCTGAGAATGCAAGGTGGAGAATATTTGGGATTTACTAAACCACGCGCACAGAAAAATACATTTCACAACAAAAACCGACCAGACAGAAAATTAGGAAACCGATGTGACTGTAATAGTAAGCTGAGTTGTTCAGCCTTGAGTGAAACAAGTAGACAGACGATTTTCAACCAATTTTGGACAGAACTGAACTGGGACCAAAGAAAAATCTATGTGGCTAATTCTGTAAAACGTATTAGTCCAAAAAGACCGAGAAAAAGTAATGAGACATCACGCCGTACTGGAACTTTGCAATATGAAGTGAATGTTAATAACAAAGCAATACGTGTTTGCAAAAAGATGTATCTAAATACTCTATGCCTTGGAGAATGGTCAGTTAGGAACTGGGCATCTGAAAGTACCAATGGGATGAGCAACAGTTCCAAAAATAAAGTTTCAAAGAGACAGAAAAGGAAAGATGTTCATGAAGAATCAAGACAGTTTCTTAGAGAATTCTTGGAAAACTTGCACAAGCTACCATCACATTATTGCAGGAAGGACACTAAGAAAATGTACCTCGAACAGTGCTTTCAATCTTATGCACACCTCCATCGAGTTTATGAGGCTAAGTGCCAGGATAATAATAAAAGTCCCTTGTCAATTGCAACTTTAACTCATTTGTCAAACCAAATGAATATTGCATTATTTCATCCTCGCAAGGATCAGTGCGATACTTGTTTCAAGTACAAAAATAATAATTTGAGTGAAGAAGAGTACAACAAACACATTGAGAAGAAGAATTTGGCAAGAGACGAAAAAGCTGCGGACAGAGAAAAAGCCATTAAAGGGGAATGTCACGTCATAACCATGGACGTTCAAGCTGTTAAATTGGCCCCACAAATTGAGGCGAGTGCATTATATTATAAAACCAAATTGTGTTGCCACAATTTCACGATGTACAACTTGAGAAATAATCGGGCCACGTGCTACTGGTACAATGAAACTGAGGCAGATGGCCAAGGTGGAACATTTGCTTCATTTGTAGTAGACTACTTAGAAGAACACTTCTTGAAAAAAGAAGATAAGACTCCTATTATTATGTATTCCGATGGTTGTACAGCCCAAAACCGTAACTGTATCATGGTAAATGCATTACTTTTTCTCGCGGATAAATACCAAGTAGTAATAACGCAAAAATTTCTCGAAAAGGGTCACACGCAAATGGAGTGTGACTCGATACACAGTACTATAGAAACAAGGCTAAAAAATAAGGAAATTTATCTACCAAGTGATTATTTCAGAACGACGAAAGATGCAAGATTAAAAGATCCCTATGTTGTCAAAAATATGGATTTTGATTTTTTTTTTGACTACGTCGATAAATCTCTACTGAAGTACAGCTCCATAAGACCTGGGAAGAAGACTGGTGACCCCACAGTAACAGATCTGCGAGTTTTGCAATATTCTAAAAATAAAATTCAATATAAATTAAACTTTGACCAAATAAGTTTCCAAGATTTGCCGATACGTCCAAATACAACAATTGATTTAAAAACAGTGACATTTCCGAAATTGTTTTCTTCAAAACTACCAATTTCTAAAAAAAAATATGACCACCTACAAGAAATAAAACTGGTTATCCCAAAAGATTGCTGGTCTTTTTATGAACAATTACCATATAAATAAAAATTAAGGTACCTTCAGTTGGCACCTTAATAGTATTACTTTAGTTTTAACAACAGTTTTTTGTTAATTTTCATAAATGGTTCTTATATTTGTTTTTCTTATAACTATGATCCTATTAATCCGTTTATATCTATTAAAAGCTGATTAGACCATTATTTGTATCATTTGTAGTTTAAATAAGTAATTTCAAGTCCAACAACATGAGCACGTAAGTGGCACAAAATTAGAGGCATCACCACGTAAGTAGCATGAGATTTATGAAAACAGAAAAAAGTATTAATTTTGTACCACGTAGGTGGATAGTAAATGCTTTTTATATAATCTTCAGATTTTCATTCTGAAAGTGTTGGTTAATAAGTTTTAAATCGTTTTTTGTGGCTCCTGTAAAATTACCAGTTTGTCTCATACGAGGTACTGCGTTTTGGCCCTCGATAACCATTCCTTTCTAATGATATAATAGAAAGTAATTTTTTGAAATGAAATACCAAAATATCCAATTATTATTGTTCAAATAACGAAACAGATTATCGCCATACGCAAAAATAACATTAAAAATAATGTGGAATGATGAATTATATCCTGTAGGTTCTAGGTTAAATAGGAACATAAACGTACTTGGTCTGTGCCATCGTCCATAGATATTCTAATATCTACCTATGGACGATGTTTGTGCTATTCAGAATAATCATTCCATTGCAATAATCATTCGAACCAAAATATTAACAAGTAGGCTGATTAAGATGTATTTTGGAATGAAACAAAAAAGAAACGAGAGCTCTCACGAACGCTGCTATCCATATTATTTTGACGTTCGAAGTAGTGTTTTTGATTCTGCCATTTTAAAAGGGTTTGGAAATCGAAATCAGTTAGTGGAATATTCAAAAAATGCCCCGTTATTCACGAACCGAACAAATTGACATGCTTCTCATTTATGGTGAATGTTTAAAAAATTCTTATGCCGCTGAACGATTGTATTTAGAGCGATATCCAGGGAGGCAGCAACCGTCAAGAAGGTATTTCCAGTGGCTTGAAGAAAAATTAAGAACTGAGCCTGATGTTCACGAAGACCAAGAAGCATTTGTTATTAATGAGGAAACTGAAATTAATGTATTAGCTTTAGTACAATATGATAGCACAATTTCCTCAAGGCAGATTGGCGCCGAATTAGCTATAAGTAAGGACTCTGCTAGGAAAATTTTGAAAAAACATCGATTTAAATCCTTCAAGTATCAGTTGCATCAACATTTGTATGAAAATGACGGTGAAAGGCGCCTGGAATATTGTAATTGGTTTCTTCGACAAAATGCTGAGAATCACCTATTTAACTATTATATCTTGTTTACGGACGAGTCAAGATTTACCAACAATGGATTATTCAACAGGAATAATACAAGGTAGGTACTGTACTTTATTTGGATTATTGTCGATAGTCGAAGTGTAAAGTGCTAAAAGTGTGAACGGTCTTTTGTTTCAGGTACTGGGCGATAGAAAACGAGCACCGGTTTCGACAAGGTGGCTTCCATGAGAGATTTGGTGTGAATGTTTGGGCAGGAATAGTTGGAACTCATATTGTTGGCCCCATTCTTTTTCAAGGCCAACTAACCGGAGAGAGATACTTTAATTTTTTAACGAATGAAATTTCGGAATTCATTAACAACCTACCAGCCACCAAGGTCACCAGATCTTACTCCGTGCGACTTTTTTCTATGGGGGCATCTTAAAAATAGGGTGTATTCCACACAGCCTACAACTCTACATGAGCTAGAAGTAAAAATTCGTAGAGCTTTCCAAGATATCACGCCCCAAATGTTGAGAAACGTTTTACATGAAAATATCACCAGAGTCAATAAATGTATTGACGCTGAGGGAATGCATTTCGAACATTTGTTTTGAATTTATTTTATCTTTAATCCTATCAATTTGAATTTTTTTTTTTTTCGATAAATCTGTTTTTTTGTTATTTGAATAATAATAAATGGATTTTTTGGTATTTCATTTCAAAAAATTACTTTCTATTATATCATTAGAAAGGAATGGTTATGCTGAATAGTACAGGCAAGAAAAAGAGTATTGTTTTTTTCCCAATTTTTCCAATATTTTTTTGGCGGCTTTTTATAACGCCGACGAATGAAAATAAAATATCACAGTAGTAGCAACTGTTATCAAGTGACGTATGGTTTCCATAGCCAACTTTTCAATTTTTGGCTTTAATTTTGCTTCCACGGCCTACTCGGTGAATTTCAATAATAATTTTTTTCTGATCTAGTTTCTGGTTAGATGCCAACTTGTGATATGTCATTAGAAAGGGAATTGAATGCTGAATGAAGCGAAAAGAAAAAAAAATAGGGTTTCCATTTAAAATATGAAAGTTGATGTTACTTCCGGTCAGACCGGAAGTTAACTTCGACATGTCAATATGCTCAAATTCTAGCTCTTATGTCATTATATCGACGCTCTTAATTTCACAAACCTACTTCATACAATAACTGAGATATTCCGTAGGCAATACTTCCGTAGCCACCCTGTATATCTTAAAGTTATTGGAAACCTATTGGTAAGAATGAGCAAACTCGTTTATCTGGAATTACGATATTTAAGAATTGACATTGGCAACATGTCACTTTCAATTTTCAACAACATAACCTTTATCAGTAACTGACTACCTGCACTGTAAAATATCTATGATTATTTCTTTCGTCTATTAAATATCAGTCATCAACCAATCATTTGTTTCCTGTTTGACAGGACCAATCAACACGCTCTATTAGCGACTATTTACATGATGCACAATAGTCACCGACTATTCAGCATGATACTCATATCAAGGAGCCTGAGCATCTGACAGTACTCTAAATAAATACATATTAAACGTCAAATAGAATCAATCGTGTTAAAGCTGAATAATTATTTGAAAATGAATCGGTTTGGAAAAATCAAAAACAATGAGATATCGAGGCTACAATCCCTGACAATACAGTGTCATTCATATGACAGATATGAAGAAATGGATTCAAGAAATAATCTTCATAAATATAACACGACCTTGATTAATTGTCGACTATTTTACTCGACATTATTTTGGCATGAATAATCAGAGATGAAAGCCATTGGGCTTCGCTCTCGGGCTCTCATCAGATTAATAATGCCAAAATAATGTCTCGTTAAATTATTATAAAATACAGTCGAAATTTAGATGCAATAAAAATAGTCGACTATTTATCAAGGTCTTGTTATATTACCCTTGAATAACAATAATTCCATCCATTCTGGTATTGAAGTGTTTTGTTTGAAACAGTGAAATGTCTTTTAGTGTAGCAGGATCTTTTGTTGAACAAAATCATGCACATTTTGCGTGGCATGTCCGAACAACTCGAGAGAAAATTTCGAGTTGAGTTTTTTCAGGATTCCCAAAGATGATGCAAGGTGACTATTTCTGAAACTTGAACATTTGTTTCAATAATTAAAGATTCTTTATATGTGCTGTTTGGGAGGCTATTTTGAAAGTGGATAAAGTGATTAACTTCACTGCTGAAGAGTGTTATTCCCGTTTTCGAATTTGCAGTAAACACTTTGGAAATAACGTGTTTTCCAGCTTGAAAATGGCAGCAATTCCTATTAGCTATGTCGAAGGATTGCTTTCCATAGAGCAAGGTAAAAAATCATACTCATTCATTAGTAGAAAGACAATACGAGCCTCAGGCACCTACCCTTAGGCCAACCCCAAGTGGGTACGCTTGGCCTGATGTCCTAGAGTAAAAGTTTGGCTTGATACACCCTGTATAATTTTATAAGAATGCAGATGGTCTAGAAAGAGACCAGCTGTGCTCATTTCTTGGAAATTGCTGTTGCAGTTGGCTTATCGCCAGACGTAAACAACGATCGGAAGCCATAAAAATAAGAGAATAGGAATATTTGTCGTAAACATGTTTGATGCGATATTTATTCAGTGCGGTACTGGGAGCGCCATCTTTCACTAAATAGATGAACCTCTTTCATTCCAATTGACGAATTCCAGTCGTTGACGGAATATGTGGGCAGGACATGTGCGCATCATCAAGGCATGACTCGTCTGTGATTCGTCTTGATGACGATTTATTGCTTTGGTGCAACCATGGCGGCATTCATTCTCTGTCCAATAAATGGACAGAGAGATAAAAAAATAGCATGTCTTGCCCGTGATTCATCTGGATGATCATTCATTGCTTTTTCGAGGCGTGATTTTTGACATATTTTGACGCCTCGTAATTGATTCAGCCGCAGGCAAACCAGGAGGACTGTTCCGAGTCGATTCACCATACAAAAATTAGTTTGGCATGTCAATTTACTTTTAATTCAGAATGAATATCACCCCAAACTGCGTGCAGCCCGTGCTCATGTAAAAAAATTGGGTGGACGCAAAAAAATCATAGTGCCTCGAATAGTTCCGTTCGAGGCTAAGAGGGGGGGTCTGCCTCTGCTTATAATAATCACTGCTCTTGGAGAGCTGGGCTCGTTGGCTGGTGGTGCCAGCACCATTGCCAGGACCATCATCTCTTCAAGAAATGCCCAGAAAGAATTAGATGAAGACAAGCGTCACAATGCTGCAATGAAGGGCATCGGTAAGCAGGGTTCCGGGCTGTTTTTGCGCAAGACCGCTCGAGGTGGCTACGGTCTCTTTCTCAATTTTTTCAAAATACTCCCTATAAGGCTGCCCAATAGCAAGCGACCTTTGTATGATGTGGACTTGCTCAAATATGCCAAACGTTTGAAAATACCTCTGTTCATTGGGGTTCTCATGAGCGATGCCCTGTCTCAGTCTAGGCCCATGTACAAAGAGTGCGCCATCATCAATTCAAACTGGATAAAAAATCGTGAAACGCATTGGGTAGCTTGCGTGAAGAGTGGAACAACAGTGACATATTTTGACAGTTTCGGTAACTTGAAGCCGCCTGTGGAACTGATGCGATACTTGAATGCTGGTAGTAGTAGTAATAGTAATGGAAGTGTGAAAATCTACTACAATAACGATCGCTATCAGACATTCGATCAGGCAGGCTGATTGCGGTCATTTGTGTTTAGGATTTCTCTACGACCAAACTCGTCAAAAATTAGCAATACTAGTAATAAAAAAATGGTGATCTTCAATGTAGAGTGCAATACGGTTCATCATATGGTCTTGTGGTGATTTGCATACAACATTTCTCGGAAATCGGATTGGGAACACCTGGCCTCGGATAGGATTCGTTTCGCCAGACGAATCACAATCCTTTCCCATATAATCGACCAGATTCTGGATGTGGGGCACAGGCGACGCATTTGGGAGCACTTTTAAAGAAAGTGCATAACCGCTCCAGTGTCAGTCATGTCTTTGCTGTTCATCCTGACAGGTCACACTTCTACGCTGATTGCAGACTTTGCTCCGCCAATTCATTTGGACGAAGATAGCACTTACGGCTTGGCTTTGATTGGTTTCCATTCCTGCAACAGTATACCGAACATTAGTGGTGGAAAATTATATTATTTTGCTAACGGAGCGCCATCTGTTAGCATCATTCAAATACCGACAGGCTGCTACAGAATCTCCAAAATTGCCAAGTTTATTCACAAGCACATCGATTAACCGAGAGAGGCGAAGAAATACAGATGAGAGGCGAATGTAAAGAGAGACAACACCACTGAAGAGGCAGTGTTCCCAAAACCCAAAACCAATACGCTACGGTCTGTACACTTTATAAGAATAACGTACTTTTCACGACATATTGGTTGCCTAAATATGGCGAATAAAATCAAAAATAGGAAATTGCCAGGTGACAAACTGCGCGAACTATATAGATTTTGGATCGAAGGTGGATTCGATAAAATTGGAGGTTTTTTTGAGAACGAGCCTAATGATAGACCCGAATGAGTAGTCTCGATTCAATTTGCGATAAATACTGTGAATATTCACTTTTAAAGGGCCTTTCTCAGACGGGAAGGTATGTAGTCAATCGGAGATCAGTGAAATTTAAAATCAACATTGAGGTATTTTTATTAAACAAATTTCCAATGTTTTAGATTTGTCGGCCCTTTAGAAAAGCCGGTAGTACTGAACGTACGTCCAATTTTGGGGTTTTGTGGATCATATTGTTCCCCAAATTGAGTAATTACACATATTCCTCCCATTGAAGTGATGCCAGAGTATGAGGACACAATTATATAAATACGAACTTGATAAGTTCTGGAGTCTTCGTGTTCCCGGCGTCACTGAAAATTGAAATCACAGGTCAGATCCACCTTATTTATGTACATTATAATGCAAGTATAGGCCCTGTTGAACTAAGAGAAAACCTAGCTGCCCTACGATAGTGTTCATAATTGAAATTATACCATCATATGATTTTTAATGACAAATTATATTATTATTATTACTATTGAGAGTGTGAGCCAACCATAGTACTATGAGAGGTGATTAAAAACCTTTTTTGTCAAATACCTATTTAGAAAATATCGTGACATTCATCCCGATTTGGTATAAATTTAAAACACATCCGATGTTTTTCCTTTTGAGGTTTATTAAAGTATTTTTTTTTGCACTCTTCCAATTGAGAATCATCACATTCTATTCCTCTTTCCCAAATTTAAAAATATCAAATTTGACTGGCGCTCCTCATAATTTTTTTTTACTAAAAATCATAAATAATCTTTACTCCGACCCATTGTTTCCAGACAAAGAGTTGCCGTGAGCATATTGTGCCTTTTCTGTCACAGAAGGGGTCACAAAATCTACAGCAAGTTCTATTTTAGCATAGACTTTCGTCTTGAGGATTCCATCGGAAGGCTATTGGATTTCTCGCTTAGAGTACTGGAAGCTGCAATCATTCACGTGTCTGATCTGCCCGTCAACATAGTTAAAGTTCGATCAGTTCATATTGACAGTAATGTCACATCGGGTGCCTCCTTCAACCATCGTCTATCTCACACCATATAAGAGTTCGCCGTTAGGGAGGACCCGGTTTTGCCATCAACAAAACTCCAACAAATTTGATTTACCTGCCTATGAACAAGAGCGAAATACACAACATAACCTTGAATATTTTCGATCAGGACTTCTACGGAGAAACTATTATAAGACTGGTGTTGCGCAAGCTTTCAAATGGTGTTGGTATTTGATCAGGATCAAGATTACGAGCATAAAAGTGTCAAGGGCGCAGGCGTCAGTTCAGCCATCGAAAGCACACCACACTCTTCATAATCATACTCTCTCATTCTCTAGTATACAGTGCTTCAAATCTCAAAGACATCATGTTGTCAAAAAATGTGTTCGAAAATCATCCAAAGCTCGACGAATCTATCCAAAGAGTGGAAACACGAATGCACCACCCATATGTCAAGTCCTTCCGAAATAATGACATTTGTTGAAATATCGTTATTCAGCAGAGTGACACATGGATACTGATGAAGGACACTATAACCAGAACCGCAGGAGATATCGTTCGATTTGTCAATAATGCCGGAGCATTCTTGATTCCATCTACTATGGAATAAATGGCAAAGAGGTTGACTCTGTTCGCTTTCCAGGTATAGTGAGCACCTTATGAGGCTACACCTGTTATGCAGATGCCGACACTCGATACTTGTCCACTGCTGGATGGACGTATCCCGCCGAAGCTATTCGCAATGTGAACTACGGAGCGTGTGCCATGAGGATTCCGCTTAAGTATCTGTTTGGCATATTCCATGACTACAGATATGCCACAATCCGAAGGCAGTGCATTCGTCTGGTGAGAAGCAGAAACGATTACAACTGCATGGTGATAGAATAAATCGCAAATCCGCAGGTGGCGACCACAGCCGCCGTGACGATCAACAGCATCGTGCTAAGAGTCAAACACGTCGTACCCAATGATGACATTCGCTTGCAGTTGCTGAAATCGATCAAAAATGACGCTCATGTAGTCATTTCTTACTGTAAGTGGGAAATGCACGAACTGCCTACACTCACGCCAGGTTCCACCCAAGAAATTTGGGCTATCGAAACTTGTACGGCATTGGAGAGTCCTCGATTCGTCATTATCGCCTTTCAGACAGATAGAATGAATAACTTGGCTCCAGATGCAACATACTTCGACCACGTCGACATCAGACGTACATCTGACCTTGAACGATGACAATTACCCACATGAACGCATGCGTTTGGAATTTGACAGAAACAACTTTGTGGAAGCTCATCGCGCTTATACGGAATGTTATCCAAACTTTGCAAATTTTTCGATGAAGCGCTCTCTGCTGGATTACGCGGTATTCAAGGATCGCGCCGCCATTTTCGTAATAAATCGTCAACTGTCGATGTTGAGCTTGACATCGAGGCCAGAGTTGGATTTCCCGCCAATACTCGAGCCTATTACATCATTATAAACGATTGTATCATGGAACACTTGCCCTTGAACGAGATTGTAAGTCGTCTGTCATAAAAAGTGACATACAGTGGTTGGTAGTGAGGAGAATTCAATGTGTGTGACAGGTCGAGAGCGTCAGTTCGCAGTCAGACTTTCTACAAGGTGAAACTCATAGCGTGCGACATTCAGGGTTTCAGTATCGGTGGTAAATTTCAACCGAAACAACTCGCAATCACCGACGGGCAGAGCACCAATCATTTCATCTTCAAGCCGGTTGTGCCATTCCGCGCTTTAAGTGTCGCAGAAAAAAACAAGTACGACACAAAAAAAATCCACGGAGTGTCCTATTCGGTCGGGTGCATCGATTTTGCCGAGTCCGCCAAGAGTATGCTGCAGCCCATCGGCGAGGCCGACCTGGTTTACGTGAAGGGGCACCAGAAATTCGATCTGTTGTTGAGGTACGTCGACACTTTGACTTCGACGAGGAAGCCCCGCGCAGTCGATATTGGGTCGGCGTCCGTCACCACTTCGAGCGCCTCCGCCCACCCACCTCGAGTATTCGAGAAGGAGACCCCTTTTTGTCTGAATCACACGGCAGCAGCAAGCAGCCAAGGTCATTGTGCGCTAAGACATTGTTTCACTGTATAGTAGTGGGTCTATAATCGATTGATTTGGTAAATCAGGCACCAGGTTCCACAAATGAGTGCCAACATAGACTCGCACCTCGAAAAACTGAGACAATTTAAATCCCAAGTGGCTGACTACGAGCGAAAAATTCAAATGTTCAGACGTTTTCAAAACATCCAAATTGACGATGGCAAATGGTCCGCCGTCTTTACCAGCCTGCAACGTTTCGATACGAAAGGAGCCGACATCAGCTCACCACAGCCGCCGAAGAGACGCCGACTCGACATTTGAAATTATTATTATTGGGCTTATTCTAATTATCATACTACTAATTATTATTATTACTATTTTTAATTTTTTTTCCATGTGGAATGTACCAGTCAGGCCCTGTCTCCGGAGCTCCGATACAACCTGAGGGCGCGCTGGTGTGTAATTAACCCCAGTAAACACTCCACACGTCCGTTGTGTGAGTGATTACTGGGTCCGAGAGTCATGTGCCCTGAGAAGACGGAGTGAACCAAGAATTACGACTTTCTGCATTCTTCCGGCCAAGGTTTCTGCCGCATCATGGCAAACCGGTATGATTTTCAGATTTGAGAGCAGCGTGTCCATCATTCCACCAAGGAGCCCTATTATCAGAACCACCATCTTGACAGAATGGTTTCGATAAAGCCTGCGGAGTTCAAAGAGGAGATCTCGATATTTAGTCCGTATTTCCTCCTCTTTTCAGATGATGTTCGTTTCGACAGGAGCTGAAAACTCAATGTCGGAAATCGTCCTTCTTTGATGGTCGAGGAGGACTACATCAAGCTTATTGGCTTGTATTTGCCTGAGGGTGGGGAATGAGTAGTTCCAATAGATTTGGCACTTCTCATTCTCCACAACGGACCCAATATCCCCCGGAGCATAAGGCAACACCCGTGTCTCGTCTACACCGTACGAGTGTCGTAGATAGTAGTACAACACTCTCAGGGCCGCGTTATGCCTGTGGAAATAGGCTGAGACCGCATAAGCTGGACAAGCTGACAGCAAATGCATTATGGTCTCAGCTGCCCCACGACACGCTCTGCATCTAGTGTCAGGGACCTCTATACCCATCACGCGACTACGGTAGACGAGGGTGTTGAAGACACTATCCTGGCAGGCCATTATGAATCCTTCGGTTTCCAACTTCAGCCCACTTGCCCTGAGAAAAGCGAATGTCAGGTTTCTGGATAAGCCAAGGTCTTAAATGTTCTTGAAGAAGACCCCATGCATTGGCTTATCCTTATGTAGCTGTACACACTCCACAGCTTTGAAGTGGGCTTTTTGCTGAACGGAATCCAACTCAGTGATAGAGTTTGGGTTCGTCCGTTCAGTGTCGAATACGAGACCGAGTTCATCGGCTGCACGGGTTGCTGCCTTGCAAAGAAATGCTCCAATCCCTGTATCTGTCTGTTCTGATCTGTCGGGGTTTGTGCTGATACTTGCCGCGGAGAGAGTTTTTGATAGTAGATACTTCTTGGGTGTGGCGTTGTTCCACCCCTTGGTAGGTATACGTCTCTCCGGCATCCAGATGATGTAGGATGCTTCCGTCTACGAGCTGAACGTCCTCTCCGTATTCCTCGCATCGTCCTCTTTTGAGATGAACCGTGGCACATTTTTCAATCCCAAACTCCATTCCGATAGCAAGCGTGTACTCTTGCACCACCCTTAAGGACTGATGAAGGTCCTTCTCTCCGGAGGCATAAAGTTTAAGGTCATCCATGTAAAACAGATGGGTGACCTTATGCCTCGGGTTGCTGGGGGTGCCGCAGTTGTATCCGCGGTTGAGATGCAGAAGAGAAGAGGGCTGAGGGAGTCTCCCTGAAACACGCCCCTTCTAAAGATAACCTGCTCTGTTTGGACTCTGACTTGACCAGATGTTATGGTAAAGCGAGTCCTCCAGAGCGGCATCAGCTGTTCAATGCAATTCGATCGGGTACCGCAAGGCATCTGAACTCATGCAATGTTGTATCAAATGCCTTGCAATAATCGATCCTGGCCATTGAAAGGTTACGCTTATACTGCACGGAGTCCTGCGTGATGCATCTGTCGATCAGCAGGTTTTCCTTGCAGCCAGCGACCCCTTTCTTTGGCCCTCCTTGCTCATATATCCGTTCATACACCGGTTCAACTGTGGAGAGTATTCGCATGTATAAGATGCGTGTAAACATCTTATAACATGCGTTCAAGCATGTTATCGGTCTGTAGTTTTTCGGATCGGACAAATCTCCGTTTTTGGGGATTAGCACGGTTCGCCCCTCGACAAACCAATCCGGAATCTGCTGCTCTCCATCTAGCCATGAGTTGAAAACTCTTGCTAGATGGTGGTGGGTACATGGAAATTTTTTCCACCAATAGTTATTTAGGCCATCGGTGCCTGGAGCAAAAAAGTTCTTAGAGCCTTTTAGGGCTCGTCAAACTTCTTCCGAGGTTATCGGATTGCGCAGTTCATTGAGCTCAGGCAGACGAAGCCTCCTGCAGAAGGCTTCGAACTGCGCTAGGGCTGTAGTATCTACGTTGAGTGGTTGCGGAAACTCATAAATGTTCTTTCAGAAGGTTTCTACCCGATCAGCCGCCGGCGGGATATCCACAAAACGTGGAGGCTCTCGGAATAGGCGAGAAGGTTTATCGCGGAACTTCATGTTTTCCGCGATGCTCCTCGCCCGCCTCACCAGTGACTTTTTTGCAGCCACCAGCATTCGTATCCTATCAAGACAGTGCTGTTTGATGGTAAACAGCATGCCTTGATTCAGTGTGTGGTGAGTTCGTCTTAAATTTGCAGCAATTTGCCGCACTGCGGGCGTGAAGGGCCTATTGGCCGCCACGTAGTCCGCCACACACTGGATACGAGACGCGTGTCCTAGCTTCCATCTTGTGAATGCATCGCTCATGCCTCCCAATCAGAGGGGTGGTCCCTCCTCTCCGTTTGGGACAGAGCCTGAGCGGCGTCATATACGGCAGAGTTGATCTGCCAGATGTCAGCCTCTTCTGAAAGGACATCGTGAATCTCCGCATCCACCCGTGCCAGTTGTTGTGGCTTCAGAGGCTTAGTGTTATGAAGCGCCCTGCGGGTTCTGATGCCTTCCATTGGTGGTATGATGCGGGCCTCCTCTACTAATATTATTATTATTTTTATTATTAATATTGTATTAATTGTATTAATATAAAATAAATTTTCTCGAATTTCGAGCGAGGTAGTCTGTTTCAAACTTATTTCAGTTTGGGAGAAAAACATTTAATTAGCACAACACCGAAATAATCGCAAAGGCAGAGGATACACACACGACCGATCAAGTTGAGCAGTCAAACTCGAATGACATTCTCCCCTGCTGTCTCATTTCTAGAGTCTAGGCTTCTCACGTGACCTCGAGAAATTTCTTGAATTGATGTTATTCAATTCAATAAAAGACAGACATACAATTCCATTAGTGAGACACTTGAAACGACTCAAATCAAGCATTTTGGCTTCACTCAACTTGCCCATCTCTGAGTGCTGATTCAACAATTTCTTGGAAAAGCAACATCTGGCTGACGTGCGTCACACACTGGATGTGCTAATATCATGAACTTAAGTGTTCATTTCGAATTCGTCATGTACGCCGCCACCACACCCGCAAATTGTGAGAAACATGCATTCTCTCAAACACTTGGACTTGGATTTTAGATTTTTTCCATCCGCCGAAGAATTCCCGGTAATTTCGCTCACCAAATATGTTCCCGTCACCCACCATCCCTCCCAAAATGTCGAGACATGCCCCCTAACCATAAATTATCCCCACGCACTTCTCGTATGTCAAAAAATACGCATCGAAAAAGCAATGAATAATCATCCAGACGAATCACGGGCAAGACATGCTATTTTTTCATCAATCTGTTCATTTATTGGACGAGAATGATTGCGGCCATATTTGCAGCAAAGCAATAAATCATCCTCTAGGCGAATCAGGGACATGTGCGCCTTGATGACGCGCACATGTCCTGCCAAATAATTCGTCAACGACTAGAATGGCGCTCCCAGTACCGCACTGAATAAATATTGCATCAAACCTGTTCATGACAAATATTCCTATTCTATTCTTTTATCTTCATAGCTTCCAGTCGTTGTTTACGTCTGGCGATAAGCCAACTGCAATAACAATTTCCGAGAAATGAGCACAGCTGACCTCTCTCTAGACGGTCTGCATTCGTATGAAATTATACAGGGTGTATCAAGCCAAACTTTTACACTGGGGCGTCAGGCCAAGCGTGTCCTCTTGGGGGTAGGTAGCCTGAAGCTTGTATTGTCTATCTACTTTCATTCTCAATAACATTTAGGTAGTTAAAGCCAAACAATACATTTATTGAACTTATTTTCAAGAAACTTCAGTGGTTGATGAAAGTAAGCTGTCAAGAATGTCTTAGAAGTGTAGCAGGCACCTCTCGAAACACTCAAACCTGTGAAGATATAGATGTGATCGATCTTCATATTTTGATGATATCCATATCACAAGAATGGCAGATTGTTCTGCTAGTGCATTAGCTAGAAATCCTCGTAGAATTATATTGATTCCTGTTCTAGGCACCAGCTCAACAATATATTATAAAGATGTGGAACTTCAAGATTCAGATTTCTCAGTTACGTATTATGTCTATTTTGTTGCCCCTAGGAAAAAAATAAAACTAACTAGGATACATCCTCAAACTTTGAGGATGGATGTGTTTCTTAATTGCAATGGTTGAGATAGCATTTAATGATAATATTCATTGGTGAATGTGGATATCAATTGCAGAAAAATTAAAGAAAACTTTGTACCAGGTCGACTTTTTAATTAAAAGTTTCTTGTCATGCAGTTGAGAGAATGTTCCAAATTTTGCTGATCAATAAAAATTAGAGAAACAAATAATTTTCTTTTAAATTTGTTAGGTAAAGTAAGTGATGTGTTTGGTCCAATGTTTTTCCTCGTTCAAAAATTTAATTCTGTTCTTGATCAGAGATACAATTTTCTTACAAAAATCGAGATATATTTTTTCTTCCTGATTTTCTTCATTTCCTCCCCCAAGACAATAACAATGTAGAATTGAAACTGTTATCACTCGTCGTAGGAATAACTATCACAACTGAATAATAAAATATATATTCAAGAAAAGTGACAAATCCTATCTATCAAGAATAAATGTCCAACTCCCTTCACTCATCTTTTCCCAACTACAGGGTGGCTGCAACATCTCCCCCTTCAAAAATGACCGACTTCAAATTCTTCCAATTTTCTTGGTAAACGGCTTTCTCTTCTTGGTCGATGGTTTGGCAAAACTTCATTCTCAGTTTGGGCTTGAATTGAAGATTCCTCATTCCTTTGAGATGTTGTCACTTCTCGAGTATCATTTATCTATATAGGATGACTATCATTGGTATCAGTCAATTCGAATGTATCCAATAAAATATCCATGGATAACTTATTGTGAGAATGGTCATCAGAGACATTTCCATCAACTCTGGTTTTCATTTGGTTTGTATGGGATCTCACTCACTTGTGATCTTCTAGAAGAACATTGTATAAAACTATTCCAATACGTTCTATGATCTTTCCTTAGACCCATTTCTCTCTGCTATTTGATACAATTTTTGTGAAAACCAGCTCACCTACAGTGAAAAATATTTTTTTTGCTCCATGTTTGATATTGAACTGTTGTTCCATGTTTGAATTAACTCTTCTGTTGTCTCTTGAACGTGGTATAACCACATCTAGCAGTGTTCCAGATTTTCTTCCAAACATCAACTCTGCAGGAGATTTCTTTTCAGGTGCGTTTCTGTTTGGAGTAGAAAAGAATGTCTTTAGTCGTTTCTTCGCCCTTCATTTTCAACGAACGTTTAAATGTGTCCATGAATCGTTCAGCCAAACCATTGCATTGAGGATGATAGGCTGGAGTACAAATGTGTTCAATTGCATTCGACTGACAGAATTCTTTGAGAACGAAACTCGTTCCATAATCCGAAACTAGTGTTTTCGGTAGTCAAAACGTAGAAAATAATCTCTTCAGTTTCTCGATTATAGCTGAAGATGTTGTTTTCATTTTGAATACTTCTGGTCATTTGGTGAATGTATCCACGATAAGGAAGAAAGTGGATCCATCCATAGGACCAGCAAAATCGATGTGTAACCTCTCCCAAGGCTGGTTCGGTATTGGCTAAGATGCTAACTCAGTTGAAACAGGTAACTTTGGAGCTTGGAGACAGTTATCACATTGATGAACGAAATCTTCTATTGCTTTGTCAAAGGCAGGTCAATAAACATAACTTCTTGCCAAACTATTCATTCTGTCTTTGCCTGGATGTCCTTTGTGTAGCTGCTTCAAACTGCGCCTCCTGAATATTCTAAGAATTACTACCCGGCAACCAAAAAGAATACAATTGTCTGTAACTGATAAAGACTCCTTCCTATTGAAAAACTGCTAGATACCTGGATCTTCTATATTCTCTGGCCAACCGTTTGAAATTAAGTCTGATACTTTTTTCAGAACGGAATCTTTGGGAGTCTCGTTTGCTATCATCTGAGCTGTTATAGGTAATGCATTTGTTGCAACTTCCAGTATTTGTCTAACAGAATTTTCTAGATATACTGACGCAATGACGAATTCTTCCTCTGGCTTAGATTTGCGAACCATCAGTCTTGATAAAACATCTGCATGTCCAAATGCTGATGTAGAGGTGTATTCGATTTCGAAATCATATGAAAGTAGTGTCAAGGCCCATCTTTGTATACGGTTTGCTGTACACCCAGAAATGCCTTTTTTTGAACCGAATATAGACAGAAGTGGTTTATGATCCGTCTGTAACGTGAACTTCCTCCCAAAAATCATTTTATGAAACTTGGTCACAGCGAAAATTAGGGCAAGTCCTTCTTTCTCGATCTGACTGTATTTCTGTTCTGCTGAAGTCAGAGAACGAGAGCATGATAGACTGCTTTGACACTTCCATCGGAAAATTTGTGAAGAATACATGCTCCAAGACCATAGTTCGAAGCATCCGCTGCTACAATGATCGGTAGTTCTGGTTTGTAATGTGTCAACAACAAATCTGATGATAAAATAGTTCTGAGTTTCTCAAATGCATTCCAACATTTTTTTGACCAGTTCCATTGGATATTTTTTTTCAACAGATCAAGTGGTCCTCGAACGTGTTTCATGCTTTTCACAAATTTGCCATAATAATTTACTGCACCTAAGAATGATCTGAGAGAAGTTAGAGAAACAACGATATCGTCCAAGTAAGGTGCAACCGTATCAATTCCTGCTATCATGGTGTCCATCAATTGCTGAATAGCCCCCGGTGCCATTTTCACTCCAAAAAAAGGAAGGCGATTGAACAAATAGATTCCTCTGTGAGTAATTTCTTGGATTTATCTTCAACTTTGATCTGCAAGTAAGCATGTGACAAGTCAATGTTGCTGAATATAATTCCATCGGATATTCTTGAAAATACTTCCTCCGATACTGGTAACGGATAGCAGTGCGGTTCTAAAGCATCATTGAGACCTGTTGAATAGTCGGCGTAAATACGGATTTTGCCATTGAGTTTCCGAACGACGACAATTGGAGCTGCCCAATCAAAAAAATCGATAGGTGTGATGGCTCCTTCATTTTCCAAACGATCCAGCTCCTCCTCAACTGCTTCTCTAATATTCGCCACTGGACGCCTAGGTCGAAAGACTGGTTTCGCTCCAGATTTTGTATGCAGTTTTACTTTTGATTTGGTGCAATGTCCCAAGCCGTTTTTGAAAACATCAGGAAAGGTATCGTGCAATTCTTTCAGACATACTTTTGTTGGAATCTGAAGCGATGAATTAACTTTCTAAACAGATTGGGTTTATTGGAATGTCCCATATAGTCTAGTCAACAAGTGCCATTTAGACCAACTTTTTTCAGCAGTCTCCGAAAATTATGATTGAGGTGTCATTCGATTCGGAATGACATCCAGATGATTTTTGAAAAAAATGAAGTTCTGCATGAAAAAATTGTAAAAGTTATTAACAATTAACTAAAAAAAAAAGATGGCTTTAGTATTTTGTAAATATCTCAAAAACTAATTAAAATTTTTTAAATCTAAAAAAAGATTCAAAAAGAGGAGGAAATTTCCTGAAAAAAAGCTCAATTCCCGGAATTGTAGCATCAATATTTATAATTTTCCCAGAGGGATGAAAATACGGCCGAAAACGGGTACTCTGGCTCGGGCAAGCCACACCCACTTTGGACACTTTAACAATAAAAATTATTTTAAAATACTAAATATGAAAATAAAAAATTGGAAAAATTCAGGCACTAACTGAATAGATTAATGAACAATAATCCGCTTGAAAAAAATTTTTATCACAATTTTTCAATTAGTTAATCAATACTTAATTAATAATTTTTTTCTGCTTGAACATGAACATTGCAAGTGTGATAATTGTTAAACTATAAATTTAAGATTTTTTTCCTCTTTTGGAGCAATTCTTGAAAGGCTTCAGAATAGAACCCCGTTGGAAAAATTAAAAAGTTTTTATTTTTCAGTTTTTTATTAACAATTTTCGTTGTTGCAAAATTAAATACTTAAATTAATCATTGAAAAAAAAAATTTTTTTGAAATATTATCAATAATCCGTTTTTATGTTATCAGGAACTACATAGACATAATTTTTTTAAATTTTTATCTCTAATTGTTTAAAAAATTGTTATAAACAAATGCGTTGTTTATAAGATAATTGAAATTTTTTTTATGGAATTTCAATCTTTGATACAAATAATGATTTTTAAAAGAAAAATTGTTCCTTAAAAAAATTTTTTTATTGCTTGAAAACGCATTTGTTAATTAACAATTATTTTCTCCCGCTTCTAATTAATATTAAGGAACCATTTTTTTTTTAAATCATTATTTGTCTTTCTTTCTGATATAAAAAAAAAATTCCATTTTATTTAATTTTTCATTGTTTATGCAATAAACAATTTGTTATAAACAAATAAATTTTTACCTTATATTTTTTTTCCATTCTAATTTCTGTCACAAAAACAGACATGATTTTTTTTCTTTTTTAAAAAATTTTTTATTATTTTTTATTTAATTTTTAAATATAAGTTCTCTCTAACTTCGTCATTCTTACCTGGTCTTCATCCTTAAAATTATTATAATTTACAAACTAATGGAGATACGATGAAAATACTTAAGACTTATTTATTCTCCATTACATAAAAAACAAATTTAGCAGAAAAGTTTAGTTGTTACTTATTTATTTATTGAATTTATAGCAATTGTTGTTGAAAAATACTTAGGGAAAATTTTAAAAAAGAAAAAAAATCATGTCTGTTTTTGTGACAGAAATTAGAATAGAAAAAAAAATATAAGGTAAAAATTTATTTGTTTATAACAAATTGTTTATTGCATAAACAATGAAAAATTAAATAAAATGGAATTTTTTTTTTTATATCAGAAAGAAAGACAAATAATTGTGATAAAAATTTTTTTCAAGCGGATTATTGTTCATTAATCTATTCAGTTAGTGCCTGAATTTTTCCAATTTTTTATTTTCATATTTAGTATTTTAAAATAATTTTTATTGTTAAAGTGTCCAAAGTGGGTGTGGCTTGCCCGAGCCAGAGTACCCGTTTTCGGCCGTATTTTCATCCCTGTGGGAAAATTATAAATATTGATGCTACAATTCCGGGAATTGAGCTTTTTTTAGGAAATTTCCTCCTCTTTTTGAATCTTTTTTTAGATTTAAAAAATTTTAATTAGTTTTTGAGATATTTACAAAATACTAAAGCCATCTTTTTTTTTTAGTTAATTGTTAATAACTTACAATTTTTTCATGCAGAACTTCATTTTTTTCAAAAATCATCTGGATGTCATTCCGAATCGAATGACACCTCAATCATAATTTTCGGAGACTGCTGAAAAAAGTTGGTCTAAATGGCACTTGTTGACTAGACTAATAGTCCAAATTTCTCCATCCAGTCGATACCCAGTATATTCAAATGATTGATTGATGTAATAAAACATTTTGCGGTTTTTATTGATCACTTAGTGCTACTTGGCATTTAATTGTTCCCAATAAAATTATCTCTTGCCCTGAAGCATTGGTTGCAACTTCATGAGTTGGAGTGATTTCTGGTTGTCCAATTCGTTTCCATACTTATTCATTAATAATCGTGATGTCTGATGCTGAGTCAAACTGTAGTGATGTTTGAGCACTATTCATTATTGAATTAATAAACTTCCTGGATGTATTCACTCGATTCACAAAAACACTTTTTGTATGGGAATTTTTGTATTTGTTGAAAGAAAGTCTTATTTTCCTTAGCTTGATTATTCTTTGTTGATTTCTTCTCAAAACACGAACAATAACCTTCTTTGTGTCCAATTTTTGAGCATATTCCACACTTGTGCTTTGAAAAACCGCAATCTTTCTTGAAATGCATCTCCCCGCATTGCCAGCAAGGTGTCTTGAGTTTTTCGATATTTTTCTGTGAAACTTTCTTCCGATCAAAAACTGCATGAATTGTAGGACAGTTTTTGTGCTCAATGAGAGCTGTATCTGCCTTCAAACTCAAAATTCGATGACATTCATCTATCAAACTCTTTAAAGAAATGTCATCTTTTTCATCTTTATCAATTTTTGATAAAAAACGTGTTGTGATATCTGAATATTGAGATGAATTCAGCCCAATGACGAACTAATTCTCGTTGAGTTTCTTGAGTTGAAAATATTCACAATGTTTGTTTACAATACCAGCATACATAGATAAAAAGGATATCTTCAATCAAATATATACAAACTCTTGAACAGAATACTTTTCTGAGAAGAATAATTATTTCTAATTGATGAATATACTCTTATTTGAAAGTAATTGAGCTGTTTGCTACTTTACATGAATTCTCTTGGAATGAATTTGATCGCAGCAAAACATTCTAACTCTTCAAGATAGAGAACGCCAACATTGACTCATCTGTAGAACATGTTCCTCTTGATTCAAAAATATAATTCTTTATCAGAGATCTGGAGGAAGCACGTGATACAGTCAACCAATAAGCTTAAGCCATAGCGGGTACTCGCGAAACCCTGCGAACCCACGCGAAAGCGAGAACTGATACCGGGACCTCCATCTTGTAATCGTATTCCGTTTGACTGACTGTTTGAGGGAGTGAGTTCGAATATCAAAGTTTTATATATTCGTCATAGTATTTTGTGTGCCGATGTGCCACTAAGGAAGTGCAATATGGAGGTTGAATTATTCCTGCAGAATTGAAATTCAGATCATTTATGGGCCAGTTGTGAAGGTAGGTTGAAAATATTTTCGTTTTCAATTGTTGTGTGTATAATGGCGAAAAACATTTTTTCTGTATTCGATCGCATTGTCGTGCATAACTGCTAAAGGTTTTCATTAAATACGTAGGTATAAAATTAATATTATAAAACTATTCTTACATATAGTCATTATACCTCAATTGTCTGTAGTTGTTAATGCATTATTTTCTGTTCAACTGACCTTAGTTATGAACTTCGTCCATTACAATTCACGAAAAAGAGGTAGTTAACCTTATTCATCAATAATTATTGGTATTCCCAATAGGCCAAAAACAACTCCTTTTCGAACATTTCATGCGAAATATTGAAAATTGTCTTCATGGCATATTTTTATTTCCAAGTGCATGCACAGTCCACATACTCAACCTCCAAATGTAGATAATCTTGAATCAAAAATATTGTTTTCATACACCTGTCTCTCATTATTTCAAGATTATGTCAACTCCAAATCCCGTTTAGTCATCATACATATTTGAATTCAGAAAAAAATATCTCAACGGAACTTTTTATTGTAGGTATTTGAAGGATATAAGTTGATGGTTTTTCGATAACAAAACGTCTGACATTGAAACTGATATCATAAGAAAGCCTATAAAAAGTTTCTGTAAAGAATTAATTTTTATATTGTCCCAGCTGTGACGAGAAACTTTGACCTAATTGTATTTTTCAGAAATTACTTCTTGGGACAAGCTCTTTTGACTAAGGCCAGTTCTACCACCCTAAATAACACCGATAGAGGCAGAGTTGGCAGTTACTCATTTCATCAACAAGTATGGTCATATGAATAACGAACAATTGAAAATTTTTGTTTTTATTGTAATTGTTCAATGAGTATTTATTCAATAAATCTTATTTTTACGAGCATTTTATTATTTCTTATGGAATACATATATATTTGAAAACAAAAAAGTGTTGAGGTTTCATGGAAAAATACCAAATAATTAATAAAAGATGTTTTCATCCTGATCAAACATGAAACCTCTTGTGTCAAGAGGTTCAACGCTCACAGGTGTTAAAGGATCAAATTGATGGAAGAATGGTGTCCATTATTGAAGTTGAAATATTCTTGCCTCAACCAACTCCCATCCCTCAAAGAAGAAAGTTATCTTATATTTCAAAACAATTTCTTTTCTTGTGGTAAAGAGGATTCTGTCAAAAAATCAAACTTATATTTGGTTGGACCTATTCAAGAATACAATTTTCTTGAATCAATGCAATTATTCATTGATGTAAAAAATCCATTTTATCAGTGTATGTAAGAAAATCATTGGACTCTGTCTTAGTCAACCAACTTCAAAGAAAAATCAGCTTACAATCTGCTTCAGTTTCTCAAAGCCAACTACAACGTGATCAACAGAAAGCAAACGAATATCAACTGGGTTGATAAATTCAAAGATTATGACATTGACCGGTGTGTGGACATTTTTTATGCTGAACTGGACAAGATTATTTCAGAGAACGTACAATCTAAATTCATCAACAGAAAACGTTCTACTTGGTCTTCTCGAACATTGATTTTATTATTAATCAAGCGGATTATATTAGCTTTTCAAAGGACCCCGCACACCATCTTCGAATACCTACTTATTAATATATTCCTCTTATTTCGTAGTAGGCATGGAGAACAATTCAAAGAGGATAAAATCAACAAAATTCTTATGTCAATAGTCGTTTTCTTGTTGTCATAAAGCCCGAGAACTCTTTTTGGGTTATTGGACTAATTGAAGTTTCTTTTTTACTGTTCAAGTTTATGCGATTTTCAGTGTTTGTTGAACTTTGCTGAACAATATGGCCTTCGCAAATAGAGTGAGTTGTTATGTTTGTGACCGAAATGTTATTCCTAGACTCTCAATGCGTTTGAATAGAGGAGATAATATTGATGTTTTGCAAATTGCAACATATCGAAGACAAACTACGGGAAATCTACCTATTGATATTCAGGATGATACAAAAATATGTTTCAATTGTAATAACACAGTAATGAATGACATTATTGCTATGGAAAATAACTCGAATTGCCTTCGTCTCAATGTGTTGTCCCGCGTATCAAGTCGTGCGTGCATTATTTGTAATGCTCGTCAAAATATTCAAAGACTTTCTTTAGAATGTAGAGTGGATATTTTTGTTGCTTCTGATATCTATGTCCCAGATTTCTTGAGAATTTGTGGTCACCATCTTGATCATCAAGGTTTCCTTCCAAATTACTTGCATGGAGGTTTGAATTTTGTGAATAAACCATACATAATTTCCAATCTTCAACATTTTCTTCAAAGAATGAGGACATTTGCTAATAGAAACAGGCCACTCCGTAACTGGGAGGATATCAATTGTTTCACTGAAGACGAATTTAAGTATCTGACATCAATCTCAAAAAATCATTTTCGACAATTACTAGAATTTTGTGATATTGTTGAACAAGGTGGCAAGAGAAGAAATGTCGAAAGAAAACATTTGCTGACATTTTTGATCAAAATGAAACATGGAGTTTCAGATGAGTTTTTGAAAATATTGTTCAGTTATCCTTCTCGACAAATAGCAAGCTTCATTATTTCTAATGTGAGATTATCTCTTTTACAAAGGTTCGTACCGAACAATATTGGATTTAATTCAATAACAAGAGAAAATTATATTAACAGTCATGTATCCCCTTATACGAATCAACTGTACAATCCAACACCAGATATTCCCAAAGCAATAGTTTATATAGATTGTACCTACAATAAAATAGAAAAGAGCAGTAACTTCCGGGTATTGAGGCAATCATACTGTTTCCACAAGAATGAACACTTGGTCAAACCAGAGATCATAGTTGCCCCCGATGGATATATCTTAGCAATCAACGGGCCGTACTTCGCAGATGCTAGGAATAATGATGCAAGTGTTCTAAATCACGAATCACAAGTTGATTTGAATGGAATGAAAACATGGTTTCAAGAAGGAGATATTGTGATAGTCGATAGAGGCTATAGAGATTCAATCAATAGTCTACAAGAACTTGGCTTGCATTACTATATGCCACCATTTCTACCGCCGAATCAAAGGCAATTAACGACAAATGAAGCCAATCAGGCACGTTTAATAACCACTACTAGATGGATTGTTGAAGCTAGAAATGGACATTTTAAGTAAATTTTCAAATTTTTCCGTCAACCCATAACAGCAATACATGCTGCGAAGCTACATGACTATTACCTGATTGCTGGTGCTCTTATAAATAAATTCCATCCATTGATAAATATGCCTGGAACGTTGGATACGGCCACACAAATGTTGGTTGATTCCGATCATGTCAACATTGTTCAGGCACGAGTTGAAGCTGAAAACCTCCGAACTAGGAATGGTCGATGGATTCGTTTGAATCAATATCATATACAATCGTTTCCTCGCCTTGATATTGAATATTTAAAATTACTTACTGGAACATATCATTTACAATTGGCTGCGTCATATATCCAAGATACAACTCGTAGAGATGGTGAAGTAGACAACATTTTAGAAGTCGATGAGTTACATGGGGAACCCAATTTCCTAAGATTCAGAATATTTTCTCGGTTCAGGAATGCTGCTAAACACATGCTTTGGGTTGTTTTCACTGAAAGAGGTGACGAAAATCTAGAAGATCCTGCTCTCCCCATTACGGGGTATTATTGTACTTGTAAGTCCGGTGCTAGGACTTTAGGAACTTGTGCGCATGTTGCTAGCGTGATATGGTTTTTGGGGTACGCTAGATATCAAGAAAACATACATTTTCCATCCAATCGTCTTTTAGATTCCATAGGAGATGCTGCAAATAGAATGCTTCCAGAGGACATGGATATCGGTCCAGAAATAGTTTAATTTTATTGGTTATTGGTAAGAATCTCCTTCTAATTCGTATTTGATAATGTTTTTTGATTAGGGAAAAATTCAGTTATCCATCATGTATTTTCCTTGTTGTATTGTCATGCACATGCTCGTGCCAACCCAATATCCGAAAGATATATCACATCCCGTTGAACTTCTATCAATTTATGTATAGATTATATATATATATATATATATATATATATATATATATATATATATATATATATATATATATATATATATATATATATAGAAGTAAATACAGTGATTTATGTTTTGATTCCGAGAGCCACCATCATCTGTCGACAGCTGTTCCGTGGTTTCCCACTCATCAGGACAGCTTTATGGTTGCTCTGTGCTATTGTTGTAGAAATGCTCAAAATGTCAAAATCATAGTCAACCTCATTTTCACGTAAGTATAGATTCAAAACCCGACACCAGAGGGAGTATCCCTTATCTTGAATTCCCAATAGCCATGGGATACATATTATGTGTGCCATCTGGCAAGGCCGTACAAGTTGTTATGAGTTGAAATAATGTTGATTTCACTTCACTGAATTCCTTACTTTTACGTTTTGAATAAATATCAAATAAGTATCTTCTCAATCACATCAGGAGACTTCAATGGATAGGTAGAGTGGTCATTTATTAGCGTAAAATAGTGAAATATATGGACTTTTTCACAAATTGTTCGCCTTGTATATAAAAAACCTGTCATAGGAATTTGATGAAAATTTTGTACGATATGAATGAAAGTATTTCGAGTTCTCCCATGAAAAATTATCGCTATCTTTTCGGACTCCCTTATGAGATATAGGGTGATTTAAAAAATCAAGGTTTTTATTTATTAAAGTATAACTAATTTTTCAAATTGATATCATTCGACTCTGTATACGATGGAACATATCATTCAACATTCTTCAAGTGAATTTTGTCATTTTAGGTTGGTTTATTACTACAAGGTGTCCCAAAAAACAAAATTCGTTATGTTTCCATATTTGTGAATCACCTTGTATGAATTGTATCAACTGTGATGCTAGATGAAATGAATTTATAATATTATGTGATAATTCTACCTCTTCTCGCATTTTCTCTTTATAAAACAACTGAATTATGAAAGTCTCAAAATAGCATTGTTTTCAAGTGAAATCGCCCTGGACTACGAAAAGATTTGGAAATGAATTTCTCATGAATTCATCATACACGGATGTGATGATGATCCCACAAAAGATAAATCCGAACTAAATCGTAACTTGGCAGATACAGAGTGATGAAAAGTGAATGTTTCTCATATTCAACACCCTGTATCTCGAAAACTAGTCATAGGATCGTGTTGCGCCCGTTGAAACATTTCATCGGAATGATCAATTCTACAACATATCAAAAATTCAAGAAATTTGACGAAGAGCCATATTCCCATATAAGGTGTGCGGGGTCCTTTAAATAATAAGATAAAAGGCGAATAGATATTCATTATAATAATAATACTCCATCATTAACACTCATTGAATGTACCCAAAGGCATAGCCTGTGCGGGTATAGGACGACTATTAATATTATTTGCCGTGGCTCTCCGGGGCGACTTACTGATGTTTTTAGGTGATGTATTCACTTCTCAGCTGTTGGAAAACTCGGAAAACCTACAGCACCACCTCGGGTGGTCGGTGTGCACTCCAAGCTAGCACCAGACCAGATTGGCATCTAGACAACTCACAATACACTTGCTTTTCAACAAGGCATGCGGTCGCCTATCGATCCGATATAAAGTATTTGAGAAAAAATCTCTTGTACCTACACCGGGCTCGAACCGACTACCGCTTTGCTGGAGTTTTGAATGGCCTGTGCATCAGGCCGCTGAACCACCGGCCACCCAGGGTATTTAATTAAAACTGAGAAAAGTCTTCAGTTACTAATCTAGATGTTACCAAATAAGGAGGTCCTGACGGAATTCCATCCATATTCATAAAATCATGTTCTCTCTCGTTAGTTGAACCGTTTTTTATTTGATTCAATAAATCTCTAAAAGGTCAGCTTTTCCTAAACGATAGAAATCAGCCTGTGTCGTGCCAATCTTTAAAAATGGCATTAATAGTATTCAGAGTGAAATTACCATCTAAGGCAAGGTGGTGAAAATTATCTGGTACAAATGAAGTTTCGGAGTTACAAATTGAAATATTCTCAATATTAGAAAAGCATAAATCCAAAATTTTATTATTTTTATTGAGTATGCTTGAAAGTATCAGAAATATCGATACTTTTTGTACTCCACCATCTTTTTTTTCCACTGGTATCCAAGTTTCGGTCATTCCTATAGACAGTGTATTGTGTTGAAAAAAATTCATTCAAAAATATTGAGCTGTTCAACCATGTCATTAGTTTGGCAATACAAACTATTTGTGTTCAAAGTTTACGCAGTTTTTTAATAGTGTGTGCAGAAACAGTTTCAGAATGTCTCATATTTTATTTATTTTAGTTTCGCTGTCGATCAGAATGATTTTTCTGTTTGTAAAGTTTTTCACAAAAATCTTCGCGATCGCGAACCTTTTTGTAAAGCTTTTCTTTTTTTAGTGAGATGTTTATTTAGAAAAATGTTTTGTGGTGGACTGGAGGTGACGTGTATCTCAATGGAAGTCAGGCTTTTTCTTTGGCGAATAGATGCCAGTACGGAATTATTTTGCTGTTTGAGTGCAAATTTCACTATGACATTTTTTGGTATATCGTTTTTTGTGTTAATGCGGGCCACTTTGTGACACCAGTCAATGGCGTCATTGAAAACGTTACAGTCTTATACTTTTCATATGTTTAGAACAATAATTAATTCATTGCGTTGTTCTGGAACACCAGATATTTCTACGTTATATAGGCGTAAGTACTGCTGAAGATCATCTAATTCTAATTGCATTTCGACGGCATTTTTCTTTATTTCAACTATTTCTTTTGTGTTAACTTCATTTCTCGAATTCAGCCATTTTCACTCTAAATCTTATTATCATAGAACTCGACAGATTTAACAAAGACAGCATTCAATATCTTCAGTGTATTAATTTCTACAGCAAGATAATCCAGTTTTCTCAAGATTAGGCCCATTGCAATATTTTCATTGACATTAGGAAACTTGGACAGATCAACATTATTCGAGCACGAAAAACAATTCCATGAGATTCCAGGAATCGCCAGTAACTTTTCTGCCTTCCACGGTATTAGAAAACATTTGGTATGGAATCGCTTTCTGCAGGTTAAGTAGGCGACCTCCATGCTGTTTCGAGTATCGGAACGGGCACAAATAGCACAGAACTTCTTATCGCTCATCGCAAAAAACTCGCACGCAGTTTTTGTCCCTTCCGAAAATGATAATTTGGAAGAACGAACGAACTCTATAAAATTCTCTTTTAAACTACTACAAATATTTTCACAAAACTTGAAGCTGATTTATCATTTATTATGTACGAAACTTTTCGAAATTATTTGAGTTGTATAACTATAACTATAATTGTAACAACTATTAACGTATTGAATATTCAGGATGCTAACGGTACAACTAATTGAAACAATTTCAATATAACACCAATAAGTGTTCATATAAATGATTCGTTGGGAGCAATCCTATGTCAGTACACAGGTTCGCGAATAACAGTTTCTTCTATACTGTGGATTTTATCATTCAGCTTCTCTACCAGAAATGAAACATTGGAGAAAAGTGTATTAGATTTATGTAAACCATATTCTATCAAGAATTCCAGAATTGAAAACAAATACTAACAACTACCAAAACCTCATTTTTGATACGTTTGGATTCCATTGAGATGAAAAAAACATTTTATTGACGCGGCGAGACGATTTCAATATGAAATTTGACAATTTGTTTTTTTTTCGCAGATATTTTCTTATTTCGTCCTTCTGAAATATCTATTGTTTCATGACTAGCATTATAACAATATGATTCGTCGATTATTAATTGAAATTATCTGTGTTTTAAGAATGAATATACTTCAACAATGCAAAATGAATACTTTCTGAAACAAGTTCTTTTTAAAGAACCAATTTTGAAAGATGCAAATGATAATTTTCCTATTTCCCATCTTTGAAATAGCATATGTCCTTGTTCCAGTTCTTTGTTGTTTAAATAATAGTATTTTCCAAATGGTCCTAGACGACGTTAATATTGTTTTTCGGGGTGCAAGCCGAGATAAGCTACACGATTTCAAAGAATTTGCTTCTTCCATGTGAATATACAGGAGTTTTATCCCAACACCAAATCATTATTTTCAACACCTCGACACGTGTTTCGGTCACAAGTGACCATCTTCAAGAGGAAGATTAAACTAAATCTACATACAAAGTTGTATTTATACTCGTTAGATATCTCTGTTAGATACCCGCGTCTTCATTATTTAAAAATCATTTAATCTCAAAATATTGCCTTATCTTCTAATCAGGTAAATGTTAAATTGAAGGTATATGTTAATTACTTACATAATATGATAACCCCTATCGCCTAACCAGGTAAATGTTAAATTGAAGGTTTATGTTAATTACTTACATAATATGATAACAAACAAATTATTTCAGCAGGCTATACAATAAACTATTGGTCCCCCTTCATTATTCATGATTTTATTATATTTACTTATTTCTAAGCTTTCATAGGCATCTAGATGCCTGTTGTTGTTAACTTGTTAACTATTCTTAATGAACTAAAGTCTATGGAATGGTTTTGTTGCAAAACATGATGGGCGACAGCGGATTTTTCTGTTCTTCCATATTTTAGATGTGCTAAGTGTTCTTTATACCTTACTTTAATAGATCTTTTATTCTTTCCATAATATTTTGCATCGCAGTCCTTAAATTTGATTTCGTAGATTCCAGACTTATCAGAATTCTCAACTTTGTCCATAGGGTTACCCAAAAGGTCTGACTTGTTTTAAATACCACTCTTATACCCAGTTCCTTGGAAATCTTTCCAATGTTCTTTGTGTAATGGTGGTATGGAACTGAGATATATCTATCTTGGTTCTCGTAATTCCTAACAGTTGAGATTTCGTTTATTCTTAACCTAAATTTTTTCATCCTTATAATATTATCTACAATACCCCTCGAGAAACCGTTACTTACTGCTATTTCTTTTATTATCGCCTTTTCTCTGTCAGATGCAAAATATTATGGACAGACTAAAAGATCTATTAAAGTAAGGTATAAAGAAAACTTAGCACATCTAAAATTTGGAAGAACAGAAAAATCCGCTATCGCCCATCATGTTTTGCAACAAAACCATTCCATAGACTTTAGTTCATTAAGATTAGTTAGACAAGTTAACAACAACAGGCATCTAGATGCCTATGAAAGCTTAGAAATATGTTAACATAATAAAATCATGAATAATGATGGGGAACCAATATCCAATAGTTTATTGTATAGCTTGCCTAAATAATTTGTTTATCATATTATGTAAGTAATTAACATATACCTTCAATTTAACATTTACCTGTTTGGGAGATAATGCAATATTTTGATATTATATCATATTTTTGTTATCATATTATATAAGTAATTAACATATACCTTCAATTTAAATTCACCTGTTTAGGAGATAAGGCAATATTTTGAGATTATATTTTTTTTATAATGAAAACGTGGGTATCTAGCAGAGATATCTAACAAGTATAAATAAGAACAACTTTGTATGTAGATTTAGTTTAATCTTTCTCTTGAAGATGGTCACTTGGTGACCGAAACACGTATCGAGGTGTTGAAAATAGTGGTTTGGTGTTGGGATAAAACTCCTGTATATTCATTACTACACCAAAGGTTCCAAACAGTGCAGTGCAAGTTCTTCCATGTAGTATACAGGAAATGTTTAGTTGCGGAAAAATAGTTTTTCTTTAACGATTTTACAGACCTTATATAGTGTATGGGATTCTTCAGTTAACTCCTTTCGGAGTAAACAAGTTGGGGGAAGCAGAGAAAGTACTTTACCGTTGTTGGCTGGCTTGAGTACAGACCATCACTGTAGCAGAATACTTGCTATTCCACTTTGGGTAGGTCTGCAGGGTCTCGGAGTTGACGGTGTCCAGTCTAGGATAAAGGAGGATTTTATGGCTTGTGAAAAATTATGGTTGGCTTTGGATGTTTTTCGACATGTTAGAGTTTTGGTAAGTACCTTCCATTTTTAAAATAAGTTATGATTAAGTGCGCAACAACAACAATTTTGCAGAAACGGTTCTCGGTAGAATTCTCCGCTTTTTTGTGTGATGAAAGAAACTTGGGCATATCGATGGTAAAGTTCAAGAAGAAACTTGCTTATTCAATTTTATTTGAAAATTGATGTTTCAAAATTATTTATCCGTTAACTAGCTGTCGTCCTCCTATGGACGAGAGCCCTCAGAAGTCGAAACTTGCGAGCCAAGAATTAACGGGGTATTACCTTTTAACGTGCGATTTCTAGCAATCACCCTACAGAATTGTAACAAAAAACCAGATAATACAAGTTATAGTTGAATAACCTCGCGAATCAACCGAGGTAAGCGACACCCGACACCTGGAGCGGCGTCAGCGTGAGAGCATCCGTGAACTTCGAATCTTTTTTACAATTCAGTCTGATTCATACTGTAAAACGAATTAGTTGTATTCTATGTCTAAAATTGTTATTTTGAGCTTGAAATAAATCTTTTTAAAAAGTATCTTAAGAATTCAGATTCAACTGGCGCAGTCGGTAGGATCGCGAAAGAGTCTATTCTGAAATATCCTCGTCGTTTTTTAACGTTTAATCGCGATTCTCAAGAAAGAAAAACCTCACGACCAGACACTCCAGAGAAAGCAGTGAAGGGAATGCAGCTAGCCATCATCATGTGAGTATTTCATGTTCCTAGTCCTTTCAGTGAACCTAGTGCAGAGTTAGATTTCAGTTACCTTCTCCAAAACTCAAGTATTGAAAGTGAACCAATATATACAATAAAATTGATATGGCAGCTTTTGACGTCATCAGTTTATGCATTTCACCAAATTTTGGTGGAAACCCGAATGACCTCTATAATTTCATCATACGGGAATCATCCATCCAATCCTATGAAATATGCATGGGATTCCTCAACACGATGTCCAACTTCATCGATCTTCACACCGTCAACCCAATTGTCATCAGACGTTGACCACCTTCTTAGCAGGACTAAAGGAACCACTTGGTTTAACAATTAGGGCAATGGGACCTGCAACTTTGCCTACAGACATCCAGTAAATTCAGGAGGAGACATCCAGTACAATATTCGGTATCTTCAGAGAAACCATGTCCCTCCACAATAAGCAAACCTCCGAAAACCGATGCCAACGCAGCAGTTCCCCAGGCAACAAGTAACGTCTTGGCGCACCCAAAATTTCGACTCAATGGGACCACGTCCGTTTCCAGAAGGACTAATTAAACTGACACCCAGGCCAAATCCAAAACCGTAGCGTTTCTTCACAAATTAGTAAGTTTTTGGAAAACCACAAAATGTTTGGACAAGTGGAAGTACCCAGAATAGTTCAGGACCCTTGCAGCAAACAAAACCAACTCCCATGAGTAAATCAACAAGGAAAACAGTTCATACAACCTAAAATCGAAGACCATTCCAAAAGTTCTGGAGCCAACCCCAGCAAAAAAAAACTTCATATCCGAAGAACTCTTCAATATTGAGCATGGTCAATATTTCAATGATTCGACCCAAGACTATGTACATTTTGGCAATTACACTGAAAACACTCCCTTTGAAAGATACATACCCGACGAACAAGTGGTATATGCCCCAGAAGAACGAAATGTAAATTTTCCCGAGACGGCGATCCACTGCAAGAAATATAGTGGAACTTCACACTTTTACAGACACAAAGTTACCCTATATAAAAATTTCTGAACCGCTACTATAATTGCTAATGGATACTGGTGCAACAAAGTCATTTCTCAACCCCAAATTTGCCATTAATATCCAAAATTTTATCAAGATCGATCATATCAAAAAATTATGCAAAACATTTTCGGACATCTTTCACCAGCCTAAGTATGTGTCATCAAAAATGAAGTTGATTAGGTGAATGAAGCTATTTTTTGAGTAGTGGTATGTTTTTCAATTCCTCGCCATTTCTGTTCCAGTTAGTTCTAAAGGAATGTGTGTTAAAAGAGATACCACATCTAACGAAATTAGTCCGTAGTTTTTTGGTAATGAAAAGTTTGAGATATGATTCATGAAGGTGAAGGTATCTTTTATATTGTATTCGGAGATGTCTTCAAAGGCTGATTTGAGAATATTGGCCAGATATTTTGAGGTATTGTAAGTAGTGGCGTTGATAGAACTCACTATTGGACGTAATGGTATGTTTGGTTTATGTGTTTTAGATAAACAATACAGTTTGGGAAAGGCTGAGTTGTATATTGTGGGATGTTTGGCATCAAGTTGGATTAGTCTTCCGGTGTAGCTGGTTTCTGGAATTGAAAATTTTGGTCCGAGGGAAAGGAAATCCGATATGTCCTCAAGTATATCTACGTTTGATATGTTTTTGAACCAATTTGTGTTGCAGACTGATATTTTATTGTGACGGTTGTTTAATGATTCGGTTAATTGTTCTGGTTTGGCGATATTAATTTCTTTTGTTTTAGTAGTAGTACTCGTAAGATTTTTGCTGTTTTTTCAGTTTGAATTTGCAATAGAACTCCTGGACACTTGGAATTTCACAGTAGTCTTGAAATATTTGAAAGCAATTTAGGTGTTGAGAAATGACTTTTTTGCATTAGTATCGTTGAGTAGTTTCAGTGGTGGTTCAGGGTAACTCTTTTTTGTCTGTGAATGTGTAGAGTTTCACTATATTTTGTGTGATGAATCACCGCCTTCAGGAAAATTTACATTTCGTTCTTTGGAGGCATATTCCACTTGTTCTTTGGGTACAAATCCTTCAAAGGGCATGTTCTCAGTGTAGTTTTCAAAATCTTCGTAGCCTTCAGACGAATAATCGAAATATTGACCATGTTCGATATTGAAGAGTTCTTCCGATATGAAGTTGGATTTTTGCTGTTGGCACCTTAAGTTTTGGAATGGTCTTCGATTTCGTGTTGATTGAACGGTCTTCCTTGTTGATATCTTCATAGTGGTTGGTTTCGGTTGCTGCAAGGGATTTGAAGTATTGTGGTAATACTAGTTGTCTATGCTTTGGGGTTTTCCAAAAACTTGCAGATTTGTAAAGAAATGCTGCGATGCTGAATTCGGCCTGGGTGTGACGTTGACTGGTTTTGTGGAAATGCTTTCACAGTTGGGTTGACGGTATGAAAATCGATGTAGTTGGATATGCATTTTTTGTAGAATTGGATGGATGATTCATTCAGTTGTGGCCTCATGTTGACTAAATCGCGGTTCAGAGAGTTTTCATTCTGTTGGTTGCCAAAACTTTGGATGAAGGTATCCTTGATACTACTCCATGTTTCGCATATTGAAATAACTTCTTTAGTTCGCCCGTTGAGTTTGCTGATTACTTGAAGAAGAATGACGGTCTCAATGCATCCCACGTTGGCAGGGGTTGCGTCGTAGTTGTGGTCATTTCACTGATGACATTATGGAGGTCGTTCGAGCTTCCATTGAAAATTTGGTGAAATACATGAATTCTTGACGTCAAAAGCTGCCATATCGATATTATTATAAGTTCACTGAAAGGAACGGAGGAGTCTGACATAAATTACCCACAGAAAAGTGGTGATAACTAGCTACATTCCCTCCACTGTTTTTTCTAGAGTGTCCTGTCGTAGTTGGCTCCGATGCTGCACTACTGGGATAAGGTAATTCTTTCTTGAAAATAGCCTCTTTCGCGTCCCTACGGATTTTTAAATTTCAAATGTTGATGATCTACTTTTCAAAACGATTTATTTTTTGTAGAAAATAACAAATTTATGGAATGAAGACGGCTTGTTCGTTGAACTGTATGAGTCAAACTGGTTAATAAAAATCCGCAGTTTATGGATGCTCTCACGCTGACGTCGCTCCCGGTGTCGGGTGTCGCTGAGTTGGGCTGATTCTAGAAATCTTTGCGGAGTTTTTAAACTATAACTTGCATATCTCGCTATCAATGTGATATTCCGGTTAGTTAAAAAATTCAACAAATGCCATAATATTGAAAAAATTGTTGTTTTTTTGGTTCTGTGAATGGCTTTTCTCTATGTATTGCTCAATCTCTTCAACGGCCTCAAAACGTTCCCTTTTTCTTCATTTAATTGATGAGTCTCGAACACGTTCAGCAAGTTCATCGAGCTTGTGACTATTTTCCGATAACATTTTCAAAATGGAGGTACCTCCGTAGTCATGGTGGTTGTCTCCCATTTCGTTGTGGTGCAGTCACATTCATCAGCATCACCTCGGCTGTTCCGTTCCAAAACATATTGTCCAACATTTTTTCAGAGATATGACATACCCCTAACCTAGTATGTGCAACCCCTTCAACGCCAAACAAAAACACTAAAACTCGTTTTTCTCCCAATTTTGTTTTTTTTTTCACATACTGGGTTTTGGAATGCAGCAGCCGACCTTCAAATAATGCCTAATGTTTCCCCCCCTGACTGACATGTTTTTCTCCTAACGGTGCATTTTTGAGACGCTCTGTATAACTTTATTTTACGAAATGATCAACTTTTTAGATGAACAACAGACATATGATTGTTTCATGCATTTTAAGACGCTCTGTATAACTTTTTTCCCAAAATGAATCATTTTAGAGATAAATCGTTGGCCTACGAGGATTGGGCCCATGAGGACATTTGATCAGAAACTCAGTAAATTTCAGTCGAATCCCACTGTGAGCCAATTTTCTATGATATTGTGAGGGGCCCTTCATGATATTTATGTATGTCTGAATGTTAATTTTAAGTTTAGTTAATTCTTCATATTTTTTCGTGATGTTGCTATATTCTAATTTTCGATTCCGAATATATTGAGCGCTCCCTATACAGTACAAAATTTTTCCTCAAGTGCGTCGTTTTCGTTATTGAAACAAACTCTCATTCATTGAAGAAAAATCGCTATATTGAAAGTGAATTAGATGGTTGGGCGAACAAAAAGTAAGGTAAGGAAACCACAGCTCGTTTTATCTTTGACTCTTGTTACTTCCGTTAGTTGTAACCTTTGTTGCCCTATTCTTGTGAAATGTAAAATGCGAGGAGCAATGCAGATGGCAGCTTTTCGTCAGGAGGCACCGTTGGTTCGTTTCAGAACAAAATTATATCATTAGACAGCAAAAGAATGGTCAGTGAAATGGAGGAGCGCTACAGCAACTTTTAATATGTCAATGTCAAATAGTTTATTCATTTGGGAATTTGAGTAGATAAGCAAACCCACTTCTGGGACCGAAGAGTGTCCCAGAAGTGGGTTTGCTCCACACGGTGAATCTCTCGATGGCCGCGTCCATCGAGTTCTTGCCGTTGGTGGAGGGTTGGTGCTGAAGAAGATGACGTGTTCGCCGAAGAGTTTCGGGGTGGGGGGTTCAAAACGTTTCACCCTAAGTGACGCGCGTCTTTTCTGCAAAAAAACATGGTGGCGATGGAGCGGAAGGAAAAAAAACATGGCGGCGATGGCGGAAGTTATGAAAAAAAACGTCTCTGCATAAAACATGGCGGCGATGGAGCGGAAGGCAAAAAAACATGGCGGCGATGGCGGAAGTTATGAAAAAACGTCCCCGCAAAAAAACATGGCGGTGATGGAGCGGAAGGCGAAAAAACAAGGCGGCGATGACGGAAGTTATGAAAAAAACCTTCCCTCACGTGATTTGCTGAGAGCAATTGGCTGGAAGAGAAAAAACGTCACGTGATTCGTTGAGAGCAATTGGCTGGAAGAGAAAAAAAATGGCCGCCGCCTTAATTGACAAAACGAAAAAATTAAATATCAAAAATGTCTACTGTCTTAGAACACACACACACAACAGAAAATTATGATGGACTTATTATTAATTCACTCGCTCTCGAATGAAATTCCAAAAGAAAAAAAATACGTCTCCGCCGCCATGAAATAGCGATAAGGCACGTTTCGTGCCTGAATGTTTACTGTCTGCTCTCAAGTTGAACGAAATTCTCAGTAAACACGATGATCCATTTTTGACCTTGAATTTGTTTTTCAGATTTAATCGCAGAGTTTTATCTCACACATCCGGTGTTTTGTTTACGCTGCTCGAGCTAAATTGATCTTGGAGTTGATTTTTGTTATTGCGCAATTTGGGTTTTCCCCAGTTCGACCGTTGCATATATTTGCAGCGTGGGTTACGCGAACTCGGCGTGGAGGTGAACGGCGTGGGTCACGTGACACAGAGAGTAAATACGTACGTTCACAGCGAGCCTGCGTCATTTCATTGTCTGCGTTCGAAGCAACAACAAGTGCCTCTCTGTCGCTCATCTGTCTCTCGCTTTTTTCTATACAAGTGCATTGTTTTTTATTGTGAGTGCCATTTAATTCGTGATTTGCAAAGGTCAGTAGTAGTAGTTATTCTTTTTTTATTTTTCGCGATTGTTTCAAGTGTGCCTATTTCTTTCGATTCACTTTTTGTAGTGTTTCTTTTTCAAAAAAAAATAAAAAAGTTCATTTGTCATATTTGTTTTTCATCTCATACAGAGTGTCTCTCTCTTCATTTTCTGTTTTTTTTATACAGTGTGTATGTGTGGGTGGATTGTATTTTTTATCATAATTCCTTCTCATAAAGTTCCATTTGCTATATACAGTGTGATTCAAATATTTTATTTTCATCATATTTATTTCTCATACACGGGGTGAATCAAAAACATAATTTTTTGAGTGAGTGAGTGAGAGTTATACAGCGTGTATGATTTTTTTTTCATTTTTCGCAGATGTCTCATCTTCTCGACGAAATTAACAAGATTTCGTTGGCTTGCAGGAAGAACTTGCGGAAGTTGTCTGAGCTACCGAAGGACGAACCCCATCTGATCCTCGGCGCTGAAGCGAAAACAACCAAATTTGGAGAGTCCATCCTAGTGGAGTTGGAGGAGTGTAAAGTATTCCTGCCAAATCGAGTGACTGGTGCATTCAAACCCATCCTCGACAAATTAACCGAGTCCCAGCATATGCTCATCTACAGGGGCGAGCAGAAAATGGCAAATCAAAATCGTCAGCAGCAGCTGTTTGAGATCGCTAAGGCCTGAAGACGCCGACGTCGCCGCCGTTGGAAACAAAGAATGACTTTCTTGTATTTTCATTTGACATTTTCTTGAAATTTTGTGTGTCTGTTGAATAATCATCATGTCATCTGATACTATTGTTGCACACAGTATGGAGATGATAGCCAAGTTGCGTAAGGTCAAAAAAATCTTCAAAAAGGGTTGTACTGATGAAGAACGCAAACATTGACTGGCCCATTGCAAGTACACCGCCCGACTGATCAATAGTGCGATCGCGGCAGTGGATTGCATAGGCTCTCTGAGAAATTTACAAACTTTATGCGGACACTTGAAAATTATCGGAAATTCAATCAAAAAGTCAGGTCAGCCAGGCGTCGACGTGGTGGTGGGAGGAGTCAAATCAAAATTAACATCTCGAGTAAAGTGGGAGGACTTGAAATCGGAATTTTCTTTGCGTTTACGCACCGGTATAATTATAAATTTGAAACATAAAGATATTGGGCAATTTTTTGGTGATGCATTCATTTTATTCAAAGGCAGAATTCAAAATTTATTGAAAAAACATCCAAGCATCAAAGTCAATGCGACATTTTGTGGTAAATTCGTGAAAAATTCCTTGAATCAAGAACAAATAATAAGCGACTTGAAATATTTCAACACTAAAAACGTTGTTATCGATAGGAGTACAACTTTGAAAAAGTGGTTTCTAGAAAATGTCATCGATCAAATTTAAAACAAACTATCGGAATTCGCGAACAAAGAAAGTGGCTGGAATCTTCAGAAAATTGTTAGTTTGGAAATCAATACGAATAAATCGGGCGTGGGAAACGGTTCATCGTTCATCGAGCTACCAAAATCCATTGCCATTAAAAAAAGCTTGCATTAATTTGAAAAATAAAGATGATGCGTGTTTCGCTTGGGCCGTCGTTTCGGCCTTGTACCCTGTTGAATCGGGTAAAAATTGCGCTAGAACATCATCATACCCTCACTAATCAAATGTACTGAACTTGGATGTAATCAACTTTCCCTTGACATTCAAACAAATTACCAAATTTGAGCGATTGAACAACATATCTGTGAATGTATACTCCTTGGAATTGATTCAGCCGCAGGCGAACAAGGAGGCATTTTTCGTTACTGTTCCGAGCCGACTCACGAAACAAAAATTAGACAAACATGTCACTTATCTCCTCATCAAAAATGAATATCACCCGAAATTGAATGATTACGTGGCACCACCACTGGATATCGCCGATGACGACAACGCCATCGACGATGACATAAAATTCCATTACGTTTATATAAAGGATTTATCTCGCCTATTCAGTCGCCAATTCAGACAAGACGGACATAAAACATTCATTTGCGACAGGTGTTTGAATTATTTCATGAGTGAGGAGAAATTCGACAGTCATACTGTTGATTGTCAAATATTAAACGAGAGCAAAATTTCCTTTCCTTCGTATGATCATGTAGAATTTCGAAATTTTGTACATAAAGAAATAGTACCCTTTGTAATTTACGCGGATTTTGAGTCGATTTTGGAACAGTTTAATGACGAATGCACCTCACATACGGCAAAGTACCAAAAACACATTCCTTTCAGCGCTGGTTTTTATTTCAAGTGTGCATATGACGATACTTTGTCATTTTATGATAGTCATCGGGGCCTCGACTCGATGGATTGGTTTGCGGGGAGAATGGGGGCCATAGCCAAATTTGTGGAAGCCAAAACTTTGGATATTGTCCCCATGATCGTCTCACCTCCAGATAGAGCGACAGCGCCATGTTGCCACATCTGCGAAAAACCTTGGAAAACTGACGACAAAATTGTGATAGATCATAATCACTACACGGGAGCGTTCCGTGGATATGCGCATGCGCATTGCGATTTGAACTACAAAAAGACGTTCGTTGTGCCAATCATTTTCCACAATTTATCCGGATACGACAGCCATTTTATTATTCGAGATATAGCAAAAAGAGGTCGAATCAGCCTGTTGCCTGTCAACAAAGAAAAATACATTTCTTTCACCCAGTACGATGGCAACACTGACTTTAAATTTCGATTCATTGACTCATTTCGCTTCATGGGCATGAGCTTGGAGCATTTGGTGCAAACATTGACCATCCATGACTTGAAGATTTCAAGGCGCGAATTTGCCCATTGCGATGCCGACCGGTACGAGTTACTCACTCGAAAAGGGGTATTCCCATACGATTTCATCGATTCGATGGAGAAATTTGAATGCCCAAGTTTGCCGGCGCGCGATCAGTTCTACAACAAGTTGAACGATTGTGGCATCACCGATGTCGAATACGAGCATGCGCAGAACGTGTGGCGGTCGTTCAACTTGACAACACTGGGCGAGTACTCTGACCTATACATGAAAACCGACATATTGGTCTTGGTGGATATTTTCGAAAATTATCGAAATATCGGCCACGAGACGTATGGGTTGGATCCTGCGTGGTATTACACCCTCTCTGGATATACGTCGTCCTGTATGTTGAAGTACACCCAGTGTAAATTGCAGATACTGAAAGACGTCGACATGCTTCTCTTTGTAGAGCAAGGAATTCGCGGCGGCATCAGTCAGTGCTGCAACAGATTCTCCTAGGCCAATAACAAGCACATGGGCGAAAGGTATGACGCCTCCAAACCGTCAACGTATTTGCTATATCTCGACGTGAATAATCTGTACGTTTGGGCCATGATGGAATATCTTCCGTACGATGGCTTTAAATGGCTCGAAAATGCAGCCTATTTCGATGTGTCGCAAGTGTCGGACACCTCGCCCATCGGCTACATTTTCGAAGTCGATTTGGAGTACCCCGAACATCTGCATGACAGACACAAAGATTTGTCTTTGTGTACCGAGCACCGTACACCGTCAGGCTCGAAATTACCAAAATTAATGACCACGCTGTACAACAAGGAAACATATATTGTGCACTACAGGGTGTTGAAACAAGCACTCAAACACGGACTTGTACACAGGAAAATCCACAAGGTGTTGCAATTCAATCAGTCGGCGTGGCTGCGTCCCTACATTGAATTAAATACGAAATTACGCTCTCAAGCAAAAACTACTTTTGGCAAAAATATCTACAAACTAGCCAATAATGCAGTGTTCGGGAAAACCATGGAAACATACGGAAGCCCCGTGTGATGAAAATGGTCTTCAAGTGGGAGGGACGATATGGCGCAAAAAATATGTTTGCCTCGTCGCTATCAAGATGGCAAAGACGGATTTGTTATTCAATAAGCCCTTGTACATAGGAATGTCGATTCTCGATATTTCCAAGGTGTGCGTGTACGATTTCCATTACGGCTTCATGATGGAAAAGTACACGCACGATCAGTGCAAATTGATGTATACGGATTCTGATTTGCTCATTTATGAAATTAAGTGTGATGATATTTGTCGGGATTTGATTAGCAGTCACATTGAAGAATTCGATACGAGCGACTACCCAAGCAACAACCCATTTGACATTCCCCTCGAAAATAAAAAGTACCCGGCTTGATGAAGGACGAAGCCAATGGTCGTATCATGACAGATTTCGTTGGGCTTCGATCAAAGTTGTACACCTATAAGCTACAAGGTGGAAAAACCGTAAAGAAATCCGAAGGAGTCAAATACAGCGTTGTCGAAAATCACATCAATTTTGAAGATTATGTGGAATGTCTGAAAAACAATGTGGAAAAAATAACTTCGCAACGCTGTATTCGATCCTTTTCTCACAGAGTTTTTAGTGTAGAGTGAACATGTGAACATGTTTTTTCAGAGAGCACATACCCACACACGCACACACACCACCACTTTGAAAAATTTATGCTGTCTGCAAGTAGTCAGATGTGCATCATCAATAGTTGAATTCATCGATGCCTCACCTCTACCATGGACGCTCACTGATCGAATTTTGAAAATGTTTGCCGATGAAAAATGGGTACAGATCTATAAGCAGGCTCAGAACGTCAAACGAAATTTCAATGATTTGAGTCACTTAGAGTACACGAGAGAAATCAGCTTTGAAGATAGGTGTGGAGCTCTCAAAAATCAAGACTGGGAGGGTCATTTGCACGAAGACCAATACTGTGTGTGGGCGAATGCATTTCGTATTCCAATATATAATTTTCGATTTTACCGCACTTGCTATAAAGCATTCAGAAGGGCTATGCAAAACCATCCAGTTCACAGCATCAGAGACCATCAACATATGGTGTTCGGTGTAAAGTATATGGACAATATATATCAATGTTGCAAATTTTGGTGTCACAACATATTTGATGAAGTACTGTTTACTTTGAAAACGAGCAGCCAATGCTACTGTGACCTACATCTGCGTGGTGGTGGTGAGCCCTACGGATTAGATCTCACATATAAACGCTTCATAGGCTGAGGATTCAGAATTCGATGAATGAGATTGCCAAACACACACACAAAATTTCAAGAAAATGTTAAATGAAAATGCAAGAAATTGTGCTCTTGTTTGTTTCTTTCCACACAAAATCCCACATATTTTTATAGGTCATTTTTGCATAAAAAAGTGGCACTTTTCGCGCAAAAAAGTATAATTTTTTTATACGAAAAAGTGTTACTTTTTTATTAAAAAATGTGTAATTTTTTATGCAAAAAAAGTTTATTTTTATGCAAAAAAGTGTCACTATTTCATGCAAAAAAGTGCCTGTATTTCCATTCAAAAATACATTCTTATGGGAAAATGGCTATTTTTTTATAAAAATTTTTTTCGAAAATTGACATGGTGAAAAAAGCCGAGTGAAAGCTGAGTGAATGCTGAGTGACTCAAAATTCACTGAAAATGCTTCGCTGAAATCCTTCCACCATGTCAATTTTGGGTGTTTTTTTTTTATTGAAAAAATTGCCACTTTTTGCATAAAAAAGGGCACGTTTTTGCATCAAAAATGATACTTTTTGCATCAAAAATGAGCATGTTTTTGGAAGCAAAATATGATGAATAATTCAATAAAAAATGTGATACTTTTTTGCATTTAAATTGGCATGTTTAAAAAAAAAATGGGGAAGAGGATTTTCGAGTAGCAAAATTAAAATCAAAAATATTCTAAGATATATATATTTTTATAAACGTATTGATGGGTGATCTACAAACTACGCATGTGTCGCAACTGATGGCGCACTGTTAACAGCACGCCAAGTGTCTACATGGCATAAACAATACATTTAGTTCATTCACAAGACATACACGACACATCATCACCGTGTTCTGTGAGTCTATGTTTATGACATCTGTGGTCACTTTACTGCTCATGTCACCTTTCATTTGTCGTTCTTCTGGAGCAACATCAGCGCCATCTGTCGGTGGTGGTGGTGGTGGCGGTGTCATCCATGTGTCTTCTGTCACTCTGCTAATGACATCTGACACTCTTGGTACTGGAGGGACATCAGCACCATCTGTCGTCGGTCTGTGTCTGTGCCAGTGAAATAATTACGAACTAAATCACAATGGGGGCTCCATCGACGATGGTCAGCCATAGGATCGTCATTGGGTAGCCATCTGAACCCTTCTACTTGGCACGAAATATATGCAACTACATCTTCCGAACCGGTATACGTAAGGCCTGCTTCGGCTAACTTACTTGCAGGAAATGTCGAAGTCCAGCTTCAAAACGAGTCGAGTCTTGTTTCGTACTGCTGCATCTCTCTCTCTCTCTCTCGGCATACACACAGACACACTGCACACTGCATACTGAATTAAAACGCCTTCTCTGCTCTCAATATATACATATATTTCGTTTCGTAATCAAACATTACTTTATCCGGAAAATAGCATAGGTATTCACGAAAACATAGATGTTTATCATCTTTTGATGATATAGTACACAAGTTTATAGCCTCATCAAATGACAAACCATTGTTTTTAGCTAGAGTTTTTGCACTGCCTAATAAATCGTGATAATATTGACTAAAGTTCATATTCAATGGATATTCAAATCTTGTCGCCATCACAGTAGCATCTAGATGTAGGATTTCTTGAACATCCACTTCCGTCAGGTAGAAGTAGGTGTCATTCTTGGAAACTCGCACTTGTTGACTCTCTGCATACGTGTGTAATTCCAAATCCATAACATCGTCCCAGTCCAGTTTGATTCGGCTAGTCTTGGCTGCTGCTGCTGCTGCATTCGGACCATTTCGGCTAGTGTAAAGCAACTGATTAATGGCCCCCACGAATTGGCCCCATTCAAACATGCTGAAAGACAGGCACACGAGTTTCACTGCAGGCACGAAACTCCGAGCAAAACTTATGCCGCATTGCAAGCTCAAAACGTCGGTGTTGCGAAACTCGTAGGTGGCGTTGCACGCGAAGAAACGTTCCGCTTTGATGGCCTCCTTGTACATGTCACATATTCGATCTAAATCTGCCATTCGATCTGCCCACTCTCGGTCCGATGATGATGACAATGATGATGATGATGATGAAGCTGACGCCGCCGATGCCACCGACGCCGACTCGTAACCAGAGGACTCTTCAGAAGACTCGACAACGACGTTGTTCACTGCACCAAACATGTTGACTGACTAATCTCTCTGCACCGTTCGACATCGGTTTATTCCTCCGCTGCCACCGCCGCCATCACCCCCCACCCTCACCCCCCACCCTCACCCCATACACCGGCTCGAGTTTCTACGTCGTCTAGAGCTGAGAGACGACGACGATGAAAGGCCCCCTCTTCCAGTTGAGATTGTGCCAATTTTCCATTGAATTACATGGATTTGTCGCATCAATCCAACTGTTGTGCCTACTATCGAACTCCAGCCATTTCACAAGTACTTCACGATCCTTACGCCTGATGATTTTTTCCACTAGATAGACTTCGGGATTTTTGTTTTTTGTAGTTCTTGTTCGTAGAAAGCGCCGCTGATTGGTCGCCCTTCCAAGTCCTCTAGCAAATACGTGATTGGTTGGGTGATTTTCACTTTGACAACTTTGAATAGTTCCGTAGTCCAATTAGGCGTATACCCTTTTTCGAAAAAATGCTTGGCCTTGCTAATTCTCACGAAATCGCCAATTTTGAATTTTTTTCGACCAGCATGTTCGGCATTTTCATACGTTGACTATACACCTGTTTTTCATTGTCTTTTGTGACGTCACACGGTTTCATGCCGATCGTTCGATGTTTGCGCTGGTTGTAGTTTTTGGCAATGTCCGACAAAATGTCCAGCCATTTGTAGGTACCGTTCAAACTGAAATACTTGAAGAGTTTCTCCTTGAGAGTACGTATAACCCTCTCTGCGATCGCGGCTTTCTTCACGGTATACTTGCTGTAGTGTTTGATGTTGTACTTTTTCAGGAGAGTCTGAAAGCTGGAGTTGTAAAATTCAGTTCCGAGATCTGATTGGAGGAGCTTGGGACATCTTTTCGCTTTCGATAATATGTCACTCATCGCTTCGGTGACGTCTCGACCAGTTTTGGTCTTCAAGGGGTGCACCCATAGGTACTTGGAAAAGGTGTCAATCACCACGAGGATATAATTGAAGTTTTTATTGGCTTTGGAGTATTTTTGAAGATCAGCCAAATCCATCTGCCACAGATCGTCGAGTCCTTTGATGATGGTACGTCTGCGAGGAGAATTCCTTCTGGCTGGAGCATGAAGCTCATCAACCAATTGTTTTTTCTCAGATGATGATGACGTCATTTTGCTAATGGCGGAGCCAATACACTAACTGCACTGGGAGTTACACCTTCTACTTAAGAGGCTGGAATATCAACAATATCCAGTGCCAATTTATCCAAGCGTTTCTTGGTATTTTCATGCTTTTTCATCGAAAGTGACATGAATTTCATCACTCGAATATCCAAAGCTGTTAGATTGTTTTTGGTGGTGTCCAGCTCGTCTTTGAGTTTGTGTATGACGTCATCTTTGAGCTTCTGTATGACGTCATCAACGTATTTTTTGTTGGCAATATCATTGAGTGCACTTGGCGTTTCCACATAACATATTTTCACATGTTCAGCATCAATGTCCCCATTTGTCGTATAGTTGAGTATAACGCCAGGGAAATGGTAGGGCTGCTGCTGCCGTGCACGGCGAGCTGACGAAGTTTGACCGAACTTGTTGATGCTCATGATGCGACTGTGGCATGCAAAAAAATTTGTAAGCTTTTATTTATCGAATAAAGCCTGCTTCACTCAGTTCATTGATGATGGCCACGATCTCGTTGTCGGTAGAGGTGCTGCCGGCATTTTTGGCGGCTACCAGAAGCCTAAACCTGTCAACGAGCTCGTTCACATCGTCCCAGTACACGTATTCTATGGATTTCGAGTTGTATGTTAACTGATGTGGGATACCACTGCCGTCGGTGAAACGACCTCGACCTCCACCACCACCACCTATTTTTGATTGAGGATCTTTGAACATTGGTCGAATTAACTGTTCGTATTTGGCAGTCTGAGATGGATTCAATCTACCTCGCGCATCTACATGCGCACCTGTAGCTGTCAAAATTTGCTTGTATGCAACCAAATCGGATTTAGCATATTTGGGATTTTTGTAGAAAATCAAACTATATAGTCCCGGAGTGCCCTCGTATGTTACACCATCAATGCGAATGTCCCCCGTATCTTTGTCCATCAGCTTTCTACCGAGCAACCATTGCGCTCTTGGTTTGTCGTAAATGGGGCCGTAATTCACATCTATTTTGCCGGATTTGGCTCGATGTTCATTCACGAATTCAGTTGCTACTTCGGGATAAACTTCCAAGTAGTCATCCTCATCATCATCATAATCACCATCATCTGTGTGGTAGCTTTCTTCGTCTTCTTCCTTTTTCATAAAGTCTGGAGTCGATGGTGCAGGTTCCTGTTTCTCATCTTTTTTCACTGTCAGTAGTGACCGCTTGGTGAGTGGCGGCACTGCCGCACTCAATCTTTTCAGCGGTACCGTAATGGGTTTGAATAATTTACTCAGAGCTTCATCATGCTCGGATTTTCCGAGTTTCAGACTCAGATACTTTTTTCGCACAATTTTCGATAACTGATTGACTTGATGTTTGCGTTCAACTTTAGCAATCTCCGTCTTGATGCGGGGTGATGTGGTCGGTGCCATGGCTTCAGTACGAATGCCGTGCTACCTCGCATAACATTTGTATATATTTGTCAAAGCCCAGGCGGTAGCGCCCTTTGTTCACATCAAAGTCTTTGACAATGACCAAAGATCCGAATTTTTCCTTCCAACAAGTGGCGCACATGCGGCGAAATTCCTTAAAGGTGTAATCCGGAGAGACGTGCTCGTCGAAGGCGTGCTTCAAATTCATATTGTCTTGACGAAAAAGCACTATAATGTTGCAATTGTCCCTGATCAGCTGTTTGGGTATTTTCGAGTAGGTTTGACATAAGTAGGTTGGGTCAATACCCTTGTGGCGTGCCATGGCATAGAACTCTCTGATTTTATTCTGTTTGTCACACGCCACATCGTCAAACATGAAAATTGAGTTTTCTTTCGCCTTTGACATATCGATTACCTCGTCGTTGTCCCTGTATGGAAAATAACCTACGCCCTTGACTTGTTTGAGTACATCGTGCAGTAGCTGAACAGCAGACTGAGTACAGCGTTGGTCTTGCCACATCCGCTGGGGCCACAAAATATTGCTGTGTGTGTGTGTGTGTGTGTGTGTGTGTGTGTGTGTGTGTGTGTGTGTGTGTGTGTGTGTGTGTGTGTGTGTGTGTGTGTGTGTGTGTGTGTGTGTGTGTGTGTGTGTGTGTGTGTGTGTGTGTGTGTGTGTGTGTGTGTGTGTGTGTGTGTGTGTGTGTGTGTGTGTGTGTGTGTGTGTGTGTGTGTGTGTGTGTGTGTGTGTGTGTGTGTGTGTGTGTGTGTGTGTGTGTGTGTGTGTGACGCCAAATTTTGTGAGAAAGCTACTACTTGGCTGGTCACCACAACCATGAAGGCCAAACGTAATTTGGGAATGGGTCTGAAGAAGAAGAAGACTGCTGCTGCTGCTGCAAAGCCAAAGTCTTTCCGTCGAGATGTGGTTAAGAAAATCACCAAGACTCTGCGAAAAACTCTGAAGCCTGATCAGCTGAAAGATTTGAGTGCGAAGGCTCTGCGAAAATCCTCCTTCGTGGCACTGCGTGCTGCCCGTGCTCAAGTGAAAAAATTAGGTGGCCGAAAAAAATCAGAGTACCCCGAATAATACCGTTCGAAGCGAAAAGCGGTGGTGTGCTGCCTCTGCTTCCGATATTCGCCGCCCTGGGAGCGCTGGGCTCGTTGGCAGGCGGTGCCAGCACCATAGCCAGGACCATCATCTCCTCGGCCAATGCCAAAAAGAAATTGGAGGAAGACAAGCGTCATAATACCGCAATGGAGAGCATTGTTGGTGACAACAAAAATGTAGGAGGTTCCGGTTTGTTTCTGCGCAAGACCGCTAAAGGCGGCTACGGTTTGTTTCTCAATAAGAAATTTTCAAAAAACTCCCGCGGAAGTTGCCCAATAGAGCGTTGTACTATGAGGAATTACTTAAATATGTGAAACGTCTGATAATACCTCATTTCATTGGTGTTTTCATGCGAGACAACTTACCTCGATCCTCATCATCGAAACTTCCCAAGTACAGAGAATGCGCAATCATCAATCTGGACTCGAGCAGGAATCGCGGAACACATTGGGTAGCTTACGTGAAACGTGAACATGTGGTGAAATACTTTGACAGTTTCGGCAATTTGAAGCCGCCGGTGGAATTGGTGCGATATCTGGGTAAAAAAGTGAAAATCTTCTACAACAACGATCGCTATCAGACATTCAACCAAGTTGATTGCGGTCATTTGTGTTTGAATTTTCTATACGAGAACTCACTCTAAGTGTGCGCGCGCGCGCGAAAATTAATAGAAAAGTGGTGACCTTTAATGACGAGCGCAATGAGGTTCATTATATGGTGACGTGGCGTTTTGCATACAGAACTTCGCACAAATCGTATTGGATGCAAGTGGCCTTGGACAGGATACGTTTCGCTAGACGAATAGCGCGAGCCTCACGCGTCTTGAATCCCATACTAGACTCTGAGCACAGAGCGCACATATGGAATGGTTTAAATAGAAGTACATAACCCCATCCAGTGACAGTCATGTCTTTGCTGTTGACAGTGACAGGTCAAACTTCGACGCTAACCGCAGACTTTTCTACGCCGCTCCAATTGGACGAAGATAGCACTTACGGCTTGGCATTGATTGGTTTCCATTCATTCAACAGCATACCGAACATATTGAGTGGTCGAGTCTATTATTCTGTCAAAGGAGTGCCATCTATTAGCATCATTCAAATACCGACTGGGTGTTACGAAATAAGCGACATTGCCAAGTTTATATATATACACATCGAGAGGCCGAAAGAAGCAAAGAAGAAGAAGAAGAGAGCCGTAGTGTCTAGTGACGTTGGCGGCGTCGACGACGATGACGACGGTACCAACAAAAGCAAGGCTTTGTTCTCTCTCAAACCCAACACTAATACGCTGCAGTGTGAGATATACAGCAAGCTCTATATCATCGATTTTCGTCCCAAGGATTCCATAGGACGATTACTGGGTTTTTCCCCGAGACTATTGGAGGCTGGAAGCGTTCCCTCATCCGACCTACATGTGAACATTATCAAAGTTCGAACTGTTCACATCGATAGTAACATCACATCAGGAGCCTTCTTCAACAATCGCCCGACTCACACCATATACGAGTTTGTCATTCGAGAAGACCCCGGCTTTGCCATCGACGAAATGCCCTCGAATTTGATTTACCTGCCTGTGAACAAGACGGAAATACACAACTTACCTTGAATATTCTCGATCAGGACTGTTGCAGTGTGAATTTCCATCATTAGAGACCATCATTATACGACTTGTGCTGCGCAAGTTGTCATAAAAATGGGGTTGGTATTTGATCAGAATGATGATGATCATGCCTTTGGGCATAAAAGTGCAGAGGGTGCTGGCATCAAATCAGTCGCGCAGACGCAGTCGAAGAGAGCAGACGCACACACTCTGTCTCACTCCAGCATACACTTTCTCCAATCGCAAGGACATCATGTTATCAAGACAAGTGTTCGACGTGTACAATCATCCAAAGTTCGACGGATCCATCAACAGAGTTGAGACTCGAACGCACCACCCGTACGTCAAGTCCTTTCAAAATAACATCATCAAAATTGTCATTCAGCAGAGCGATGTGTGGATACTGATGAACGATGCCCTTGTGTTCATAGAGGGCTCTCTGACTCGTACCGGAACGGGCAATGTTAGATTTATCAATAATGCCGACGCATACCTTTTCGATGCCATCTACTATGAAATCAATGGCAAAGAGGTGGACTCCGTTCGATCGCCGGGTATAGTGAGCACCCTTCGCGGCTATACTTGTTACGAGGAAAATGATGTGTGACACTTGAGCACAGCCGGCTGGACCTATCCTGGCGGAACGGTTCACAACGCCCCCGACGGTTCGTTCGCCATGTGGATCCCGCTTAAGCATTTGTTGGGCATATTCCATGACTATAGATATGCCATCATTGGACGACAGTGCATTCGCTTGGTCAGAAGTAGAACTGATAACAATTGCATGCTGATAGAGGAGGTGGCGAATCCAGTAGTCGAAGCCACCACAGCCACACTGATGATCACGAGCGTTGTACTCAGAGTCAAACATGTGGTGCCCAATGACGACATCCATCTGAAATTGCTGCAGTCCATCAAAACAGACGCTCCTGTAGTGATTTCGTATCGCAAGTGGGACAAACACGAGTTGCCTGCACTCACTCAGGGTTCCACCAAGGAAGTTTGGGCTGTGAAAACTTGCACGGCCATGGAGAGTCCCCGATTCGTCATTGTGGCCTTCCAAACAAATCGGATTTGCAATGTGGCTCGAGATGCGTCCTATTTCGATCACATCGACATCAGCGACATACGCCCAACTATGAACAGCGATACTTACCCGCATGAACGTATGCACTTGGAATTCAACAGAAACAAATTTGTCGAAGCCTATCGAGCCTACACGGAATTCTATCCGAGCTATGCCAATTGTCCGAAGAAGCGCCCTCTACTCTCTACGGAGCATTCAAAAGCAGAGCGACCGTGTTCGTAATAGACTGTTCCCGCAGAGCGGAATTCATGAAATCCTCCACTGTCGATGTCAAACTTTACATCGAGGCCAGAGTCGGATTTCCTGCCAATACTCGAGCCTATTGCTTCATCATTCACGACTGTATGCTGGCACACTTGCCCTTGAGCGAGATTGTACGCCGTCTGTCATAAAAAAAATAGTGACATACAGTATTAGCAGTAAGTGTTGGGGGAATCCACTCTTTGTTTGTGTGTATGTAATGCAGGCATCGACAGGTCGAGATCTCTGTGTGTGTGTCTCTCAGTTAATCAAAGCAGTGAATCAGTTCAACAATCATCAAACAAACAAAAACAACAAGATGAAGGTCGTAGCCTGTGACATTCAGGGTTTCACTGTGGGCGGTGAATTTTAACCCAAAGAGCTTGCCATCACCGACGGGCATCGCACAAACCACTTTTTATTCAAAGCCGTAGTGCCATTCCATGACCTGAGCGAAGCAGATAAACGGCAAGTACGATATTTGGAGAGAAATATCCACGGCATTCCATACTCTGATGGCTATGTCGAATTCAACGAGATCCAGGAAGTGCCGCGTCCCATCGTCGAGGCTGATGTGGTGTGAAGGGTAATAAAAAATTCGATTTTTTGCTGAAGTGTGTGCTCGATCTGCCTAAGAGACCACACATCGTCGACATTGCGGCTACTACAAGTACAGTCATCACAACGCCTCCACCGACACTCGAGAAGCAAAGCCCGCTCTGTTTGAATCATATAGCATCCGGAGAAATAGAAGTGCATTGTGCCGTGAGACACTGTTTCGAAGTCTGGCAATGGATATTGTCACACCTGATATGGTGAGGCCCCACGGCGATCACGACGACGAGACTCCTATCAATCGGCACTTGCAAAATTTGCGCGAGCTCTAGGCGCACATAGCAGAGTACGAGCACAAGCTGTGTATTTTCAAACGCTTCCAAAATATGCAAATTAACGATGGTAAATGGATGGGGCAGCAGCAGCAGCATTCACCGATCCACTATGTTCCGCCGCCGTCGCCGCCAGTATCAAATCCATGACGTCAGCAACACCAAGACTAGCCGAAAACACACGAAATATTACTATTCATTATGTATTATTATTCATATTGTATTATTATTATTACTATGTATTAATAGATGTATAAAACCAATTTTTCTCGATTTATTTTGCGGATCGAATGAATGAGAGAGAGAGACTGAAAGAAATACGAGTCATGTACATTGAGCAATGGTGTATGTGTGTGTGTGTGTTCCTCTCAGTGTATATATTTGAGTGACATATACGCTGTTTCTCAGTGTACATTGAGCTGTCGTCACGATGACAACAAATTATATAATTCTAGCAGCCGTTCTGTCGAACGTACTGTATATTAGCCCGCCATATGAGTACAGCGAGGTATTGGTATCGTATTTGCACGACGATGATTCGAGTACTTCTAACTGGACGAAAATGACTCAGGCGCTATCCAATGATGGATATTTGCCTGTGTTGAGAGCCGAAATCCCGATGAACACCTCATCGTACAGACTGCGGAAGATTTATACAAATCACACCTATAGCGATACGCAGTGGCTTTCGCTGAAGATGTCTTACCCCTCTAGCAGCAGCACTTCGAGACCATCGTCGTCGTCGTCATCGTCCCACCCAACTACCCAACCCGTGGACGTCAAGATTCAAGCCCCTGCTGCTGATCGAGAAAGTAAGGATTCCAAATGCGAGCTGTTGCCGACACTGCACGATTGGTTCATGTTTTTCGTGTCAATGGTTCTGAGTGTTCAAATATCCGAATCCATATATAGGTTTATTAAATCCATGCATCAACAATATTTTTTAATCGATAATGATAATGTATCTTCATACCACGCCACTGGCACTGAAGTGTAATTTTCTTATGTGAAAAATAAATGTATTTTTCTCGAACTGACCTTATTCATTTCAATGAATGCAAACAGACAAAGACAGACATACAATGCCATGGGTTAGAGTAAGACACTTAAAATGCCATGAATCGATCAATTTGGCTTCAAACTCGACTCTTTTATCTCTGCTGACTTATCATTTTCCTGGAAAACAAACATCTGAGACAGTAAACAACTCCAAGGTCAATTTAGCTCGAGCAGCATAAACAAAACACCGGATTTCCAGAAAAAATTTAGTTTTAATATCTTCTGCATGTTAATGGACAATAAATACTCGAAGATTGTCGAAACTATTGGAACCAACTAGACAGAGCACCTGCACATTGTACAAGAGAAGTGAGCGCAGATCTGGAGAGACTTTTTGTCGATCGGTGAATGATGCGCTTGGTACCATGTAATAGGCCAACGAGATCACCTGATCTTAATCCATTAGATTTTTATCTGTGGGAAATGTGCTACGGACGACTTGATTCCTTGAAGAAGGAAAGTTATGAGAGTGGTTTAAGTTAGTAAAAAAAATATTCATAGTGCCCCACTTTCTTTGACGAAAGCAAGACGTTAGTTAGCTCAGTGGGCGATAGGGTGAGTAAGGTTGGTAGTAGAATGAAAAGCAAATCATTTCCCTAATAAATATTTTAATAATAATAGTACCTTGCGGCCGTATGGGGTCGGCGTTAGAATAGCCCCATGGTAAATCCTGCCTGTCTAGAAAACCTCGAAGACAAAAATCCATAATCTCAAAGTGTAGACCGTGCCCAAGAGATAAATGGCACAGCGTCAGTGTGCTTGAAACGGTCACTTTGAAGTTTGAAGCAAATTCTCCCCTCCGCGGTAAACCTGCTTTACCACGGTTGTAGTATATTTCAGAGCTTACTCGTGGGATCTGCATGAATAATACAATTCCCGCTACAGATACGGAGATGCCCAACTCCTCAACAAAGGGGACCGGAGAAGGTGATATTCCGGCTTCATCAGGCACCCAAAGAGTCACGAATACAGGTAAAGAGACGACGGAATGAGTTCCTCGTTTCTTACTAATAAAGAAAAAGGGAGGAGATTTTAAAAATGAAAACCCATTTATAGTTAGTAAAACAATATACGGTATAATAGGAGAAACAAATAGCGTAAGAAAAACCAGCCTAGGTCTGCTGATAGAAACGAGATCCAATGCACAATCCAAGAGGTTGTTACAAATTAATAAATTTAAAAAGTAGAATTTATCCCTCATGCTACCTTGAATAGCTCAAGAGGATTCATATATCGTGAGGATTCATTGAATTGTAGTGCTGAAGAAATTATTGAAGAACTCCGTAGTAAAGGTGAAACAGAAGTCAAACGATTCAAGACAAGAAGAAATAGAATTTTGAGCGAAACATCAGGAGACTTGCTCACCTTCAACACACCTTAACTGCCAAAAACCATCGGTGTAGCATAATATCACCTTAATATAAAACACTACATCCCAACGCCTACCAGATGTTTCATCTGTCAACTTTTTGGACATACTGCAATTAGATGTGAAGCGGAAAGAAAATGTTCTTGTGGAAAACCACCACATGACCAAGTCAACAGTCTGTCTCAAGTCAGCCCAAATCCAGGGAAAGATCAGATTCACAATCAACCAACATATCGGTCATATCGGATGAAAGGAAATTAAATGACTCGTCTGAATATTCAGACGAAAGCAGAGATAGAGGAAACGATTTTCCCAATGAAACTTTAACCGGAACGCGATCAGTTTCTGGGAATAAAAAAACCAAGTAGGAACAAAAAACCTGATTATAGAAAATCATTCCAGTAACTTTAATTGAATTATTTATTATTGCAAGAAACACATTTGAAGCCTGATGAAATTTTTGAACTCAAGAGACAAACAGTCTACCATAAGGGAATACAACCAGACGTAAGAGCTAAAGGTGGTGTTGCAATCTATATCAAGGATTCGATATACTCAGAAGAAATAACTATCAATACACATCTTCAAGCAGTAGCAGTTTGTTTGCACCACCCCTTCAATCTAACAATAGCCTTGGTATACCTTCCCGAACAAAACTGGAATAAAATCGACCTGATTCATGTTTTTGATCAACTGCAACCGCCCCTTCTGGTAATGAGGGATTTCAATTCACACGAATAAGTTAGCAGACAACTTTGAAGTTGTCAGTAGCTCAGAAAACTACGAAGGGCCATTCCTAAATTACAAGCTTGAAGCAGAAAAACCTCTGAACTTTGATATCGATACCGATCAGTCTGTCAACATTTTATTTTCTTTGAACGAATTGAACAATGCCATAAGCGATTTGACAAGTACTTCGCCAGGACCAGACAACATCCCTTACGCCATGATAGTTCATCTTCCAGACAACGCAAAAACCCAATTGCTAAACCTATATAACACAATTTGGACAACAAGCAAATATCCTAAGAGATGGAAAGAAGCCATTTTAATACCACTCCTTAAAGACAACAAAGACCGATCATCAACCAGTAGCTACCGAATAATAGCACTTACCTGTTGTTTCTCTAAAGTCCTTGAAAAGATGATAAATGTCTGGCTGGTATGGTATCTTGAAACGAAGAACCTCTTATCACAACATCAGTTTGGTTTTCTCAAGAACCACTCTACAGTGGACGCAATAACTTACTTAGTTAATGGGATCAAAATGGGATCTATGTCTTGAGAAGGCCTATGATATGACATGGCGTTACGAAATATTGAAAACAATTCATGATTGGGATAGAGAATATATTCCAGAATTTACAGAAAACTTCTTGACAGACAGAAAATTCCAGGTAGAAATTGGGACCGCAAAATCCACAGTACGTTATCTTCAGAATGGTATTCCACAGGGCTCGACTCTTAGTGTAACTTTGTTTGCTATAGCTATTAATGATATTGCGAAGCTTTTGACATTTCCCATTGATATGTGTTTATACGTGGATGACCTTGTTATATTTTCTACGAGTTTTCCATTCCAAATCTTGCAGAGACGTCTCCAAAGTGCGATAAAAACCGTCGTGGATACTGCAAGCATGAGAGGGTACCGTTTTTCGAAACAGAAATCGACTGGATTACACTTCACCAAGTCTACAAGACGTATTACTTAGTACAACTTAAAAATGGAGGACATTCCAATTAACAACAAAACTACCAAATTCCTTGGTATTACTCTTGATAAGAGACTAACTTGGCGCGCCCACATCGACGACCTTATGATAAGATGTAGAAAATCCCTAAATGTCCTGAAATGTATATCACATATACGATGGGGAGCGAACAAGAACGTCATAATTACCATATATAAAGCTCTTATACAAACCAGAGTGGATTATGGTGCAGTTGCATACGCATCAGCCTCCAAATCATCTATGAATCTGCTCGATAGGCTGTTGACCTGTGGATTAAGGTATGCTTCTGGAGCATTTAGAACAAGCTCTGCAGTAAGTTTGCAGGTTGACACTGATGTAATACCTCTAAATATTCGACGGAAAGAAACGATTTTGAACTATGCAGCTGGTATATGGGCAAAAAAAACACCGTAACTACCCCATCCTCTTTGGAAATTTGAAATTGAATGCCATTGGCAGCACCACAACCTCAGATCAAGAAGTGAACTCTAGATTGGCTCGATGCTATGTAAACACCGTACTCAATGAAGCAAAGACAAATGTGTTTATTTACAATTCACCTCTAGTCTCTGCTGTTTACAAAACATCTACCCTCTGTTGTCAAATTGATTAATGAAAAATCTGAGCTCGGTAAGTATCAAGCAATGCGTAATTTCATATTCCGGTGTATTACTCTGGGCGTTCTAGAAATTTTTTTTTTACAAAAAGTTCGAAAAAAATTTTCTCTTCAAAGATACAATATGTCGTTTTCAACTGATAAAATAGTAGGCACTCTGAAAATTAAAGGCGGTTACCAGAATTATCTCACTCTTGGCAACACCGCTTGTTGCATTGGTCGCGATTGGGTTGACGTATTTTCTTGTTGTTTTGATTAGGAATTTTCTCTGGGTTTCCAAGAGTTTTCGTGTTTTTTTGATGTTCATAAACATGTTTACGTGAGATTTGTGATACTTTTAATAGTAGAGCAGTGGTTTAGTGAGATATAATGTTGAAATACTGCTTTGTTTACAAAACAACGATAGTCAACAAACATTCCACAGGTGACCTAACAGTGGCGTGTCGGACGAAGAATGTAAACGTATTCTTCAGATATAATATTGAAGTGGAATAGATAATAATAATGAATAATTCATTCATACATAAGTTTCCTACTGACGAGAAGTTGCAAATATGGTGTGATGTTCTCGAATTGGATCCTTTGAGATTGAAGAAATATTTGTATATACCTATGTTCGTAAGGAAGAACACTTTTGAGACCAGAAGCCATTACTGATGTACAAGCAGTTGAGAAGTGATTTTGCGAAATAGAGTGTTATTATTTCACCCCAAAGATTATTTTTGGGGCCTGAGTAAACTGGTAACATGGCAAAGACAGAGACAAGCTGAATCATGCTTTTACCAACACAGTTTTCACAAAATCAAATGGAAAATTTTTGAATAGTTTATTTGGTATACATTAATGCTTGTTTTTCCTTACTTACTTAAAGTGATAATTGTTAACTGATACTTTATAGTTAATAATTGTTCCTTGATGCTGCATAAATCCACCCTATATCTGAAAAATTAAGCAACTCCAGAAACTCCAGAAAGTGTAGGAGGGTAAAAAATTCATTCTCCTCAAAAAGTTACTTTGTTTATCAATTTTACTTGTAAAGAAAAATTATTCAGTTATCGTCAACTTATTGTAGGCAGGTATTTCTTATTTACCTCAAAGAAATAAGGTGAACATTTCATGATATTGAAAACTTGTCAATTAAATATTTCTCAGAAAGATTAATTGCTCAAGAAAGTTTTTGTTTTAGTTCAAACCTGATATGTAGATAGTTAATGAATTTCACCAAATAGTTCTCATGAAAGGGATATTTCCAAGGATATGAAATACACTGAAGAGTGTAGGTGTAAAGTGAGTTGGCCTGTTCCATTAGGACTTATTGTAGCTCCCAACAGTGCTACATAAAAACATAGGAATATTGGAATAAAAATACTTGAATTATTGAAACACGTGAACTCAAATATGGAATCACAGCTACATATGAAAAAATATTAAGATACAAAATTACAACAGGAAATTTATAAATGTCAATCAAGTAATGATGCAATGTATAGTAAATACATATATTTTTTCTCAACTGTTTGTATCAGTATAGTTTTTCATTGGTGCATATACAGGAATAAACGCAAACTTTTTTGATTCATGATGAAAATTGTCACATGAAACTAGAGTTTTAGTAATTTTTTCGTCAGAAATGATATCATCGAATTATTTTCCAAGTTATGTTGTTGTGGCTGTGATTCAGTTTTGAGGCAAAAACATGTTTTTCCCTTCATGTACTTTATAATATCTGTTGAAAAACGGTTTCTTAACTAATATTTATTCTTTTTCGTGCTTCATTAAAGAATGGTGATCTGCACAACATAAAATTCCCAGTGAGAAACTCGTTTATAGCTTGTTTGAATTATTTAATTTAGACCATTAATGCTTTATGTCTGATCTCTGAATACCCCTAGATTCCAATTATGGATAGAATAGAATCATAAATCACAAAACTCCTTACCACAAAAAACTTTCCTCCACTTTGAGTCCTTTGATTGTGAATAAAAGCAACCATTTCTGACCCTAAAATCCCCTCACGCCAATTTCAAACTGAATCAGACTATAAAAATTAAACTTTGTCCTCTATGATTTTTTCATCAATCGCATCAAATGGGTACACGATTGTTTTTGGAGTTTACCTATTATTAGGATCGCAAATTATAAAAAATCAACCGTAATTTTGAATGACCTACATATCGATGACAGAATTTGATCGATATTTGAATAAAAAATTACAACGAAAATTTTTCTGAGCTCTATAAACCTTTCTAGATATCGATTTTAAATTTTCAGACATATCCGTTAATCCACTTGTTGCTGCTCACATACTACATTTGCATTGCATTGGTGAAATTCTTACATTCATCCCACGATCAGACTAAATAAAGGTATATGCTTAAATTCTTTCCTCACGAAATTAAATAATGTTGATCCCCTTAAAAAAGCACGGCACTGTGCAAGAGGTGTTTTGTTTTGGATCGACCGTCAGAAACCCAAAACATAACAGTCTCCGCTTGAGTTATCTTCGGTTCACAACTTCATTTGTATTTACGGCATTGGGCCTATCTAAGGTTTACTTCTTGATCTGAGACCACAACTAAAATTCCAGCAACAACTGTAGGAAAGGCTCAAAGTGTCTGCAATGTCGACTTTTCTTCAGTGTTTCCGAAGAACTTTTGCGAAGAACCTACCTGGATAATACATCCAGCTAAGGTAATCAGAGATTTGCTGATACATAATAAACGAGAAACGAATCCTGATATAATCAAAATTCATCACAGAGAAATATTAGAACAACATTTGGGCGCTATCGTTATTTATACCGATGGATCGAAGAATAAAGTAGGGACAGCTTGTGCTATACATTTCAACGAAGAAAGCCATTCTTGGACCCTTCATAGCGCTGCTAGTGTTTACACAGCAGAACTGTATGACATATATCAAGCGCTATTATTGGCAAATTCAATAAGTTGCCAAAGGTTTTTGATTTGTTCAGATTCCCTCAGTTCTCTCGATGGCCTGGCGAATAACTTTTCGAAAGACCCTCTTATTGAACAACTAATTGCACTCAGGCATAGTATTTCCCTAGAAAACAAACTCGTGATATTTGTTTGGTGCCCCAGTCATGTCGGAATTGTGGGTAACGAAAGGGCTGATCGAGCAGCCCAGGAAGCCTGCTTTTCTCCTTCAAACACGATTCCGATAAGACCCCAAGATTTCAAAAATGCTATAAAAGAGAAATATATCAACCTTTGGCAGCAACAATGCAATGGAAAAGCATAGAAATTGAAGAGCATAAAATCCTCAATTGAAAAGTGGTCTCTACCTACGAATATTTCGAGAAGGGATCAAATAGTAATCACAAGGTTAAGAATTGGACACACGAAGCTCACGCATTCCTATCCACTCTCGATTCTGGATCAACCTCTATGTGAAGCATGTCAAGTACCGCCAACTGTGAAACATATAATAGAATCATGACGATTGTATAATATATTCCGAAACCAAGCAGGAGTCCAAAACAATATTTCACTGGCACTGAACAAAGACTCAAAATCCATTGAAGCTCTCCTCATTTTTTGCAAAATCGGTGGTTTGATCAACAAATTATAAAACTCAGTGGATAACTGTGATGTTATTCCAATCATAATATAGAGGCTAATGGTCTTAAAAATCGATCCCACTTTGAATACTAAAAAGTAGTACCTTGGATTCCGCTGGGTTCGGAGGACAAGAAAAATCACTGGTTGTAAACACACAAGTGCTAATTACCACTTTCTAACCTTTCCCTACTGCGTATAACTTAATCGAATATATATCAAGTGCCCAAAGGGCTTGTTGTAGGTTGAAATGGTTCACAGGTATGCCTGAAGGGTTTCAAAATGTCTTCACTCATGTGCCTGAAGGGCTTTCAGTATAGAGATTATAATATTTTAAATCACAAGAAAAGGGTAGCGATAGGCGCTTATCCAGCCATGTTTATACTATACTCGTGATTTTTGAGTAGAGTGTAGCCGAAGTCTCCAGAAGTACGCAAGATGCTTTTTCGATGGTTGAAGTCCTGAACGGATGGACTTTCTTCTACAACTCTGCCATAGAACCGTGGGGTACACCCATACTAATAAAAAACAGAAAACTCTCGAACTGTACAAAAAATGGACTACTACTAAGCTTGGGGCCCCTACCAAAATGCCTGGTAGCCTTTCATACAAAGTCTTGTAGCCTCCACTGAAAAGCCCTGTTAAAGGACTATTCTAGCCTCCACGAAAAACAAAAGTCCTGTTAAAGGAATCAAAAGAATCTCCTAACCTCCATGAAAAAGCCCTACGAAGAAAATTAATAATAAATCCCCTTCAAGTCATCGTGGTAGAAAAGTGTGTAGCACGAGGAACTTGCCTAGCTGTTGAATGTTAGTCGGGCTTGGAGGAAATAGTCGACGACGTGAGTGATGATCCCCTCAACGAGTTTTGAACGAATTCAAATTAAGCACCAACGCAAATGATTCTTTCATTGATCCCACCTTTCCTAGTGGATAGAGAAATAAACTATGACCTCAATAGAAGAATATGGCTGAGTGAAACTCACGTGTGATGGGGATTAATGTACCTGATTCCTCCAACATCTTCTCTACTTGTACCCCCTCTTATGTCATCACCGTGATCAGCGGACGTCAACAAGTTCTCTTGAACCGATATTCACCTTCATGTAGGAGAGCTAGTGAACCCTCCGAATAACGGGATCTCTGTAAGGCTAGAAATCTTTATAGTGATGGGCCATAGCATGCTAAGTACGGCAACCATCGCCTGGCGCGCATCAGCCCTGCACGTCATCAACCGCTATACTCTTGAAAGTGTAAATGAAATCTAAAAAAAAAACTTGTTGCTGTAAGCTTGAAATTCTTATACAATTTTGTTCTTTCATTGAGGAGTTCAAAAAAAATTGACAGTCGTTTTCAATGAGGACAAGTACCTAACAGGTGAACCGGAAGGTGTGTAGTAGGTATATGGATTGAAGTAAACTTCATTCTGTAAAATTGAAATTTTCATGGTACAAAGCAATATGTGTATCATAGAGAAGGGGTAGTAGTAATTTGGGGGAAGGGTGCTATTGCAGCCAGGCAAGTAGACCTTTTTTGCCATAGAAAGGAGTAACTAAACATGTCAAAGTGAAAAAAAATAATCGGAAACGGCTAGAAATAACAATAGGGATATACATCAAAATCCATGTCCCTATCCGACTTGAGCCACCCTGTATGATTTAAGGATTTTAAGATGGATCAGAAACATGGCACATGTATCTGTCGAATGGTATTATAGTTATTTTCTTTCAAATCTCATAATCGTGACGACAGTGATTGTTTTCGGCATGCATCTACAGATGCATATCATTACGTTTAAGTGGATGAAAGACAGTCATTATTATTGGATGGGTAGATGGAGGTTACTGAAATGCCTGAAACAAAGCACTTCACTGCCACTATTTTCCATAACTCAAGAATATGTTCGTTTTCAACAAAAGCGATGGAAATCGAGTGTTTTTTAATATTGTCACTCTAAAACGGGAATGCTGTCACAAACTAAATTTTTCGGAAAACTTCAACATTGTGTTGAGATCTGAAAACGTCAAAGACTACTTTGGTAGACGGTTGTGGGAAAAAATGTCTTGATGAAGATTAATAGGATTACAAAACTAGCAGTCGGAAGTTTGCTTCTGAATTCAACCCTATCATAATGAGGCTACGAGACTTGGGCCTTCGGCCCAAAACCGGCATCGCACCCTGCGGCCTCCCGAGTTTTGCTCGGTAGCTCGCCTGTCTCAATCCGGGCCTGCCTGTGAATTTTTTTATTTTGTATGCCTACACATGTAGCCATTCATACCATGATCTTTTGAATTTCCTAACGAACAGCACAATGATTACATATTTAAAAAAAAATGGATTTCAAAAAATCATCGATTTATATAAGAGAGAACTGACATGGACTCGTTGAAATATCTAAAACAATTGAAACATACCTCAGAATGAATAGTTCCAGCAGAAAGGCAAGTTCATATTCGATTACAAAGAATACTGATTGGTCAGATTTTTGGAGGCATATGAACAGACTCAAAGAAATCTTCTTCGCGAATTTAAGAAGGTACGTACAATGACAAGCGGTTCTGGTGTAATAAACCTTTTCTCTGACACCATCTGTCATAATAATTTACACCTGATATACCATCTGCAAGACGCCGGTGTACTCTCTTTTCGTGGTTAAGCCAGAGCAGTGCAGAGTATTAGGCTACGACCTACTCCTACTCGGGTTCAAATCTTGACACCTTCAACTTCGACCCTGATATTACCAATCTCAGTCAGATCTCAGCAGCCGAAATCTAAACTTCAACAAAAGACGTCACGTCGCCGATACTACCTGTATTCGCCTTGGATAACGGTTCTATCAGGGGATCATGTGAACACATTGCAGAACCGGGACGTTACATAGAATTTTTAATAAACAACGCGAGCCACCAATGATTTTTGGTGACCAGCAAGATGTTATGAACGATTATTGGAATCAAAAGTGGTGAAAAATTTATCAGTTTATTATAGAAATATAAATCTACGAAACATCAATAGTATTCGCTTGTGGTCTCAACGTCACCACTTATCATACGATTTAAAACTTATCACCAAACCTGAGCCAGAGTATACCCTCGAAACGTTTAGCAAAATATCTTGTTACATCTATAGCAAATTATATGTTATATAGTGAAAATAGACTGATATATGCTGGAATTGCGTCTCGGACAAATGTCAGGAGATAAGGACTTGCTGATTTAACGACGCCAGCGAGAGACCACCTGCACTGGAACAAAGGAAATGCTGACAGTGTATAATTAACTTTATAAATACGACCTGCGAGTCGATTGAAGTCAGTCTGTATTTTATTTTCGTTTTAATATCAATAAATTTGTATACAATAAAACGGTGGTACGTACAACCCCTGTATAATTTTTTAAAAAGTGTGTCAGTGAAATACTGATATAACAACTGGCGCAGTCGGTAGGATTCCTAAACGCTGCTAGAACAAGAAGAATCTAACTGGTAGCGGTGGATCCTAATCCTTTAAGGAATCAACGAACTTGCTGAGGAGTCACCACTTGAAGACCACGGAAGGAACACCCAGTGAAGCCCCTGGCGGACCATCTTCAAGAACAAGACGAATCACCCATGAAACTATTACTGTAAGTGACAAAGAATCATCTCGTACTTACAAATACTTTTATTTTGAAATAATCATACTGACTGATTATTTTTTTACACAGACTCAATTCAAAAGATCATTTTTGGTAATTGTACTGTTCAACTATCCGCAAAATAATCGCACTGTTCAATTATCCTCAAAAGGTACAATTTGTTGAATCGATTATTGAGCAATATGGAGAACCCTGCAAATAATGTTGACAACAATGGCGAAAATCAGGATCCTGTTCCTGAAATCGAACCATACAAATTATCAGAAGTGTTCTCAATTGTTCCGGAATATGAAGGTGATAAAATATTTCTGACTACTTTCTTGAATGCTTATGATTGCGCGTATCAAATGGCAACGCGTGACCAAAGAAATTTGTTAACTATTCACATCAAAAATAAACTTCGAGGCAGAGTTGCACAGCTCATAAGTTCTAGAAACCCTAACACTTACCTCGAAATTAGTAATTTACTTTCGATCAATTTTGGTGATACTCGAGACCTAACTTCCCTTATACAAGACCTACAAAGATTGAAACAACTATCAAACGAAACTGCATTAGTTTTCTTTAACCGTTTGCAAGTGCGTAATGCCAAAATGCACGCATGTTTTCAAAAAACAGCTCTTACTGCAGAGCAAAAGCATGCCCAATCAAGACTCATTGAAACCATGACTTTGAACACCCTACTGATGGGAATAGAACCCAGATTAGGACAAATAATACGCGCTGGACATGTTCGAAGCACAGATGCAAATAAGAAGAGAACTTCAACTCTCGTATTTCTAAAATCAGAAACATGTCAGACAAAACCAAAAAAAAAAATCCAAAAAGACCTCTACCGAACCAAACCCCGAAATGCTCATTTTGTAATCGTCTTGGCCATTCGTTCAATGAATGTTGCCAGAGACAAAGAACCCAGCCGAACTTCTCGAATTCTGGCAGAAATCCAAATACTAATTTCTCAAGACCAAATTCTTTTCAGCCAAATCGACCCCCAAATAATTTTCAAAATACCCACCAAAGAACATTCTGTGTGAATTTTCAAGACAATCAATACTCCCAAGATTCACAATATCAAGATGATTACAATGACTACTATACGGCTAGTAGCCAAGAAAGTGGAAACTAATATACTGATAATAGTCAATACGATCAGTACAATGAATTTGACCAACAAAATCAATATGATCAATTTGATGAAGTCAACTATCAGGATTTTCTCGCACTAACAACCCCAGATCTTCCGCCAGATTTCCCGCCAGATTTCAATCAAACACACGACCCAACATCAGAAATCCAGGCTCAAATACAAGCAATGAATCTGAACCAGTTCCACCCCGATGTGAACTTTCCGGAGCAACGCTTCATGTAAGTTCGCTTCACTCCATGAACTCCAAAAATCTTTATTACATTCAAGACAAACTCTTTCAAAATACTTATTGACACGGGAGCTGGCATTTCGATATTTAAACCAATAACTTGCGAAAAATATTTACACCGATTTCCTTAAAATGTTATAGTCCAGGGAGTCACGGACCAAAAAATTTTAATAACTGAATCCACCCTCATAAATTTCAAAGACAATGACAATGAAAAAGAGCACTTTCTAACTTCAATTATAAATGCAAATTCCATTCCAAAAACACATTTTTTATTTAGCTTCATAAACGAAATTCAACATACAATTGAAACCAATAATGCCAAACCTGTATTCACAAAATCGCATAGCTATCCCCAAGTCCACAAAGAAGAAGTTAAAACCCAAATTTCTAAAATGTTGAAACAAGGAATAATTCAACCATCGATTTTTCCTTGGTCATCCCCTGTTTGGGTTGTCCTCAAAAAATTGGACGCTTCTGGAAAACCAAAGTGGCGTGTCGTTATCGACTATCGGAAACTGAATGAACTCTCAGTTGACGACAAGTACCCACTACCAAATATTTCTGACCTACTGGACCAACTTGGGAAGTGTCAGTATTTTACGACTCTCGATCTTGCATCGGGCTTCCACCAAATAGAAATTGACTTGAAAGATGTACCCAAAACAGCTTCCTCTGTGGCGAATGGACACTACGAGTTTGTTCGTATTCCATTCGGCCTGAAGAACGCTCCATCGACGTTCCAACGCGTCATGGATAACATTTTTCTTGGCATCCAAAATGAACGTTGCCTCGTGTACATGGATGATATTATCATTTATTCTCCAACCATACATGAACACCTCTCAAGGCTTACAGAAGTATTCAAACGACTGAGGAAGGCTTATTTAAAAATTCATCCTGACAAATGCGAATTCCTAAGAAAGGAAGTTGCATACCTTGGTCATATCATCACGAAGGAATCCATCAAAAATAGAATGCATCAGAGACTTTCCACAACCAAGGAATCCAAAAGAAATTAAATCATTTTTGGGTTTAGAGGGTATAACCGTCGCTTCATTTCAAACTTTGCAAAAATATCCAAACCCTTAATGAAACTTTTGCAAAAAGATGTGAAATTTAATTTTGACCCAGAATGCGAAAAATCATTCATGGAGTTGAAATCCGCTCTCACTACTAGTCCCATTTTGATTTATCCCAACTTCGAAGAACCGTTCCTTTTAACAACGGATGCAAGTGCATTTGCGATAGGATCAGTCCTTTCACAAGGACCCATAGGCAAAGATCTTCCTATAGCATATGCTTCCCGAACGCTCTGCAATGGCGAAACCAAGTACTATACTATAGAGAGAGAACTTTTGGCAATAGCCTGGTCCGTCAAACATTTCCGACCATATCTATTTGTCAGAAAATTCAAATTAGTTACTGACCATAGACCTTAAAGACCCAGGTAGTAGGCTGGCACGTTGGCGGTTAAAAGTAGAGGAATATGATTACGAGATAGAGTATAAACCCGGCAAAATAAATAAGAACGCCGACGCCCTATCACGTATCAAAATCAATCATTTCAAAGAATGTGCGAATTTTCAATCAAAATTCTCGATATTCGCTACAAATGAAAATGAAAACCCAGATACTTCACCAGAAGAACAAAAAACAGAGACACAAGGAACCGGAGAAGCGCAGGAGAACGCTGAAGAACCAACAGAGACACAAGGGACCGGAGAAGCGCAGGAGAACGAAGAGTTCTCATTCCAAAAAATACAAGATGAATTCAACACATTTGTACACTTGTATCAAACCCAATCTCTGATCAATTACTCAAAAATAAAATTTGACAATAGTCAACTTTTGGACAAAAAACACAAAAATATAATCACATTTTTTTGACAAAATAAATTAGAAGATCTTCACTATAAAATTATTGAAGATAGTTTCGAAGAAAAAGCTGATTTCTTCAACGATGCAATTAACGTTCTATCTAGTAAATCCATAAAAGACAGAAAATATTTTATTCTTGCATTGTCATACGATCCATTGAATCCAATGAACATTTGTTCTATGTACTCTATAAAAAACAAAACGAACTGGATCTTTCAAAAATCTATTACGTCGAGAATAACCCAGAATTACCCATACAGGAAATTCTTTCTTTCGTATTCGCGGAAAAAGAAATAAAAATAACTGTATGTCAAAATTTGACAAGAACCCCTGAAAAAGACGAAATACCTATTATTATGGATCAGTATCATTCCGGTAAGAGTAATTTACATCGAGGAATTAATGAAACTGTTAGAAGAGTGAAAGAAAAATATAATAGGTCTAATCTAGTTAAAGATGTGGAAAATTTTGTAAAAAAATGTGAAACTTGTCAGAAAATAAAAATCTGTAGGAAAAATCTGAGTAACCCTCTAGTAATGATAGATACACCTGAAACACCATTCGAAAGAATCAACATCGATTTTCTTGAGTCCCTACAAAAAAATTTGTTCTCACCATCAGAGATGAATTAACTAAATTCTCACAGGCATAGTCGATAGATGACAAATCCGCAAAATCAGTTGTCAATACTTTATTGCTATTCTTTCAGCACTATGGTACCCCATTAAGAATTCATTGCGACACTGGTCGTGAATTCCAAAATACACTATTGAATGACTTGTGCACACTTTATGACATTAAACTATCATTTTCAAGTGTCCATCACCCGCAATCAAATAGCTTTTTGGAACGTTTCCTTGCAACGCTCATGGAAATGATTAGATCAAGTGTAACCGAAAATCCAAATGACCATCTCCTCACATGTCTGCCCTGTGCTATTATTTGCTACAACATTAGTAAAAATAAAACACATGGATTTACGCCCTATGAACTTTTAGTTGCCCGGAAAAAGACTCAAAGACAAAGAGAAAAAGCAAAAATTAGATTTTACAGACATGTAGGACAACCTATAGAATACAAAGTAGGAGATAAAGTATTCGTTAAAGAATCTCAAATTAAAGACAAACTTCAAAATAAATTCAATGGTCCCTTTGAGATAATAGAAATTTTTCAAAATTCAGCAATGCTTGTCAATTGGAAAACGCGACAGAAAACAAAAGTAAACTTTGATAGACTGAAACTTTACATTGAAGATTAATTTCTTTTCAAGGTCATTTTGCTGTTTTCAGCAGCCCATTCACAATATTCCATCCAACCAATAAACAATACCGTACTAGTCTATAAGGACTTAGACTACATAAAATCCGCTTTGGAACACAATGACAAAATTCTAGAAAATATGTTGTATACGTTTGACCAACAAAGTGCACGAATGATATCATTCAAAGCCCAAGTTCAGACACATATGAGGTATCAAACTCACTTAGCCTGATGTATCGAGAAATATTCGCCGATACTGAAAATTTCAATAAACGACAGACTAATTAACGGAGTAGGCACTTTCTGGAAAGCAATAACCGGCAATTTGGATGCATCAGACAGTGAATATTTTACAGATTGTATGAAAAATATTTCACAAGACGAACATCAAATTGAAAATCTCTTGAAAAATCAGATATCTGTCACTACCTCTGTGATGAAAAACTTCAACTCAACAATACAAAAATTGCAAGTACATGAGGAAACCTTCAATAAAGATATAAAAGAAATAGAAACATCAATATTTACAATTTCAGACGATCTTGCCTTTTATGAAGCACAAGTAAGAACCTTCGATATTTGCGAAACACTGATGGAAAGTTAACATTCGCTGGATTGAATATTCTTCACAGTTCAATCATAACTCCAAATGATTTGATTAAATACCTCCTAGATATATCACAATCTCTCCAAAAGAATAATTTACCATTACCAACAACGTTTTCAAATATTGCTCGATACATCGAAATTATTGATCTTGAAGCATATCAAGTTGATTCAAAAATTGTATTCATTTTGAAAATACCATTGGTCGAAACAGAAACATATACTTTGTATCGACTTCTACCAATACTAATACCGGATAATAGAACAGGACTTCATCATATTCTGTTATCATTTCAAAAATATATTGCGAGAGATGGTGATTCGTTGTTGTATATCCCACTCCAAAATTTGGAAAATTGTAAATTCCTAAATCATGGTGTGAGAATTTGCTCCGATTTGTTGCCGTATCCGATGGATAGTGAAGCCATCTATGAAGCCCAACTACTCAGAAGAGTGATTGCACTTCCGAAAACTTGCCAAACATAACTTATTTATGCCAAACATTATAATGTTCAAGAACTTAGTCCCAACTTTTGGATTATAACTATTTCGGACGATTTACCGATTACCGTCAAACGTTTTCATATGGAACCAGTGACAGAAATAATCACCACCAATTCTTTATTCAGACTCCAACCTGAATGTAATGCCTTCATTGGAAGCACAAGAGTCTACTCCAAGTACCTCGTCGACAAGTAAGTACAAGAATATAACCTACAAGAACTTTTCATTACAAATACCATACCAATGCTGTAAAGATCTTGGTTGAAACCACTGAAGCTGAACAAAATCAATGTGGACGATCTCAATATAGCTCAACACAAATTGAGTCAATATTCAGATGAGTTGGACAAACTCATCAATGAACCGTTCGTCAGTAAACACATTTCATGGTTTACATACTTTACCATCGCCCTGATCATATCCTTGATTATTCTTTACATCTTCTGCAAATGCCGACGTCGAAAATCAATAAGAATTGGCATAACTTCATCCAATGACCAACCACCACCAGGCCATCCAAGGACCGGGAGGACTTCACGCACCTTAGCCAGATTCATTCCAAGGAGAAGACCAAGTATCAACCCCCAAGAATCCGTTGAGGAAGAAGTTGAACTTAACACAAACTTCAAAGGACGAGTCTAACCCAAAAGTTGTAGCACAGCAACAACTTTTTTCCAAAAAGGGGAGTTGTTATATAGTGAAAATAGACTGTTATTTGCTGGAATTGCGTCTCGGACAAATCTCAATATCAGGAGATAAGGACTTGCTGATTTAACGACGCCAGCGAGAAACCACCTGCACTGGAACAAAGGAAATGCTGACAGTGTATAATTAACTTTATAAATAAGACCTGCGAGTCGATTGAAGTCAGTCTGTATTTTATTTTCGTTTTAATATCAATAAATTTGTATACAATAAAACGGTGGTACGTACTACCCCTGTATAATTTTTAAATACTGATATAACATACATAAGAGGCTTGTTATATCAACCAATTGACATATATATCCTTATCAGAACAATAAGTTGAGTAAATACATCACCAATACACACAATAAACACATAGCAACTTGTTCAACATCAATTCCATACAATAGTGTAAAATATGCAATCAATATTCCACAAATCAAACAATTTTTCTTTACCTAAATACATTTTCTATATATATATCGTGAAATATACATATATATTTATGTTATCGCGAAACTTATGTAGATGACTTTTTAAAAAATTATACGAGGTGGTACGTACCACCGTTACAAAGAAATAGTAGTTGACGTAAGAATGAGCTTTCATTAACTGACTGTTTAGAATGGTCTTAGGCAGAGATGTCCGCAGTTACACTGATTGTAATTTTGATATTGACTATTATTATATGTAATGTTTACACCCCTCCCAAAATATCTTGCCAATTCCACTGGAGGTTTGAGATTGCCGAAACTATCGAAATATTGTGCGACATTGCCGTTTTTATTGTAAGCTACCCAATGAGTGCCCGCATTCAAGTGGGAATCCAAGTTCAATACAGCGCATTCTCGCAGCCAAGGACCACAAGTTGGCAACGTATCACGCATAAAGACTCCACGAAAATGTGATATTTTTATCTGACGAGCACACTGCTTAATTTCCGAATCGTATAATGCTCTATGGGGTAGCTTATCTAGCAGTTTTTTTGCTTTTTCAGGTAAAGACCTCGTCCTTTGCGTTGATGTTGTTTTTTCATGAACAGTCTGAACCCTCGATGGATTTTCCGCAGGTACAAACCCGAACCCAAATGCTCCATGGATTTATGGTGGCGTTGATCTTCTTCAAGTTTTTTTTCAGCATTTTTTTGCGTCTATTACGGTTTTTGCTATGGAGCTCGCTCCACCTGCCAACGCACTCAAAGCCGAAAGTGCAGCAAATATAGGTATGAGGGGTAGGATTCCTACAGATTTTGCATCGAATGGAATTATTCTAGGCACTTGTATTTTCTCACGTCCTCCAGCTTGACTTAATGCCATTTTAACTGCTCGCAAAGCCGAAGCACTAGATTCCTTAATATTAGTAGGATTGTGTTTCCAATTTTGAATAATTTTTTGAAGCAAGTTACGTCGAAAGGACACGCCCATACCTAGCTTACGTTTGGCTTTCATGGTGGAAGTAACAAGCCAAGCTGCAGCCCATTCCCCAAATTTAGCGTCTTTAGATTTAACTCGTTCCCAAGCTCTATTTTCCAACACTTGATCTGCTTTATGACGGTCTTCTAGAGAATCGAATTGAGAGTATGCAATATCGTGGTCTTTGCAGCTTTCGTCCAAAGGATTCACGCCAGTTTCTCCGCGTTGTAATCTCTCTCTCGATTTGGTGCCAGTCCCGCAAAACGAATAACCTGGTAGATGCAATTCGAACGGGAGCTTATTGATGATTGAATTGACAACACCTGCACCAGAGTAAGTCAACATTGATAATGATGAAAGATACCTTCAATGCGTTTATTTATAACCGTGGCGCGCTCAATTTGTTTCATCACATCATGGAGGTCGTTCAACAAGACAAGACACTGCCTATTGAAAATTTAGATATTTTGAATGGAGGCCTCAATAGCAGTATGGTTGGGAAGCATGGTAAATTATTACCGAATTCGTTTCATGCAGTTATTTGGGGGCCAAGTGGTTGTCGAAAGACAAATGCCATCTTAACACTGTTATTCCACCCGAATGGAGCAAAATTTGAGAACATCTACGTATATTCAAAATCTTTGTACCAACCCAAATAACATGTAGTTCAAGAAATTTTGGGGAAAGTCAAGGGATTGGGATATTATCCGTTCAGGGAAAATGAGGAAATCATAAGCCCTCACGAGGACAAATCAAATTACATATTCATTTTCGATGATGTTGCATGTGATGGTCAACAGAATATTTGAGAATATTACTCATTTTGCAGACACCGGAATATTGATGCTGAATACCTTTGTCAGACATTCAAAAATTCTCAAACAATTGATACGAGACAATTGTAATATGATTATACTCTTCAAGCAGGATGAAATGAATTTGAAACATGTATTCGATGAACACGTTTCCCCAGACTTGACGTTCGATGAATTCAAGGCAATGTATGCAGAATGCTGGCGACAGCATCGATATGGAACCGTTGTGATTATGAAAGATTTTGATATAAACGCTGTACGTTATCGTTAAGGATTTGACAAATATATAAATATACAGAGGGATTGATGTATCCCACAGTTATCATCATGAAACCGTTGAGCAAAGAAGTTGATGTTATTTGAAAGACTAAAATCAATGAAATTGCAAAAGCCATTCGAAAAAAATATTTGGCTTTGAAATTGGGTAGATCTGAAGAAGATGAGTCGTTGCAAAAATTCTTTAAACCTCTATCTACTCCATTGAGAAAAATAGCAGCAATGCCGCCGCCGCCGCCATCTCCTACTATTCCAATGAAAAGGGAGGTGAAATCTGAACTCAAACAAGAGAAAGTGAAAGAGCGTGAAACGTTTCCATTCGAATTCTTCGAAACGACTCCGTTCCAATCCCTCGAACATGTTGATGATACCTTTAGCTTAGGCATACAAGAGGAACAAGATAAGAGCTTTGCATCAGTCATGGATGAACAAGTTTTACGGAAATATATCGATCAATATCCTATAATGGCTCAACCGTACATTATAAAACATTGGAGCAATGACAAACAAATCGATAAAGTATACGGCCCTGTATATGATGGTGTATCTTCAAAATGGTTTCTTGGTATTAAAGAAATAGATTTCGACAAACGCAGCGGATACATTAAAATGGGTTAATATCAGTGGAAAGGAACACCCGGTATATATGAACTCATATTTTTAAACACACCTGAAAACTATAATAATGAAGATATGCAGGCATACAAATCAATTGTCGATTTGTCGAACATTCACAAAAACCCCCTAGGCTATCCGAAAGGTAGTAAAAGATACAAGTATACCGACATAATTAAACCGATGTTTCCTATACGAAATCAACGTAAAATATCAACACGTACTAGTTTACCTGAAACACCCGACCCTGCAGCAAAAGGTAGCGGTTTGCCTAAAACACCTCTTGCAATGACATTCAATACCAAGCCCATGGAGTTTGTTTATTGGGATGATCCCAACGACTGTGCAAACGTCTCAAATTATTGATAGCCTCTCGGGATGTCGGAAATACTTCGCATGACAATGATATTATTGCCATTTTGAGTGAACTCAAAGAGGCAAATATAATTCTATAAGATGGCATGCATCCATGCATATATTCACATTTTCAAAATGGTTATCGATAAGTTTGGACGAAGCGATAGCAACACCGGTGATAAAAAGCGAAAATTACCTACGCCCTCTGGAGGCGGTTTGCTGCACACTCCAGGTGGTAACATTGATTTTAATAATTTGAAACTGAGTAATGTAAAGAGCCCTACCAATAATACTGATGCTGCCAATAAAAAATATTTGGATGGAATCGATAGAAAAATTGCTGCAACTATACAACTTCAAGGTGAACAACACCATTCGTAAATAGTTCAACTGAGTGACAAAATGGCAAAGATGCAACATGAAATTGAAAATGAATTGATTGCAACAAAAAATAATCTGGAAAAGAAAACTCAAACACTTGCAAGTAATTTTATTCAAATAACGCAACTAAGTGAGGTACGATATAATGAAACAAGGTCATTTTTCGAAAAATTCAACTAACAACACAAATCTGATATTGAAAATATTCGTGGAGATTTGTTGAAAAAACTTTCTGAAATATCCGATTCGATTCATGCACACAATTTGAAATGGGATATTAGGCGCAATGAAATGCTGCTAACCAAGAATAAGTTAAACCAGTTTCGAATTGATATTTTAAAGCAAATCACCAAAATAAATTCAGATATAGCGAGTGTAAAATCTGCTGTCGAGGAGACTACTAAAAGAAAAAATGTAGTGTATACATCACCATAATAAAATAGTAGGCTTCATAGTTTCGTCATCACATATGTGTGATGGCTTCCAAAGACAAGATTCAACTTGTTCGTGAACTGCATAAACCTATTAGAAAAAATTATCCTCGACGTCGCACCATTTTCATGGGCTTAGATGATTCATGGCAAATGGACTTGGCTGAGATGAGACCGTACGCCCCTCAAAATCGTAATTTCAAACTCATTCTAGTCGTTATAGATTGTTTCTCGATATTCGTGTTGACTCGTCCGCTGAGAACGAAAACGGGTGAGGAAATTATTGAAACGTTTGCAAATATTTTGGCACACACGAAACGATGACCAAAAAATCTACAAACCGACCAGGGAACGGAATTTTACAACAGTAAATTCCAGAGTTTAATGAAAAAACATGAGATAAATCACTACAATACGTACAGCATCCTCAAAGCCTCAATGGCCGAACGGATTATAAGGACTTTGAAGGAAAGATTGTACAAGTATTTCAGTTTGAATGGCACCTACAAATGGCTTAATATATTACCTGAAATTACAAAATCTTACAATGATACACGTCATTCAAAGACGGGTATGAAACCTTCGGAAATTGATAAAACCAACGAAAAAGAAATTCTCAAATCAACATACAGCCACTTGAAAATAGCTGGACCGAGAAAATTCAAATTAGGCGATGTTGTGCGAATTAATAAGGCAAAGCAGGTTTTCGAAAATGGTTACACGCCCAATTGGACTACGGAATTATTCGAAATCATCAAAGTCAATATTACCAACCCCGCCACCTTCATGCTGGAAGATATGCAGGGTGCTCCTATCAAGGGTGCTTTTTATGCGGGGGAGTTACAAAAAACTGCAAATCCAGATATATATCTCGTGGAAGAAGTTATGAGGAAAGAAGGCAAAAAAATGTACGTTAAATGGCTTGGTTTGGATAACAAACTTAACAGTTGGATCGAAAACGTTGATTTTGTATAGAATCTTATGGGAAACAAACACAAATCATATAATTCCGAGGGGTCTTTCAAATATTTTTTCACAGTCAACAAACATGTAACAACAATTTTAAAATTGGCCACGTGATCTGGAGCTATAAAAGCGTATGCAAGAACAGACGAATATTCAGTTTGAAAACGAAAATGTCTCAAGATAGTGGTTACGTCAGCGAAGTTAAAGTAATGTGTGGTAGTGATGAGGAAGATTACAACGAAACTCTTAATGCCATCGACAGAGCATTGGGACAATATGAAATGGCTGCTCGAAACGATGTTGATGTTGATGGTCTTCCCTATGACATCCTACGAAATTCGATGTGGCATAAGTCCCTCCAGGGATTTTAGCTCATGCATCAATTTGAAGCAGCAGTTTTCCATTCGTACCATCAATTTTGCTTCTTTTGAATGGACAACCTTCATTGATATCCTGCAAGAAATTAAGGAAAATTTCTTTGAATCACAAATCGATGAGTATGTAGATGAGTATGATCCAATCACAACACGTTGCGGGGATTACATTTACATCACACAGTACATCGAAAGTAATACCAAACAAATTTCCATTTCCAAGGATATCACGAACATGGAGCTGTCCCAACAAGATGTAAACGACATTCTTAATACACACTTGGGGGTGCTGTCTGACCGTATCGCTATGCTAGATGCTATAAACTTTTGTGACAATTATCGAGGTGTTTTTGGCATTATTCAATCATGATTACGTGAAAATAAAACTAATTTAAGTTTAGAATAAATTATAGAAGGTTTTTGTCATGCCTCATGTTTAGATAGTATGTTGGCTAATGCTTTACGTGAATATTTATTTTATTATAAACAAAAATTTGTGTATGATTAATGTAATAAATAAGAAAAAGAAATTATGTGTGTTTAATTTCATCAAGTTTAAATTTTTATTAATTTGCAGACATTCAAACATAAAATCATTTTCAACTTACCTTTTTTTTGCTCAACACTATCCTCCATTGTAAGATCAATCACATTTTCAAAAAAATAATTTATTTTGTAATTTTTGGGAATAATTTTCAAAACCTTTTTATATTATTATAAAAAACACGACTACTTGTCTCCCAGTATTACGATTGAACTTTTTTTTTATTAAATTCAGTTCACAAAATTTCGAAAATGAAATACATGATTATGCACTTTTTCGAAGAAAAATATTGTACTTACATCTTCTTATTGATGATTCTGCACACACGCAAATAAGTCTAACATCTATTACTGCTTGGGTAATCGAAAACTGAAATTTATCGCTCATCCCCCAACCACTTTTATGACCCTAATGTCACAACAAGTTTCATAAGAACATTCGAGAATACTTGATATAAAATTTCAGAACAAGCAAAGCGAATAACGCAATAATCGTTACTCTGTGGTTTTGATAATGAACGACTTCCAACAATTTTTTTTGCACGGTTTTTCTATTACGGATAATGCTGGCTCGGAAACCGCGCTCAAATGCCAACTGATATGAAACGAATAGCAGAAGTTGATAGCAGGATGTTTGTATGGTAATAATAAAAATAAAATTCAATTTTCGAATATTTTTATTTACACCAAATTATGTGAAATTCCAAAATTATTTCATGTACAGTTCTAATTAAAATACATAAAATACATGCTTATATTATAGATACTATGATTAGAATTCTATAAACGTTATATTCCATTTGCGACTTTTTTTTCCCCTGCCCTGCTGGAATAAATTCGGTGGTTTTTGTGTCTATTTCATGAAGATCTTCAAATATCAGCTTCAACTTATACTTGAATGTTGTATTCTTTGGAATATCACTAACAAATACTGCTAACTGTCCCTGATTGACTCGAGTCAAACGCATTGTTTTCCATTGTGTTCTATTACAACCAGGATCGAAATCATTTGCCTTCACGCATATTGCCATGAATTTCACTCTTTTCGGCACATTGACATATAAAACATTATTCAATATTGCAGTCAGAAGAATAAAGTTTGTTTTCAGTTGAGGAGACATATTCTACAATGCTTGAGGCTGGATTCTTCTTAACGGATATCTCGTTTGCGGTAATTTTCGATTGAACACTTTGTCTTGAATATCCAAATCAGTCAACTGCTTCACCACATTCTTCTTTTCTTCATAAAATTGAATATCTTCCTTTAACTCTTGGACACGTCTAGAAAAATCTTCAACCGTCTGTCTGTATTGTTCAGATGCCATTCTGTCACTGATTATTTCAACTGTTCAATGGCAATAACATACTTTCTAAAAATAAAGTTACCTAATCTTCTCCCCCACCCACCTGATAATGAATACCAAAAAAAAAGAAACAGAATCACACTGACATGAAACGAAACGTACTGCGGTGGCGATTCTCTGCAAAAATGTAATCAAAATTTACGTTTTTCACGTTCCAAAAAACAACTGAAAATTGAAACGCTTAAACACGCAAAAATGCCACAAGAAACGTTTTTCGCGTTCTAAAATACAATCTGAAATCAAACCGAAAAAAACTGTATGATTACATGTATTTCTTATGGAGATTCTGACATTTCAAAATTGCTGAAAATACACGTTTTCGCGTTCAAAAAAACAACTGAAATTTGAAAACGTTAGAACACGTAAAAATGCGACTAAAAGAGACGTTTCATAAGGTTAGTTCGTTCTGCTTCGATCAAACTGACTATCTGTCACGCTGCCTGTCTGTCGATCTGTTTGTCTCCATCACCGATATTTTGAGCGACGTTCTAAACGAAAAATGTCAAACGTTAACGAACCGACTTCTAACATTTGAGCGATGAGTACATAACGTATTGTTACGAACCTGGTAGTAGAAAGAAAAATCATGAATCCTTCTGTTTGCCTTCTAGAAACCCATTAGAATGTACACGAATTATTAAAGTTTATTCGAGAACTTAGTATGGAATGTTCTTTTGAAAGTTCTATAGCTTCTAGAATAATGTTATCCCATAAATACGATCAGATTTGCCAAGTTTGAAAAGTTTTTGAGTCTTGTTTACTTTTTAACATTTGACTGTTGTAACGTTACCAAGTGAAGTTTGAAGTATTTATTTGAACTGCAAAGTGTCAAACAGTGTTGTCAGTTGTATTATTTGTTCTGTGACAATAAAGGCGAGTTTATAAGTAAGTGTACCACTTATTGAACCTGAAAAACGCAACATTTGGTGACAGCGGTGGGATAAGTGGTACTGAAGAAAGAAGAGTGGAGCAGATTTACAGTATTTGATGGTGAATATTTCAGTTTTTGAAGGAACAAGAAGCGAAAAGAAAACAAGAGCAAGAGGAACAAAAAGATGAAAGAAAACAAGTGCAAGAGGGACAAGAAATCAAAAGAAAACAGGAACAAGAAGAGTTTTTCCAACAATTTGAAATGCGCAGAAAACAAGAACAAGATGAACAAGAAGCTAGAAGAAGACAAGAACAAGAGGAGCAAGAGGCGCGGTTAGTCCAACGGTTACAACAGCAGCATGTCGATCTCCTGCAACAGTTTAGTCACAGCCAACAGTGCTTCCAGAATGAAATCACCGAAATAGTCCAGAAAGTTAAAGGGGAGGTTCGGGAGGTCAGAGATGAAGTCCAGGAAGTCAGAGGAAGAGTCCAGGAGGTCGAAATTGAACTGTCCAAAATGAATGAACGGGTGGCACAAGAAGTAAACAAGAAATTCAACGAAGAAGTGGATAGGATCAAGGAGAGGATAGAAACAATACACCTTCCACACAAGCGGGCACCCTCTGAGGAAAGTTCTCCCACCAGTAAAATGCAATTTTCACTGACATATCCAAGGCCTGCTCAATCAAAAATTTTGAAGCCTCCAACATCTGATGGGCAATCTTCGTGGTCTATGTATCGACGTCAATTTGAGGCGGCAGCAAACGCAAACGGCTGGTCCGAGGAAGAGAAGGCCACTTCACTAGTCCTGTGTCTGCGAGGCCAAGCGTTGGAGATATTGCAGAATATCCCCGGGAATGAGCAGAAGGAGTATTCTAGAATCGTGGAAGCTTTAGAGATAAGATATGGGCAGCAGTATCTTAAACAAGTGTTCCAGAGTCAGCTAAAGAGTCGATCCCAAAAACCAAACGAATCACTGCGGGAATATGGAGCAGATGTGGAGCGACTCATTAATTTGGCCTATCCACAAGCACCGAAAGAGTTCATAGAACAAATTGGAGTGCAAACCTTCATCGACGGCCTAAGAGATCCTGACATGCAGCAAGCCCTTCGACTAGGATGTCTTCAGACCATAAGCGGGGTACTAATAGCATCATTGGAGTTCGAAGCGGCTAAAAATGCATCAAGAAATACGAGATCCAAGTTACGAGAAGTCAAATTCATCGAAGATTCTTCTACGAGCGAGGCGCTGTTAAATAAGTTATTGGACTCTATATCGGCATTGGGTAAACAAATGACTTCTGAAGAAAATAAAAGGAGGCGCTGCTATAGCTGCGGAAAAACTGGTCATCTAAAAAGAAGCTGCTGGAAAAGATCAAGGTCCAGAAGTCCAATGAGGGTAAGGACGACATCTACAAGCAATGAAGCGAAATCGAGATCCCCAAGCCCAAGAAAGGAACAACGTGGTCGTTTTATCAGAGGAGGCTACAGGAGGTCACCTACGCTAGAAGGGAGACCTCGAACGCCTGAAAGAAGACTCTCTTTCAAACCAGGAAAACGAGAATTATTCGGCACTAGGGGGCGTGTGTCGACTTTCAGTGTTCAAAGCCCCAAGATTCCTATCTCGACGTTGAAGAGAAATGAACAAAGTCTACTAGTCCAAGGCCAATTAGAAGATCGAAGATGCACCTTCACTATAGATACAGGAGCTTTCAGAACAGTTGTTCTTCCAGACCTCATACAAAAATCTGTAAAGCCGATAAAGAGGAATATGGTTTTGGAATCAGCTACGGGACAAACCTCACCAATCATTGGAGAGACGCTTGTACGCATCCAGATAGGCCCCAATACCATGGAACATTTTATGTTGGTTGCAGACATAAAGGATGAATGTGTTTTGGGTCTAGATATCATGGAGAAGAACGACTTCATCCGTAATGTCAGAAAGAAAATATTGCGGATTGGCAATGAAGAAATCTTCCTGAGCAGATACGAAGAAAAGCTCCAACCAATGAAGATTTATGTTGAGGAAGACGTCCATATTCCGAAAAACTCCGAAACCATTGTTATGGCCAGACTGGAAGGTGAACCTGGGGATTTGAGCACTGGAATAATTGAAAACGATGAATACCGTAATGATGGACTTCTAATTGCTCGATGTCTTCTGAACACGGAACAACAAATTCCTGTCAGGGTTGCCAATACTACAGATATCAAAGTTTTCCTGAGGAAAAACGACCAAGTGGGCATCTGCAAACCCGTCGAGTCATCAATTGTGAAAACCAAACTCGAACACTTCGAAGAAAAACTACCAACATCGATCAGAGAACAATCGACAAAATGATGGAATCCACGGAACACCTATCTCTGGAAAAAAAAACAGAAGGTCAAAGAGTTTCTCGATAGTCATGGAGACATCTTCTCGACAGAAACTTCAACGGGACGTACCAATCTAGTCCAACACCGAATCAACACCTGCGACGCCCAACCAATCCGACAAGCTCCAAGGAGACTACCATTTGCCAAACAAAGAGAGGTAGTCAACATGATCAACGACATGCTGAAGGATGACGTAATTGAAGAATCCACAAGCCCGTGGTCCTCACCGGTAGTCTTAGTAACTGAAAAGGATGGATCAACCCGATTTTGCGTGGGCTATCGACGATTGAATGACGTCACCATGAAGGACAGCTATCCATTGCCAAGAATCGATGACACGCTTAACACACTATCTGGTTCAAAATGGATTTCAACGTTGGATTTGAAAAGCGGTTACTGGCAAGTGGAAGTCCATCCCGATGACAGAGACAAGACAGCATTCTCTGCCGGACACGGGCTGTACCAATTCAAAGTTCTTCCGTTTGGATTATGTAACGCTCCTACCACCTTTGAACGACTTATGGACTAGTACTAAGGGGTTTGACATGGAAAACCTGCCCTTTCTACTTGGATGACGTAATGGTAATGGGAAAGACGTTTGACGAACATTTGAAAAATTTGGAAGAAGTATTTTTGAGGTTAGAAAACGCCAACCTACAGCTCAATCCAAAAAAAAATGCTGTTTATTTAAAAAGGAAGTTAATTTCTTAGGCCATGTCATCTCGGCCAAAGGAATCAAGACCGATCCTGCGAAAATCGAGGCTGTTACGAGTTGGCCACGTACCAGAGACAAACACGAAGTAAGAAGTTTCTTGGGACTATGCACTTACTCTCGAAAATTCGTACAGGATTTTGGAAAAATCGCCAAGCCACTCCATCGCTTGACTGAGAACAACGTTCAGTTTGATTGGAGTTCTGATTGTCAGCAGTCATTCACTGAACTGAAGAAGAAATTAACAACTGCACCTATTTTAGCTTATCCACAAGAGAAAGGCACTTTCATTTTGGACTGTGATGCGTCTCAGCATGGTATTGGATCTGTTTATCTCAGGAACAGGATGGCGAAGAGAAAGTTATAGCCTACTATAGTAAAACTCTGGGCAAAGCCGAAAAGAACTACTGTGTTACGAGAAAGGAACTTTTATCGATAGTCAAAGCCATTGAACATTTCCACACCTACCTCTATGGCAGAAATTTTCTCGTGAGGACTGATCACAGTGCTCTGCAGTGGATAATGAACTTCAAGAAGCTTGAGGGTCAGGTTGCCAGATGGATAGAAAGACTCCAACAATATGACTTCAAAATAATTCATCGTAGGGGCAGGAAACACAGCAATGCAGACGCCTTATCAAGACGTCCATGCTTGAAGCAGGAATGCCGGTATTGTCAGAAACTTGAAAACAAAGAGGCCAACGTCTACAATGAAGAGCAGTGCAAGGAAATTTTGCAAGCCACTACCGTGAGAGTCGAGTCCGAAGAATCTGATTTATGGACAACAGAAGAAATGAGGAAAAGTCAGAAGAAAGATAACAATCTGAAGTTAGTCCTAAGCTGGCTAAAAAATGGAGTAAGACCCGAGTGGCAGGAAGTATCCAAGTTTGGTGCAGTTTCCAAAGGATACTGGGCTCAGTGGGATTCCCTATGTCTTCGTGATGGCCTATTGCATCGCAGATGGGAGAGCCCAGATGGAGCAACCGTGGTGTGCCAACTGGTGCTGCCAAAGGTTCATGTCAAAGATGTGCTTGAACAACTTCATAGTAGTCGTGCAGGTGGACACTTCGGAATCAAGAGGACCCCAGCTAGAGTTCGAGATCGATTCTATTGGGTGAATTGCCGTCGAGATGTTGAAGAATGGTGTAAGAGATGTGATTTATGTTCTTCAAAGAAGGGACCGAAAGCCAGAAGTCGAGGAAAAATGGCCCAGTATCTTTCTGGTGAACCATTCGAAAGAGTAGCAGTTGACATTCTGGGGCCGTTTCCTGATACTGAGCATGGAAATAAATACTTGATGGTAGCCATGGACTATTTCTCCAAATGGCCCGAAGTTGTGCCCATTCCAAACCAGGAGGCAAAGACAGTTGCAAAGGCCTTCCTAGAAAATGTGATAGCCAGACATGGAGTTCCGCTAGAATTACATTCAGATCAAGGAAGAAACTTCGAATCCGAGTTATGGCAGGAAATGATGAAAATTTTAGGCGTGAAGAAAACTCGCACAACAGCCTTACATCCACAATCAGATGGAATGGTTGAACGACACAATAAAACCATCAGCCAGTATCTGTCGATATTCATCTCCAAGAATCAAAAGGATTGGGATGAGTTGGTGCCACTATTTCTCCTATTCTATCGAAGTGCTCAGCATGAGCCCACCGGATATACCCCTTCAATGTTAATCACTGGGAGAGAAATGAAACTGCCAATCGATCTGCTATTTGGAATGCCACCCGCCAGGAATGTAGATGAGGACAAAGTTCTTCCAGAATTTGTCAAAGCATTGCGAGAAAGACTGGATCGAGTGCATGAATTCTGCAGACATCGTCTTCAAATCACCAGTGACAAGATGAAGAAGAGATTTGACAGGAATACTCCAGGGACTATGTTTGAGCCAGGTAATGCTGTTTGGCTGTACCAACCTCAAAGAAAGAAAGGACTATGTCCCAAGCTACAGAGGAACTGGACAGGCCCTTATGTCGTCGTAAAGAAAATCAACGATTTGGTGTACCGCATCCAGCTTACCCCAAGGAGCAAACCCAAAGTTGTTCACGTGGAGAGGTTAGCAGAATACCAAGGCCACGACCCTCAAAATTGGTTCCAGCGAGATAATCAAGATGGAGATGATGTTATCCGGGACGGAATAACCTAGAAGAGGAGGCAGTGTTACGAACCTGGTAGTAGATAGAAAAATCATGAATCCTTCTGTTTGCCTTCTAGAAACCCATTAGAATGTACTAGAATCATTAAATTTTATTCGAGAACTTAGTATCAGATTTGCCAAGTTTGGGAAGTTTTTGAGTTTTGTTTACTTTTTAACATTTGACTGTTGTAACGTTACCAAGTGAAGTTTGAAGTATTTATTTGAACTGCAAAGTGTCAAACAGTGTTGTCAGTTGTATTATTTGTTCTGTGACAATAAAGGCGAGTTTATAAGTAAGTGTACCACTTATTGAACCTGAAAAACGCAACAGTATTTAAATGTGAGGTTTATGGCACTTATGGCAGTTGACGGAAGGAAATTCTATTATTTTCTTGATCCCCCATAAAATTTGTCTTATTGGAGTACCCGCACGTTTCTGTATCTTTACTCATAACGAAGATAGCCTCCTATGCCCTTTTGGCATTGGAAAATGCCTAAAAATGTTTCTTGACATCGAAACGGACAACCAGAAGTGGCCATTTTATTGCATATTTGAACTCTCCTCGATGTGGACAATCTGAATTCACTATTACTTTTCTTCTACCTCAATTTTTTCAAACCGGAAGTGCTTATTTTTCGATGATTCGTATTTTAAATTTCCATGTCCCCAATGATACCTTTTTCTCTGCCCCAAGCAGCCATGTTTTTCTCTCTCAAATTATATGATTTTTCAGAAACTTTGCGTTTTGAGACACCCTGTATACTAAATCTAACGAGCAGCTGCCATTTTTTTTCCTCTTAAATGATACGTTTTGAGACTATATACTAAATAAGACAAGCACCCATCATGTTTTTTTTCTCTTAAATGGTATGTTGGTACATCTGGTATACTAAATCTAACGAGCAGCCGCCATTTTTTTTTCTTGAATGATACGTTTTGAAACACCCTGTATACCGAATAAGACAAGCACCCACCATGTTATTTTCTCTTAAATAATATGTTGGTACACCTGGTATACTAAATCAAACGAGCAGCCGCCATGTTTTTCTCTCTTGAATGATACGTGAGACACCCTGTGTACTAAATGAGACAAGCACCTAACATGTTTTTTCTCTTAAATGGTATGTTTTGAGACACCTGGTATACTAAATCTAGCGAGCAGCCGCCATGTCTTTTTTCTCTTAAATGATACGTTTTGAGACACCCTATACACATAGCTTGTTGAAACGCTACATCACCGTTGAACCGCCATTTTTTCACATTTATTCCAAACATCAGTTTATTATCAGACTCACAATCATTTTTTTTTTAATATTCAAACAGCGTGCTCTGGTAGCTGGAGAAATATATATCCCACATTTGTACATCAACTTGTACGAAGTCTCCGTGGAGACAAGGCTAGCGTCACTCGCTACCAAGCAAAAGGTTCAAACCTCGTTCTCGGAAATCTTTTTTCTTCATAAATTCAATTCCAAATATGTGTGCGCCGCGCTCTATTGACAAAATGTTATCAATCTAAGGGCCGGTTTTTCAATATCCAATTAATGGTCTCGGTTAGCTGGCTGACGGCTAATAGTCCCGGGCCCATTATCTGGAGGAAAAAAAATCTATTCACTAACCTTTGAGACTTCGTTAATCTGTTCTTCAATTCATTTTGGACCACGCTATATGCAAAAATTATCGATAGTAAGTAGTCCAAGTCGATATTGAAAACAGATATACTCTGTCTCAAAGGTTGATTAATCACTTCCTTCCTTCAGGTAATGGGCCCGGGGAATATTAGCCGTCAGCCAGCTAACCGAGATCCTTAACTGGACATTGAAAAACCGGCCCTAAGGGATCTACTCGACTACGTCACACGATGAACGCGAAGCAGCGTCGCTCTGATTTTCCCCCCACTCCAAAAACCGTAAAAAATTGCAGAATGGATCTTAATAGTTATTTATGCACTAGCGGGCGGTAAAGTACACTTTGCCGCCCGGTTCGCCGGGCGTAAAGTGGCACTTTACCGCCCGTGGGCGCATCATGGCCCGCGGGCGGTAAAGTAGACAATATACTAAAATTGTCCATACATACCTACGCACATCATTTCACAGAAGACCTGCCACGAAACAATGAATTCAGTTCAATAAAGAAATAATCATTTAACAACTTTTATTCATAATCTACATTTTTGCTCCATAACCCTGAAAATTAGAATTTTATATTAACTATACAATTGTTACAATTTTGAATATTGAGGGTGGGATATTCACTTTTCTCTTGAAAATAATTATTCCCTTTGGAAACATCCTCACCACTCATTTTAGATGTGGATGGTAGGTCCAAATAATTATTATTTGGTATCGGTCCATCACCATCACTGGCAATTTTTTTGGCAATATTCAATTTATTTGAAATCGATTGTTCAATGTAGCTCTCTGCTACTGTAGTTGATTTCCAACCAGCATGTCTTTTGATATTGGTGATACTTTCCCCAGCATCAGCCAATAAAATGGCTGAAGAACACCTGAAACAATGACCCGTATATTCTTCTGGGCCTGGTAGCTTCAAAAATGCTGCAATTTTTCTTGGAATTTGACCGAGGATATTCTTCACAACAACTTGTTTTGTACATTTGTTGTTCTTATAGAATATAAAAAAACGCCCATGTTCAGTATTTCCGGGACGTAGACTAGCATATCTTCTATAAATATCCAAATAATTAACTGACTGGTTTTCAGTACTGCAGATGGTAAATGTTCGTTGTATTTTAGTTTTTGACTCTCGAATTGTAATCAATAAAGCATAAGTTAGGTCTTGAATGTCATCAAGCTTGAGATTTGTTAATTCTTCTCTACGACAAGCACCATGTACCCCAAATATTAATGCTACCTATAAAAGAATCAATAGGTTTTTTAATTACTTAATAAATATAGGTAGGTATAACATACCTTCATCATCAGATATACATTATCTGGAGCTTCTTTTAGAAAAAGTTCCATTTCATCGCTCATTATATGAATGTTTAACAGACGGTCGTGCTAAAACCATAGCTCCGTGATTATCGCAATATAATAATTGGTAAATGAAGTAATATTGTAATCTAGACTTTCGTCGAGTGACAGTGCAAAGTGCAGTTCAACCGACTAATGCAAAATAAAACTCAGCGAAAGCTAAAAAACTGACATTATAGTATAAGGCAGTGGTTCCTAACCTGATTGAAAATATATTTAAATATATATAAAAAGAATGGAACAAAAAATGGATTCTCTACTGAAAACGTTTCAGGTACTAACAAAAACAGTGACCGAAATTAAAAATGATATGAACGGAATAAAAAGCAACCTAGTGTTAGTACAGGAGGAAAATCAAATTTTGAAGGAAAGGATATCTAAACTTGAAGCCAAAATTGATACCATTGAGAAAATGCAACGTGAGAATGACATAATCTTCCACGGCATCGATGAAGATGAGTCTGATCCAATCAATTCATCACAGGCTAAAGTGAGAGAAATCATCAACGATTCTTTGGGCATCAACTTCAATCTTGAGAATGCGACTAACATATATCGACTGGGAAAAGTTAAGGAGAACAAATCCAGACCTGTTCTGATGAAACTGAGCAACGTGTAACTCAAACACCAAATTTTCCAAAAAGCTAAACTTTTGAAGAATACACCTTACTCAGTCTCTGAAAATTTCACTAAATGAGTTATGGAAGAAAGAAGGGCGCTGATTCCATACATGATAAGAGAAAGAAACTCGGGTAAAACCGCTTATCTGAAACGTAATACGTGGACAATAAGAATTACTCCCAGCAGACCAAGCTGCCTCTACCAACAATGATCTCCACGAGAAAAACACTACAAGGAAGAGCAAACGAATAAACTCTACAAGATAGGCTGTTTCGGCCCCCGATGATAGTCTCATCTTACTGCACCTAAACGTTCAATCGCTGCGAAATAAAATTAATGACATAAATGTTTTCTTGAATGAATATGAAAAAGAACACAACAAAAATCAACATTCTATGTTTTTCAGAACACTGGCTGCAGGAAGATGAGACCCAACATTGTAAAATTGATGATTTCGATATTGTTACACATTTTTCAAGAATTTTTTTTTCTCACGGTGGTGTCATACTGTACGCCGATTAAAAAGCAACATTTAATTGCATTCACCATATCAATACTACACCCATCGAAAAAGAGTTTGAATACGCAGCAATGCATAGTACCGATGAAAAAACCGTTATCATAGGTATATATAGAAGCCCTTTAGGTAAGTTTGAAATATTTTGTGAATATTTCTGGCAACTCTTGAATGAGCTTTACAACAAGTTTAGGCATCACGACTTCATAATATGTGGGGATTTCAATCTGGATTTCAGAACGCCCAGTAACAAACTTACCAATATTGAGAAACATCCCAATATGTAAAATTGTATTTAATTCCTCAGTATGAGGTGAACGTCGACGATCCAAAAACTACAAAAAAAATTTCAGGTCCGTATTTAAAAATTCAAAAATGGGTTTGCCCAAGTCAGATGATAAAAGATTCATGGATAGCCCACATCAAGTGCCAATAACAAAATGTGGACAGATTTTCAATATGTCTGCGGATAAAGATACAGGCAAAAAAATAATTTGGTATTTTTTGGTTTTTCCTGTATATCTCCAGAACCAAAAGAGCTAAATTCGTTTCTTTTACATCATTGAGTAGGTATCTAAAATACGCAACTTTGCTACGATTTTACCGATACTCTATCTCTTATCGTTTACGAGATCTCCATGTACAGAAACGAATTTGAATAGCCCTGTATATAGAAAATGTATTCAGATAAAGAAAAATTTCTTGATTTGTGGAATATTGATTGCATATTTCACACTATTATATGGAATTGATGTTGAATAAGTTGCTATGTTTATTGTGTGTATTGGTGATGTATTTACCCAACTTATTGTTCTGATAAGGATACATGTCAATTGTTTGATGTAACAAGCCTCTCATGAATTTTGCTATATACTCTGGCTCAGGTTTAGTGATAAGTTTTAAATCTTTTAACTATATACTTGTATTTATGTTAGCAACGCTCGCTCATATCATTGATTGGCTTGCGCACGAACATAATGGTTTTTCAGAGAGTTTTCGTATGATAAGTGGTGACGTTGAGACCACAAGCGTATTGATGTTTCGTAGATTTATGTTTCTATAATAAACTGATAAAATGTTCACCGTTTTTGATTCTAATAATCGTTTATAACATCTTGCTGGTCAGCAAAAATAGTGGATCATTGGTAAAGGATGCAGCCGCTCGCGTTGTTTACCAAAAATTCTATGTAATGTCCCGGTTCTGCAATGTGTTCACATGATCCCCTAATAGAACCGTTGGCCAAGGCTAATACAGGTAGTATCGGCGACGTGACCTCTTCTGTTGAAGTTTAGATTTAAGCTGCTAAGATCTGACTAAGATTGGTAATATCAAAGTCGAGGATGAAGGTGTCTAGATTCGAAACCGAGTAGGAGTAGGTCGTAGCCTAATACTCTGCACTGCTCAGGCTCAACCACGAAAAGAGAGTACACCGGCGTCTTGCAGATGGTATATCAGGTGTATCAGATAGTGTTAGAGAAAAGGGTTATTACAAATGGTGTTAGGTGTGCTGGGTTCAACTAAACCCCTGACCAAGCGTTTTAACGATTATTGGAAAACTCAAAATAATTTTTTTTTTTTAAAGTAGGAAAAAGTAAGAAATCGGCCAAATGTTGAGATTTAGATGTATATAGAATCCATGGTTATAGAGAATAGTTGAAGAATATTAGTTACGTTTCGGCAGGCGTGGAACGAGTATAGATAATTAGAAAAAGTTTATAGAGCTGAGAAAGAGCAGTAAATATGACGATGACTTCACCGCCAGGCGCTGTAGGAAATATAGCTTCCTTCCTCCATTAACCTTAGCTTAGAAAATTTACCTATTTTCAGCGGAAACACGGATGCATTGGACTTCGTGAGGTCGGTGGACGATACAATTGCATTGACCGGATGGCCAGGCAACAGAACCACTACTCTGGTTCGCTTGCGATTACGCGGAATCGCAAAACAACTAGTACATACCAACGAGGCTTTGAAAGCAACCACAGACTGGCCAACGCTCAAGAAAGAATTAGTCAATCAGTTCGAAACTTTGGAAATGCCTGGACAAGACAGGCGAAACTTTACAGAATGCAGACAAATCCGAGGCGAGACTTGCAGAAATTTCCTAGCTCGTCTCAAAGTAAGCGCAGCCAAATTGACCAGTTTGACAGGTGTACAGGATGTCGACGACGTCTTGGCGCAAAGACAAGAGGCTGAAGTAATCACTCAGTTCACAATGGGATTGATGGACCCTATAAGGAAGAAAGTATTGTTTGCAGGACCAACCACGCTGCAGCAGGCGATAGAAATGCAAAAAGCAAAAAACGGAGAAGTGATTGAGAAACTAATAAACCCAGTCCAGAGGCAGGTGCGGACGTCGGAAGTGGTCTACAGGAGACCTTTTCAGAGGAATACTAGCAGTTCTTATAGAGGAAACGAGCAAAACCGGAACTGGCCAAAGCGGTGTACAAAGGCAGAACGGACGGGATAAAATTAATTATACCGAGTGTAATTTCTGCGGTAGAGCCGGCCATAAGGAAAGTGAATGCTGGAAGAAACGAAACGTATGTTTCAAATATAAGTTAATGGGTCACGGAGCGAGTGAATGCCCAACTATGCAGAGGCGGAGTGAGCCCATTGCAAACAATTCTCGGAGAAATGATTTAAACGAGATTCCGGCTCCTCGCGTCCCCAGTGCAGGAGTCGACAGGGACCGAAGCAACTAGAAATGATGGGGTGGACGAAGGTATTTGCGTGCACCGATACCCTCGCCTAGAGCAACACCGTAACTATAGAAGTTGACGGAAATTATAGAAATATTTTGATAGACACTGGCGCGCAATGCAGTTTGGTGTCAGCTGGCATTGTAGAAAACAAAAATATTTTTCGTGGAAATGATTATGATTTGCGTGATGAGCAAGGAAATTTAATTCCGTGCAGAGGATACACTAGGATGAAGTTGAGATTCGGTGAGGATCGAACAGTCGAACACACGTTTAGAGTAGTAGAGTTGGGTGAACTCACTACTGGTATAGTACTTGGTTTAGACTTTCTGCAGAAGTATAGAGTAAAGATGTGCTGGACGATCAACAAAATGTTTATATTGGACCAAGAGATTGAACTCAGAGACGAAGCACAGCGTATATATGAAGTAAAAGGGGCAGAGAGAACCCTAGAGAGGTTGAAGAAATTGGAAAAAGTATTAGAGAACATAGAGGAGAAATTGGACTTTGGTATGAAGAAGTTGTTAGAGAGATTCCAGGTGAACGAAGTACCTCCATTACGGAGTTAACCCGGAAGGAAATAGAGAGCCTTCTAGTCCCTTGGGGAGTGAGTCTTTCCTGGCCAATCTTCCACTGGAGGTCCCTGAGAATAGTGATGGAGGGACAGCGGTGGCCCAAGGAAAGGGGCCGTGCTCTCGTGTTGTGGCGAGGAAATTTGACTGTTCCTGCCACGGAAATAGTGATTGGGATACGGCAAGTAGTTGTGAGTACTATTGCCAGGGTAAAGTTTTTGGAGAGACAGCGGTGGTCCAGAGAAAGGAACCGTGCTCTCAAATAGGAATGTGAGAAGGTTAGGAGATCGGTACGCATCTGGTAATGGAGGGAGAGAACTAAAAGCAGAGGAGCGAAGAGGTAGGCAAGTGACTTTGCCGTTGGCGGAATCACACCTCGTGCTAGGAATCGCACGTTGAAAGGTAAGACCTCGTTAATCCTTAGCTCCCACAAGTTTCGACTTCTGAGGGCTGTCGTTCGTAGAGGGATGACAGCTGGGTAACGGAGAAAATCAATTATAAACAATTTGTAAACCCTACCCTTCATTCCAACTGTATCCCAGGGAAGTCCCAAAAACGAGTGTGCCTCACGGACGTATCCGTTTGCGGAGCCGTGTCACTCTCAGTTCGGAGAAGGAAGTAAGCAAGGAACAGATGGGCAAAGAGGTAGGCCTGTGCTATTTCCGTATGCAGAAGCACAACTACCGCTAGTCCCAGACGAGCCACAGGGAACCCCTCAGAGCGAGCATGTATCGCGGAAGTATCTGTTGGCGGAGCCGTGTCGTGCACAGCTCAGATCAGATTGGGAATGTGACAGAAGAAATCAAGAGGAAAAAGTGAAAAGAGGTGTGGCTATGGAAGCCCCTCGTATATGTGAAAACGTCAGTGAAGCGTTGTGTTATAGAAAGATACATGTTAAAACCCTCTGTATACACAGACAACGGGACGAAAACGAAAGCCTAAATATAAAGATGATGCCTGCACACCGCGACTCACACAGCGGATCAATGAATGAAAAGAGTAGTGAAGATATCAGTCAGAATTTCATCAAATCGGAAAAGATAAGAGGGAATTATAGAGAAACCCGAGGAATGCTGGATCTTGCACGGAAAATCCAAGCAATGAAAGCGACCATAATTACAATAAGCCAGCAGAGGATCGAGATCACGGAAAGAGCAACTATGGAAATTTACCGCTGAGAGAGCGAAACGAATCAACAACAAAAAGAGATGGCCACAGCCACGGTCACAGCGAGCTGACGGACAACCAGGAGAGAACAAGTTACCCGGGTGACGTAGAATCGACAGGTCAGCCGGCAGAGACACCGCCGATATTGAACGAAGGATGAGAATCTATAGGCACGTACGCATGGGTAAGAGAGGATATAATTATTCCGCCGCGAACGAAGATAGTTTGTACAGCACATATTACAACTGGTTTGAAATCGAAAGACATTGTAGTAACTGACGAAGAGCAAATCAATGGATTGTTGGTTGCCAGCTGTGAGTCGGAATGTGGCAGACATCCCGATTATGCTAATTAACGTATTAAATAAGGAAATAAGGGTGCCTAAGAAGCATAGAATTGCCAGAATACACGAAACAGATACCGAAGAGCGGAAAACAGAAGAGAGGGATGCAAGGCTAATTGGGCAAGTCAAATGTAACCAAGCAGAAGAAATCCTAGGATTGTTGGACCTAGAAATCGTCGAGAACTCAAACCAAGAGAAGTTGCAGAAACTAGCGAAAAAATATTTGGATGTTTTTCATCCCCCCTCGCAGAAATTGACATACACAAGTTTAGAGAAGCATAGGATCATAACGGATGACGTGCCTCCCATAGCAAAAAGGCCTCATAGGATACCGTACCAAAGGAAGCATATCATGGATAAAGAGATAGGGGATTTGCTAAAAGATGGAATCATCAGGAATTTCAGTAGCCTATGGAGCGCGCCGGCAATCCTGGTGGAAAAGAAGACATAGCCTGGTCAAGAGGCCCAGTATCGGTTATGTGTTGATTTCCGATGTTTGAACGAGGTGACGAAAACAGACTATTACCCGTTGCCTCATATACAGGATACGATAGATCAGCTGGACGGTACGAGTATATACAGTGTAATGGACCTGGCGCAAAGCTACTATCAAATCGAAATGCACAAGGATGACATCGAAAAGACGGCCTTCTCGACGCCTTATGGGTACTACGAATTCACTCGTATGGTAATGGGACATAAGAACTCAAGCTCAACTTGGAGTAGATTAATGAACACAGTCCTGACCGGTATGACAAAATGTCTTATCTATCTGGACGACATTATCATTTTTAGTAGAGACAACATCGATGAGCAGCTGGAACGGTTGAAGCACGTATTCGTTAGAATGAGAGAAAGCAATCTGATATTTAAACCTGCCAAATGTAAATTCATGCAATCCGAAGCGAAATATCTAGGGAATATCATATCTCCCTAAGGATGTCAGGCTGACCCTGAGAAAACTATGGCCATAGACAAATACCTGCGACCCAAGAGCGTGAAGGAAATACGGTCTTTTCTGGGACTATGCGGATTTTATCGCAGATTTGTCCCAGAGGATGCGAAAACGTCGCAGCCGATGACTTATTTGACAAAGAAGGAGGTCAAATTCAGGTGGGGCGAAGAGCAGGAGACATTGAAGTACCCTGATTTCAGTAGACCCTTCATTGTGGTGACTGACGCTTCGAACACTGCAATCAGTGGCGTGCTGTGCCAAGAATATGATAACTTTGAGCACCCAATATGCTATGCTAGCAGGATATTGAGTTCAGCCGAATCTAGATACTCTGTTATTGAAAAAGAGTGCTTAGCTGCAATTTGGGCCATACGCAAGTATCAGTGCTATCTGATTGGGAGTCACTTCCTTCTGATCACCGACCATAAGCCGTTGTTACATCTCTTAACAATAAAGGACCCCAATTCACGTCTGGCGAAATGGAGTATGGCTTTACTAGAATATTCTTTCACGATTAAGCACCGGCCTGATGAAATTAATACGAATGCGAACGTACTAGCCTGAATAATCCTAGATCATAGTGAAATTCCGAGTGAAACAATAACCAAAACCCTCGAAGAGAAGAATATGAGGGACATCGCTATCCTTGAAGGCATACCCCAGGCAGTAAGAAGTACGAAGCGCGTGACGAAGGTAGATATCGATAATGGGCTCCATTATAATCCCTGAGAGTATTTATGACCCAGAAAAGATAAGGCGATTGCAGGACAATGAGGTGATAAATCTAGTAGAACAGATGAACAGGAGTCCAGACGAATCGAATTATTATGTTAAGTGGAGGAATATTGTATGCTAAAAGGAAAGCAGATGAATGTAAGGACGCGATTAACGCCCCATTGGTAATTATAAAGAATTTATTAAGATTGTATCAAACAAACCCGTTGTCTTGTTGAGATTTCAACCATCCCATGACAAACTTTTTAGATATGAGAAAGTAGCTTATACTTCAATGGAAACCACTATGATCAGAACCACAACTTTAACAACATAATTTGAGAAAAATTCTGTGGACTTTGAATAGTCAATAATCAAACTGTATTCGTTTTTCTTACACTTTTTGGTCTTTATTCGTTTAGCCTAGAACCAAATTCGAAGACGGAATTTTCCCTTCTTTTTTTGGTCGAGAACGACTACATTAGGCTTATTATCTTGTATTTGCCCAAAGGTTTTTCCAATAAATTTCACACAACAATTTCATTGTTGACAACAGACTCAATCAATATCCCTCAAGAGCGTAACACAACACGTATGTCTTGTATATTCCGTTCACGAGAAGACCACATGTATTGGCTGATACTTTTGCAGCTGCAGGATTGGATGCTTGGTAACAGAATTGGTGTCACCCTGTTCAGTAACGAAAGCGAGACGAAGTTCATCTGCCACAAAAGGTACTACCTCGGAGAGAAATGCTCCTGTTTTCCCTTCGTCATATAGAATGCACAGGGGAGGATCTGAACTTCTTGTGATTTCACTAATTTCATCAATTCAATCCGATTCTGTAGACTAGTGTGACCATGCTAAAAAGTATAGTAAGATCGACACAGTGAGTGAGTGAGTGAGTGAGTGAAATGAGTATGCCTATTATCTATAAAAAATATTTCACCTGAAATTTTGGTGAAATTAGTTATTCTAGGAATATTAAACTTTCTCAAAGTTGCCTCAACATACAGGGTGGGGCACCCCATGCGACACGGTCCCTGTGAACCAAACCATTATTTTTTTCGGGAAATTCCCCATTTCATTATATGTATATTGATTGAGGCTACAAAATGAAATTATTTTGGAGTATATAAGGTGGCTCAGAAAAGTGTGACATATCAAAGTTGTGTTTTTTTAAATGGAACACCCTTTATTTCGTTACACTTTTGAATAGCTCAAGAAAAAATATTTTATGTACCTGACTATAACCTTTCTCGTCTTATTGATTTTTTTTATAAAAATGTTAGCTAGAATTACTATTAAACTAAATAACAACGAAATGTATAGAAATCATCCCATCGAATTCTGACTATGCTTAAAAGTGGTTGTAGGCAATTGATTTCGATAAAATCCGTTTCTCTATTTTATACAGAATGTTCAAAAATCATTGTCACTTTCAATTAGAACACCCAAAATTTTTTTGGTCTGAATAATATAAAATTCAATTATCTTTCTTTCCATATTGGGGTTCCCTGTACCGAACCAAAATAGTATTTCAGATATTTGCTTTTTCAAATAGTAGTTCTTATTTCAATGCATCTTTTGAATCAAGATAGCTTTGGAACGAAATTTATTCAACTTGTTGAAAGAATTCTTATTGACAGTTGTATTTTATGTTATTCAAAATATTCACTAAATTATTACCGTCAAAAATGAAAACTTTTTCCATTCAAGAGCGGATAGATATGATTTTAGTGATTGGCGAGTATGAAGAGAATTGCCTATTGGCGTCAAGGGTATGCCAGAAAATATCCAGACCGAAATCATCCAACCAAGTTGGTTTTCAAACGATTGCTTCATGAATTTCGTAGGACTGGAAGTGTAGATTATGAAAAGGCAAATGGACCAAAACCTATCATTGGAAATGAGTTGAATGAATTTCTTATTGTGGGATCTATCATAGAAAACACTCATACAAGTCAACGTACGATGGAGAAAGATACAGGGATAAGCAGACGGAGCAATTCTAGGGTAATAAAAAAATACAAATTTCACCCGTACCATATTCAGATACACCAAGAATTATATGAAATAGACTTCCATCGACGAATCGAGTTTTGTTTATGGGTTCTGGACAAGTTTAGTGAGAATGAACATTTTTTGGATTCCATTTTATTTTCTGGTGGATCTACTTTTCATACAATGGCTTAGTGAACAGACACAACTTCCATTATTATAGTGATGTGAATCCTCATTTTTTCCACACTCTGGATTACCAGATTAGATGGTCTGTTAACGTGTGAGTAGGTATTATAGGTACACTAGTTATAGGACCATACTTTTTAGATGGCCACTTGAATGGCCAAATATTTTAACAGTTTTTTACGAGATGATCTGCCTGAGCTTCTGGAGAATGTGCCGCTACATATCAGACAACGGATGTGGTTACAATTAGATGGAGCTTTGACACATTTCAAATTCAGTGTCAGACAGTTTTTGAATATGTGCTTTCCGAATAAATGGATTGGTAGGGGAGGACCACAAAATTGGCCAGCGAGATCTTTTTCTATGGTGATACTTGAAGAATGATGTTTGAAACACTTCTCCAACCACATTGGAAAATATGAGTGGCTCTTTGTTTTCAACAGGATGGTCGTCATTTCGAGTACACACTCTAATAAACACACTTCTGTTTAATATTTTGTTGTTGTTTCAGTAGAATTGTATAGTCTGTTTAATGAACTACTGTGAGAATATGAATGTGAATGACTTACTTAATTTTAGTGAATAGTAACTATTTTCGATGAAGTGAAGTATAACAAGTAAGTACTGTCAATTAGTATTCTGTGTGAGAATCAAATAAATGTCGCTTAAGATGCATTGAAATAAGAACTACTATTCGAAAAAGCCAATATCTGAAAAACTATTTAGGTTAGGTATAGGGAACCACATTATGAAATGAAAGATAATCAAATTTTCTATTCCTCGGAGCAAAAAAATACAGCGGGTTCCATCTGAAATAACAAAGTTATCTATTTGTCCGAATCTATAAAACAGTGAAAATGATTTTTGAAAATTCTGTTTAATATTGAGAAAAGGGTTTTATCGAAATCAATAGCCCAAAACCTCTTCCATACATGATCAGAATTCGAAGGGATGATTTCTATACACTTCAATGTTATTTAGTTTCTAATTGTATCTAGCATTTTCGTAAATGAATCAATAACTCGGGAACGGTATAATAGGTAGGTACATAGTCATAGCACCTTTTATGAAATTATATTATTTTTTTTAAACTTTGATATGTGTCACTTGTTTAGCCACCCTGTAGACTTCAAAATAATTTCCTTTTGTAGCCTTTATCACTATACATATAATGAAATGGAGAGATTCACGAAAAAATAAATGATGAGGCTTACAGTATAATATAATAATAAATATAAACACTCACAGAATATACCCAAAGGCATAGCCTGTGCGGGTTGAGAACGGCTATTATTATTATTTGCCGTCGCGCTCCGAGGCAACTTACTGATTTTTGGTGGCTTATTTACTTTTCAGCTGTAGAAAAACCCGGAAAACTTATAGCACCACCCCGAACGTGTATCTATACATAATCCTTATAATCGATACGAAGGGAAATTCAAATTCAAAAGATTAAAAAATTATCCAAATATTGGGTACAGAGTCTCAGTTTTCGGACACTAAAAAAATTGGTGAAAATGAACAAATTTGGAGAACTTTCCGTGTCTGATCAACCTTTGATTTTTTTTGTTCATATTTCAATCTTTTCTACACACTTTAATTTAATTTGATACCGAAAAGCTCATTCGTAATCGTTCATTATCACGACTGCTTATGTTGATGTTCGGAGAAATCAATTTCGAATCCTCTCTATTCAAAATAATAATCTGTTTGCGGAAGAACTAAATATTTTCTTGAGTCCCGATAAATACCAGTATATAGAGAAAACCATATATGCGAATTGAGGGAAAATTTTTGAAAAATGTTTGTATACATAAACTATATATCGCATATATATAGTATGCAGAAAAAAATACATGTATGCGAAGGTCCCCAAAACTGCCGCTTTATATATATATATATATATATATATATATATATATATATATATATATATATATATATATATATATATATATATATATATAGAGACCTCATAAAGCCGTGCTGATGAGTTGGTAACAACGAAACAGGGCTGTCTACGGATCGTGAGCCACCTTTTGTGGCAGATGAACTTCGTCTCGCTTTCGTTACTGAACAGGGTGACACCAACTCTGTTACCAAGCATCCAATCCTGCAGCTGCAAAAGTATCAGCCAATACATGTGGTCTTCCTTAAAAATACTGAAGACATTAGTTTATTTGAAAAATGTGATCTCTGTTTTCCTCTGGTCAAGTGGACTGAAGTCGGTGACCAAAAATGGTATCCACAACATCTTGGTCTAGCGCAGATGCGTGATTGCTACTAGATGCATGGTCTGCCGACTCCATTGTGCATTTGCGGTTAACATATGCCCAGCGTATGCGGACTCAGCAGATATTCACATAAGAATTACTATCCATCATCTTCGATAGTCGAACGGAATATACAAGACATACGTGTTGTGTTACGCTCTGAGGGATATTGATTGAGTCTGTTGTCAACAATGAAATTGTTGTGTGAAATTTATTGGAAAAACCTTTGGGCGAATACAAGATAATAAGCCTAATGTAGTCGTTCTCGACCAAAAAAAGAAGGGAAAATTCCGTCTTCGAATTTGGTTCTTGGCTAAACGAATAAAGACCAAAAAAAAGAAAGAAAATTAATAAAAGGTTGAAACGCTGAGGTCTCAATCTGCCTACTCCTTAGGTATAATTACGTTAGGTTTTTGTGACTTGACGTCGGGGTCTCAATCTGCCTACACCCCATGTCTCGTCACTGGTTCTCTCTTAGGCCTCAATCTGCCTACTCCTTCGAGAGAACTTAGGAATTGTGGGTTGAGGAACTGTATTTATAGTGGACGTGGCTGTAATGGCCATGTGCAATGTATTGGCACGTTGATGCTATACTGTTAGCTCAAGAAAAGGACAAAGTTCGTCTTCCTAATGCCCTCGTAAGAATAAATAATGAAGGAGAATTCTTTACAACAGTTGCTAATGTCAACAATATTCCAAAGACACTAAATTTTTCTGATTTGATATTAGAACCAATAATTGATACAGAATCAATTATGAATTTCAACCCAGGAAATTAATTTTATTCTGATACACAAGTAGACAGAGAGTCCGAAATCAAAAAACAATTGAGAACTGAACATCTTAATGATGAGGAAATAGAAATGATTACTGAATTATGCCTAAAATTCTCAGATATATTTTATTTAGACGGTGACAAACTAACCTTCACTAATGAGATCAAACATACTATTGATACCAACGATGCTAAACCTATTTTCACAAAATCATACAGATACCCTCAGATCCATAAGAATGAAGTTAAAACACAAATTTCAAAAATGTTAGACTTTTTTTTTTACGACCATCTATATCCCCATGGTCATCCTCAGTTTGGGTTGTACCAAAAAAATTGGATGCATCAAGTAAACAAAAATGGAGAGTCGTAATTGATTACAGAAAACTCAATGAAGTAACCATTGACGATAAATATCCTTTACCTAATATTACTTACTTTACCAGTTAGGACAATGCCAATATTTTACAACACTCGACTCAGCTTCAGGTTTTCACCAGATTGAAATTGATTCTAAAGACATTCCAAAAACTGCATTTTCAGTGGAAAATGGTCATTACGAGTATTGTCGGATGCCATTTGGCCTGAAGAACACCCCAAGTACTTTCCAACGTGTCATGGACAATATTTTATTAGGTATTCAAAATGAAAGATGTCTAGTCTACATGGACGATATAATAATTTACTCAGCAACTATTCATGAACATATTTCAAGACTAACTGAAATTTTTCAGAGATTACAAAAAGCCAACCTCAAAATTCAACCCGATAAATGTGAATTCCTCAGAAAAGAAGTCGCGTATCTTGGACATTTAATTACAAAAGAATGAGTAAAACCTAATACTCAAAAGATTGAATGTGTAAAAGAATTCCCTGAACCAAAAAATCAAAAAGAAATAAAATCATTTTTAGGACTCACGGGTTATTACCGGAGATTTATCCCAAATTTTGCAAAAATTACAAAACCTTTAACACGTTTACTACAAAAAGACATACCATCTAATTTCAACAAAGAATGCAAAGAAGCATTTGAAACTTTGAAAAACTATTTGATACAAAGCCCTATTTTAATATATCCAAACTTTAATGAAGTATTTATTTTGACAAAAGACTCGAGTAGTTTTGCCATAGGAGCAATACTTTCTCAAGGAACCATCGGAAAAGACCTTCCAATCGCGTATGCCTCAAGAACCTTATGTCCGGCAGAAACACGATATTCTACCATCGAACGAGAATTATTAGCAATCGTATGGGCGGTGAAACATTTTAGACCATACTTATTCGAAAGAAAATTTATTTTAGTAACTGACCATAGACCATTAACGTGGCTATTCTCAATAAAAGATCCCGGTAGCAGACTTGCTAGATGGCGGCTCAAACTTGAGGAATATTCTTATGAAATTATTTAAAAACCTGGAAAAATTAATAAAAATGCGGATGCTTTATCACGAATCAAAGTGAATCACTTTAATCGATGCGCAAAATTTTATTCAAAAATTCATATGACAAATGAATATCACGAAGAAGTATCAGACACAGAAACAATTGTTGTACCCGAAACAGTTTTAGAAGAACTCAAAAACTTTGTTAAACTTTATAAAACAAAATCTTTAATTGATTATTCTAAATTTGAATTCTCAAATGCTCAATTATTAGATAAAAACCATAAAAACATCATAATTTTTCCACAAGAACATGAAGCAACCGAGCTACATGAAAAAATTTTAGAAGATATATTAGAGGAAGAATATGATTTATTTTCCTATAACAAAATTAATTTTCTCAACAATTTATCAGTAAAACACAGAAAATATCATATTATTCCAGTACCTTTCGATCCTACGGAAGCTATTGAATATATGTTCGCCTCACTTTATAAAGATAAAAATTTTTCGAACCGTCAAAAACTTACCATGTCGAAAATATTCCAGATCTTCCAATTCAAGAAATGCTTTCCTATATATTAGCCGAAGTAGACGAAATTATATTTCAAATCTGCCAAGATATAGTTCAAACCCCAGATAAGGATCAAATTCCAATAATACTTGAACAGTATCACAGTGGAAAAGCCAACATGCATAGAGGTATAAATGAAACTATAAGAAGAATAAAACAAAAATATAATTGGCAAGGATTAATAAAAGATGTTGAAAAATATATTGAAGAATGTGAAATTTGCCAGAAAACAAAAATTTGCAGAATGAATTTAGACAATCCAATGATAGTAACTGAAACTCCAAAGGTTACATTTGAAAGAATAAATGTAGACATTAAAGAAATCCCAACTAAAAATTTTGCACTAACCATATCTGATGAATTAGCAAAATTCAATCCTATCCACTTGAAGATAAATCTGCAAAATCCGTAATATACTCACTGTTAATTTATTTTCAACACTATGGAACACCTCAAAGAATTCACTGCGATAGTGGAAAAGAATTTAATAATCACTTAATGAAAGACCTTTGTAATTTATACGATATCAAACTCACTTTTTCCAGTGTAGACCATCCCCAAAGTAATGGAAGTATAGAACGTTATCATGCTACACTTATGGAAATGATTAGAGCACTCGTAGCAGAAAGTCCAAACGACCATCCCTCAGACATTTTACCATTCGCTACTATATGCTATAATATCACAAAAAATAAAACTCACGGGTTTACCCCTCACGAATTAATATTCGGACATACCGCAAGTAGAATTCCATACACTCTGTATAATGAGAAAGACCTTATAACCAAATATGTTAGAGACATGAATAACAGAATTAAGTATTTCTATAAAATTGCCCGCGCTAGAACCGAGCAAAGAAAGGAAAAAGCAAAACAGCACTTTGACAAAGATATCAAACACGAACCCCCAGACTATAAGAAAGGAGATAAAGTTCATGTCAAAGATTCGCAGATAGGTAATAAACTCAAAAATAAGTTCAACGGACCATTTGAAATAATTGAAGTTTACAAAAACTCAGCCCTATTGAAAAATTTAAATACAAATCAAGAATCTAAAATTAATTTCGATAGAATGAAACCTTATGAATAATTCTTTTCAGATTCACGATGCTGCTCATCGCGATATCTGCAGTTTTAACAGCAACAGCTTTCGGACAATACTCCGTTGTCCCTATCAACAATACAATAGGTATTTATTATCATCAGCGAGAAGAAATACAAATCACGAACGATAAATGGACATTCTTAGTATACAAAGATTTAACCTCGATAAGGAACGCCTTAGAGCAGAATAATAATATTTTGCATACATTAGTTAATAACTTTGTAGAAAATGAAAGTGCACAGATGAAATATTTTTATACAGACGTTAAAACGCATATTAGCTTATTGACACAACTAGCAGATTCACTTACACTGAAATTGCAAGAAGTATTTTTAGATACACCCAACTTTCGTAGTCGTGTGAAACGTGGATTAATAAACGGTATAGGAACCGTAAGGAAGGCAATTTCAGGAAATTTAGATAGTAGTGATGGCGAATATTTTAACGATTGTATCAACAAAATTACGAATGATGAACATGAACTAGAAAACCTCATGAAAAATCAGATTTCAGTAGTAACTTCAGTTATTAAAAATTTTAATACTACTATTCACAAGCTTCAAATTGATGAAGTTACTTTTAATGAGGATATTAAAGAGATTAATAATCCTATTGTCGACATTACGGATAATTTCAACCTAATGGAAGCAAAAACAAGGAAACTTTGCGAAGAACTTATGAAAAGTTATTTATTTATAGAATCATATCTTGATGATATTTTGAACTCTATTACATTTGCGAGATTGAGAATAATTCATTCATCAATCATAACACCAAACGATTCACTCTATAACCTTCAAGAAGTCGTACAATCTTTGGAAACTAATAAGTTACCTTTGCCAGTAAAAATGACATCAATTTCAAAATATTTAGATCTAATTGATCTACAAGCTTTTCAAACTGATAACAGAGTTGTTTTTGTCTTAAAAATTCCTCTTGTCGAACCCGAATTATAAACAAGTTATCAATTATATCCTATTCCCATCCTTGACAAAAGGACAGGACTTCATCATATCTTAACAACAAATCATAAATTTATTGCAAAAAATGATGATTACATGTTATATTTTATCTTGGAAAATTTTAATGATTGCAAAGATTTGAGTTTGAATTTGAAATTATGTTCAAATATTTTGCCATACCCCATTGATAGTAATGCTATATGTGAGGCCCAAATTTTCAAACATTTGTTTCAATTACCGAGAATTTGCGAAACGTCTTTATTATTTGCTAAAGATTATAATGTCTTCAACTTAGATCCAAATATATGGCTTATAACTTTATCAGATCCCATTCCAATCACAATGAAATGTTCAGGATTTGAACCAATGTCAAAAGTAATAAAAAAAAATCAGTTTTGAAGTTGCAACCAGAATGTAATGCATTCATTGGCATAACGAGAGTATATTCCAAATCTCTTATGAATTTTGAAAAGAATGTTACATATAACAGCCATACTATTTCAATTCCATATGAATGTTGTAATCATCTACCAGAAAAGAAAAATCTTCCAAATTTAAAGCCAATGAAACTCAGTAAAACAAATGTCGATGATTTGAATATAGCGCAACACAAATTATATCAATATTAAGAAGATCTTGATAGAATAATTAATGAACCTTTTGTAACAAAAAATATTTCTTGGTTTACCTTTTTCATAATTGTAATAATTTGTGTTTTGATAATTCTATACATTTTCTGTAAATGCAAAAAAAATCGTACTGTAAAACTTGGAATAATGGCATCAAGAAATGATGATCTACCCCCAAGACCTCCAGGACGAGGAACGTTTAGAACTCTTTCAAGATTCATCCCTTTGAGGAAGCGACCAAATATCCACATTGGAGAAGACATCGAAGAAGAGAAACTCCAATTGAATCTAACTTCGAGCAACAAAACTCTTGCCTAAAAGTTGCTGCATTCAAAACATCAATTTTTTCAAAATGAGGGGAGCTGTTATATGAAAAAATACAATGGACCTTTATTCCAAATTGCGCAGTTATCTTCGCAGTTAATCCCAATGGTGCCAGGATGTCGCCGACTATCAAGGTTATCCTGTAACGCAATTCCAGTTATTTATTGAAGACGTAGAAGCCAGAAGACGCCTAGTCAGCAAGATCGACGCATCGCTATTACTGCTGCAAGCTTTAGTCCGTGCAAGTTCATGTTAAATTATAGTATTTGAATATTTTATTGTTTGTAAAATAAAGTAAAGTTTTTAAAAGCGGGTTTGAGTGGAATCCAATCTAACATATATGTATTAAGTGTGTGTGTGTGTGTGTGGAAAGAAACAAACAAGAGCACAATTTCTTGCATTTTCATTTAACATTTTCTTGAAATTTTGTGTGTGTGTTTGGCAATCTCATTCATCGAATTCTGAATCCTCATCTCCTGAGCCTATAGAGCGTTTATATGTGAGATCTAATCCGTAGGGCTCACCACCACCACGCAAATGTACAGATGAACAGTACTTCATCAAATCTGTTGTGACACCAAAATTTGCAACATTGATATATATTGTCCATGTGCTTTACACCGAACACCATATGTTGATGGTCTCTGATGCTGTGAACTGGATGGTTTTGCATAGCCCTTCTGAATGCTTTATAGCAAGTGCGGCAAAATCGTAAATTATATTTTGGAATACGATATGCATTCGCCCACACACAGTATTGGTCTTCGTGTGAATGACCATCCCAGTCTTCATTTTTGAGAGCTTTACACCTATCTTCAAAGCTGATTTCTCTCGTGTACTCTAAGTGACTCTAATCATTGAAATTTCGTTTGACGCTCTAAGCCTGCTTATAGATTTGTACCCATTTTTCATCGGCAAACATTTTCAAAATTCGATCAGTGAGCGTCCATGGTAGAGGTGAGGCCTCGATGAATTCAACTATTGATGATGTGCATCTGACACTAAAAACTTTGTGAGAAAAGGATCGAATACAGCGTTGCGAAGTTATTTTTTCCACATTGTTTTTCAGACATTCCACATAATCTTCAAAAGTGATGTGATTTTCGACAACGCTGTATTTGACTCCTTCGGATTTTTTTACGGTTTTTCCACCTTGTATTTTATAGGTGTACCTTTGATCGAAGCCCCATGAAATCTGTCATGATACGACCATTGGCTTCGTCCTTCATCAAGCCAGGTACTTTTTTATTTTCGAGGGGAATGTCAAATGGGTTGTCGCTTGGGTAGTCGCTCGTATCGAATTTTTCAATGTGACTGCCAATCAAATCCCGATAAATATCATCGCACTTAATTTCATAAATTAGCGAATCAGTATCCGTATACATCAATTTGCACTGATCGTGCGTGTACTTTTCCATCATGAAGCCGTAATGGAAATCGTACACGCATACCTTGGAAATATCGAGAATCGACATTCCTATGTATAAGGGCTTATTGAATAACAAATCCGTCTTTGCCATCTTGATAGCGACGAGGCTCTCGTCGAAAATGGTGCGAATCCTGAAATTTGGACTGACAATCAGATTTTTTGCGCCATATCGTCCCTCCCACTTGGAGACCATTTTCACCACACGGTGCTTCCGTATGTTTTCCATGGTTTTCCCGAACACTGCGTTATTGGCTGGTTTGTAGTAGCCAAAAGTAGTTTCTGCTTGAGAGCGTAATTTCGTATTTAATTCAATGTAGGGACGCAGCCACGCCGACTGATTGAATTGCAACACATTGTGGATTTTCCTGAGTACAAGGCCGTGTTTGAGTGCTTGTTTCAACACCCTGTAGTGCACAACATATTTTTCCTTGTTGTACAGCGTTGTCATCAATTTTGGTAATTTCGAGCCTGGCGGTGTACAGTGCTCGGCACACAAGGGCAAATCTTTGTGTTTGTCATGCAGATGTTCGGGGTACTCCAAATCGACTTCGAGAATGTAGCCGATGGGCGAGGTGTCCGACACTTCCGACACATCGAAATCGGCTGCATTTTCGAGCCATTCAAAGCCATCGTACGGAAGATATTCCATCATGGCCCAACCGTACAGATTATTCACGTCGAGATATAGCAAATAGGTCGACGGTTTGGAGGCGTCAAACCTTTCACCCATGTGCTTGTTATTGGCCGAGGAGAATCTGTTGCAGCACTGACTGATGCCGCCACGAACTCCTCGCTCGACAAAGAGAAGCATGTCGACGTCTTTCAGTATCTGCAATTTACACTGGGTGTACTTCAACATACAGGACCATGTATATCCCGGGAGGGTATAATACCACGCAGGATCCAACCCATACGTCTCGTGGCCGATATTTCGAAAATTTTCGAAAATATCCACCAAGAGTAATATGTCGGTTTTCATGTATAGGTCCACCATACGTTCTGCGCATGCTCGTATTCGGCATCGGTGATGCCACAATCGTTCAACTTGTTGCAGAACTGATCGCGCGCCGGCAAACTTGGGCATTCCAATTTCTCCATCGAATCGATGAAATCGTATGGGAATACCCCTTTTCGAGTGAGTAACTCATACCGGTCGGCATCGAAATGGGCAAATTCGCACCTTGCAATCTTCACGTCATGGATGGTCAGTGTTTGCACCAAATGCTCCAAGCTCATGCCCATGAAGCGAAAAGAGTCAATGAATCGAAATTTAATGTCAATGTTGCCGTCGTACTGGGTGAAAGAAATATATTTTTCTTTGTTGACAGGCAACAGGCTGACTCGACCCCTTTTTGCTATATCTCGAATAATAAAATGACTGTCGTATCCGGATAAATTGTGGAAAATGATTGGCACAACGAACGACTTTTTGTAGTTCAAATTGCAATGCGCATGCGCATATCCACGGAACGCTCCCGTGTAGTGATTATGATCTATTACAATTTTTTCGTCAGTTTTCCAAGGTTTTTCGCAGATGTGGCAACATGGCGCTGTCGCTCTATCTGGAGGTGAGACGATCATGGGACAATATCCAAAGTTTTGGCTTCCACAAATTTGGCTATGGCCCCATTCCCTCCGCAAACCAATCCATCGAGTCGAGGCCCCGATGACTATCATAAAATGACAAAGTATCGTCATATGCACACTTGAAATAAAATCCAGCGCTGAAAGGAATGTATTTTTGGTATTTTGTCGTATGTGAGGTGCATTCTTCGTCATTAAACTGTTCCAAAATCGACTCAAAATCCGCGTAAATTACAAAGGGCACCATTTCTTTGTGTACAAAATCCCGAAATTCTACGTGATCATACGAAGAAAATGAAATTTTGCTCTCGTTTAATTTTTTACAATCAACAGTATGACTGTTGAGTTTCTCCTCACTCGTAAAATAATTCAAACACCTGTCGCAAATGAATGTTTTATTTTGGTTTTTACTGAGTTGCCGATTGAGTAGGCGATATAAATCCTTTATCCAAGCGTAATGGAATTTTATGTCATCGCCAACGGCATCATCGGCGTCGGCGATTTTCAGTGGTGGTGCCTCGTAATCATTTAATTTCGGGTGATATTCATTTTGAATGAGGAGAAGATTGACATGTTGGCCTAATTTTTGTTTCGTGAGTCGGCTCGGAACAGTAACGAAAAATTCCTCCATGTTCGCCTGCTGCTGAATCAATTCCAAGGTGTACACATTCACAGATATGTTGTTCAATCGCTCAATTTTGGTAATTTGTTTGAATGCCATGGGAAAGTCGTTTCCATCCAAGTTCAGTACATTTGAAGAGTGAGGGTATGATGATGTTCAAATTAATGCAAGCTTCTTTATTGGCAATGGATTTTGGTAGCTCGATGAAAGACGAACCGTTTCCCACGCCCGATTTATTCGTATTGATTTCCAAACTAACAATTTTCCGAAGACTCCAGCCACTTTCTTTGTCCGCGAATTCCGACAGTTTGTTTTGAATTTGATCTATGACATTTTCTAGGAACCACTTTTTCAAAGTTGTACCCCTATCGATAACAACGTTTTTAGTGTTGAAATATTTAAAGTCGCTTATTATTTGACTTTGATGCTTAGATGTTTTTTCAATAAATTTTGAATTCTGCTTTTGAATAGAATGAATGCATCATCAAAAAATTGCCCAATATGTTTATGTTTCAAATTTATAATTATACCGGTGCGTAAACGCGAAGAAAATGCCGATTTCAAGTCCTCCCACTTTACTCGAGATGTTAATTTTTATTTGACTCTCTCTCCGACCACTACGTTGACGCCTGGCTGTTGTTGTTGTTGACCTGACTTTTTGATTAAATTTCGGATAATTTTCAAGTGTCCGCATAAAGTTTGTAATTTTCTCAGAGAGCCTATGCAATCCACTGCCGCGATCGCACTATTGATCAGGCGGGCGCTGTACTTGCAATGGGCCAGCCAATGTTTGCGTTCCTCATCAGTACAACCCTTTTTGAGGATTTTTTTGACCTTACGTAACTTGGCTACCATCTCCATACTGTGTGCAACAATAGTGTCTGATGACATGATGATGATTATTCAACAGACACACAAAATTTCAAGAAAATGTCAAATGAAAATACAGGAAACTCACTCTTTGTTTTCAACGGCGGCGGCGGCGTCTTCAGGCCTTAGCGATCTCAAACAGCTGCTGCGGACGATTTTGATTTGCAATTTTCTGCTCGCCCCTGTAGAGGAGCATATGCTGGGACTTGGTTAATTTGTTTGAATGCACCAGTCACTCGATTTGGCAGGAATACTTTACACTCCTCCAACTCCACTAAGATGGACTGTCCAAATTTGGTTGTTTTCGCTTCAGCGCCGAGGATCAAATGGGGTTCGTCCTTCGGTAGCTCAGACAACTTCCGCAGGTTCTTCCTGCAAGCCAACGAAATCTTGTTAATTTTGTCGAGAAGATGAGACATCTGCGAAATCATTTGAAAAATGAAAAAAAACTCATACACGCTGTATAACTCTCACTCACTCAAAATTAAAAATAATGTTTATGATTCACTCCGTGTATGAGAAATAAATATGATAAAAATAAAATATTCCAATCACACTGTATATAGCAAATGGAACTTTGTGAGAGACACCCTCTATGAGAAGGTATTATGATAAAAATGCAATCCACACACACTGTATGAAAAACAAAAAAAAAATATGACGTTTTATGAGAGAGACACTCTGTATGAGACGAAAAACAAATATGACAAATGAACTTTTCTGAATTTTTTTGAAAAAGAAACACAACAAAAAGTGAATCGAAAGAAATAATCACACTTGAAACAATCGCGAAAAATAAAAAAAGAATATCTACTACTACTGACCTTTGCAAATCACGAATTAAATGACACTCACAATGAAAACAATGCACTTGTATAGAAAAAAAGCGAGAGACAGATGAGCGGCAGAGAGGCACTTGTTGTTGCTTCGAACGCAGATAATGAAATGACGCAGGCTCGCTGTGGACGTACGTATTAACTCTCTGTGTCACGTGACCCACGCCATCCATCTCCACGCCGAGTTCACGTAACCCACGCTGCAAATATATGCAACGGTCGATCTGGGGAAAACCCAAATTGCGCAATAACAAAAAACAACTCCAAGGTCAATTTAGCTCGAGCAGCGTAAACAAAACACCGGATGTGTGAGATAAAACTATGCGATTAAATCTGAAAAACAAATTAAAGGTAAAAAATGGATCATCGTGTTTACTGAGAATTTCGTTCCACTTAAGAGCAGACAGTAAATATTCAGGAACGAAACGTGCCTTATCACTATTTCACGGCGGCGGAGACGTATTTTTTTTCTTTAGGAATTTCATTCGAGAGCGAGTGAATTAATAATGAGTCCATCATAATTTTCTGTTATGTGTGTGTGTTCTAAGACAGTGGACATTTTTCATATTTAATTTTTTCGTTTTGTCAATTAAGGCGGCGGCCATTTGTTTCATCACGTGACGTTTTTTCTCTTCCAGCCAATTGCTCTCATCGAATCACGTGAGGAAAGGTATTTTCATAACTTCCGCCATCGCCGCCATGTTTTTTGCCTTCCGCTCCATCGCCGCCATGTTTTTTTGCAGAAAAGACACGCGCCACTTAGGATGAAATGTTTTGAACCCCTCCACCCCAGAAAATCTTCGGCGAACACGTCATCTTCAGCACCAACCCTCCACTAACGGCAAGAACTCGATGGACGCGGCTATCGAGAGATTCACCGTGTGGAGCAAAGTTACTTCTGGGACACTCTTCGGTCCCAGAAGAAACTTTGTTTATCTACTCATATCATTAACCACCAAATCGTATCAATAGATACACGGGTCAAGTGCTCCCAGGAAGGCCTGTGGACCAAAAAAATGACGGGAAGCCTCGAGAAAAAAATCATATCACAAATGTAATTATAGAGACTACATCTCTGTTGGAAATTCACAGTCCACGACATTTCTATATAGTCCGCAAAATTAGACACACATTATTGGATTCATTATTGGAATATAAATTAGCCATAACTAACTCTGTGAAGCCCCCGATACCTAGCATGTATGTTGCCAAATCTAGGGCTAAACAACGAGCTTAAAATGTTGTGAAATATTGGGGCTCATCTACGTAGTAAAATTATTAATCCGAATATTGGTACAGTGCCCTCTTCTGTGAATGCCTTGAACTAGGTGGTGTATCTTGGGAGTACTAACGTGTTGTTGTGAAGCCCTAGCAAAAAATTGGGACTGAGTTCAAAATGCTCAATGAGGCCCATTAGAACATATATCGGGACACACAATGGGCGCTCCATTTCTCTTACGGGCTCTTCTTTGACCGTTTGTAACAAGGTCTCCTTCTGCCTACTCCTTATATATATATATATATATATATATATATATAAATATATATGTGTATATATATATATATATATATATATTCAGATAGGTTTCCGCGGTCAGATATTTGAAAAGTGAAAAGTAAAAGTTCGGGTTGAACCGCGTCTAGAATTTGTTGAAATTCGACGTTTCGGCTCCGATTTTGGAGCCATTTTCAAGAACTGAAAAAGAAAGAAAATTAAAAATGGTTGAAACGGTTTTTGTGACTTGACGTCGGGGTCTCAATCTGCCTACTCCCCATGTCTCGTCACTGGTTCTCTCTAAGGTCTCAATCTGCCTACTCCTTCGAGAGAACTGAGGAATTGTGGGTTGAGGAACTGTATTTATAGTGGACGTGGCTGTAATGGCCGTGTGCAATGTATTGGCGCGAGGTGAACTATGGGCGGGAACTGAGTTGGCGCTAGATGAGCTGTGTGCGGGAACTTGGTTGGCGCTAAGTGAGCTATGTGCGGGAACTGGGTTGGTGGGAAATGAGTTGATGCGTGCAATGAGAGGCTTCCAGGTATTGGGAAGTCTACGTCCGTCGTCGCGAGTGTTGAGGCAATTGGGGCGCTTCTCTATCTCGAGGGCTTCTCGGATGATCCTGGTTTGCAGAGTTTTCTCGGTGGAAATTATTTTTGTGTTTTTGAAGTCTATTTTGTGACCTGTGTCTTCTCGATGTTTATGAAGTGCGGAAGTGGAAGATGCCTGACGCACAGCAAGTTCGTGTTCGTAGACTCTGGAAGTTACTCGTCTGTTAGTCTGGCCAATATAACTTCTCGGGCAGTCTGAACATGGTATTTCATATATACCTTGAGAATCGTTTGGTATTGTGTCCTTGGGAGATCTGAGAAATTTGGATATTTGGTTGTTGGCCGTGAATTTGAATTTGTGTGGCTGGATACTCTCTAGTGGATCATTTGTTTTTGGAGGACGGGTCAGTTGATGGCGGATAGACTTGTCGATTAGCGAATTGTTGTAACCATTCTGAAGTAAGGCTGATTTCAGTTTGTCCAGCTCTTGTGGTCTATTCTGGTTGTCGGTAAGCTGAATTGATCTGTATATCAGGGAGTTCAATACGGAGTTTGTTTGTGCTGGATGGTGATGAGAGTTTGCGTGTGGGTATCGGTTGGTGTGGGTCTGTTTCCTGTGTACTGTGTGGGTGAAAGAGTTATTGGAGTTCGTAATGAGAACGTCCAGGAAAGCTAGGGGCAATGTTTTTCGGCCGAAAAACATTGCCTTAGAAACCTCCACAACAACCCTGACATAATCATTCTCCCAGCAGACAAAGGCAACGCCACAGTAGTTTTGAATACCTCAGATTATGTAGACAAAATGAGTACACTATTAAACTCATCCGAGTATCAGATCACCCAACGAGACCCGACAACCTACCTCGAATAGAAGACCAAAAATCTGATCAATAATTCTAAACTACCAGCCGAAACCAAGAAAGCCACTATCCCTAGAGAGAAGTCATCACGCAGCCCTCGTATCTACGGACTACCAAAAATACACAAGCCTGATATCCCACTCCGACCTATCGTCAGTGCCTTTGGATCACCAACCCAGAACCTCGCCAAGTATCTAGCGAGTACTCTTCAGCCACGAGCAGAAGAAGCTTCATCCTACGTGAAAAATTCATTCCGCTTCTTAGACCTTCTCAAATCCTATAGAATCCAGAACACAGATATCCTAGTGAGCTTCGATGTTGTCTCCCTCTTCACAAATATTCCCCTAACGGAGACGCTAGAAATCCTTAAAACGAAACACAGAATTCCAAAAGACACCCTGGACCTCATCAGTCACTGTATGAACAACACGTACTTCCTCTTCCAAGGAAATTACTACAAACAAGTGAAAGGTGCTCCCATGGGTTCCCCCCTTTCTCCAGTCCTTGCAAACCTTTTCATGGAAGACTTCGAAACCAGGGCTGTAGAAGCATTTGACCACAAGCCTACTTGCTGGTTCAGATACGTTGACGACATTTTCGTCATATGGCCTCATGGTTACGAAATCTTAAACACGTTCTTAGATCACCTAAATGATATCCATCCCAACATGAAATTTACAATGGAGACCGAAATGAACAACTCCCTAGCTTTCCTGGACGTTCTCATCACGAACTCCAATAACTCTTTCACCCACACAGTACACAGGAAACAGACCCACACCAACCGATACCCACACGCAAACTCTCATCACCATCCAGCACAAACAAACTCCGTATTGAACTCCCTGATATACAGATCAATTCAGCTTACCGACAACCAGAATAGACCACAAGAGCTGGACAAACTGAAATCAGCCTTACTTCAGAATGGTTACAACAATTCGCTAATCGACAAGTCTATCCGCCATCAACTGACCCGTCCTCCAAAAACAAATGATCCACTAGAGAGTATCCAGCCACACAAAGCTTTCCTACCATACATCAAAGGTGTGACAGACAAAATCAGTAATATCTTGAGAAAACACGAGACAAAAACAATATTCACGGCCAACAACCAAATATCCAAATTTCTCAGATCTCCCAAGGACATAATACCAAACGATTCTCAAGGTATATATGAAATACCATGTTCAGACTGCCCGAGAAGTTATATTGGCCAGACTAACAGACGAGTAACTTCCAGAGTCTACGAACACGAACTTGTTGTGCGTCAGGCATCTTCCACTTCCGCACTTTATAAACATCGAGAAGACACAGGTCACAAAATAGACTTCAAAAACACAAAAACAATTTCCACCGAGAAAACTCTGCAAACCAGGATCATCCGAGAAGCCCTCGAGATAGAGAAGCGCCCCAATTGCCTCAACACTCGCGACGACGGACGTAGACTTCCCAATACCTGGAAGCCTCTCATTGCACGCATCAACTCATTTCCCACCAACTCAGTTCCCGCCCATAGTTCACCTCGCGCCAATACATTGCACACGGCCATTACAGCCACGTCCACTATAAATACAGTTCCTCAACCCACAATTCCTCAGTTCTCTCGAAGGAGTAGGCAGATTGAGACCTTAGAGAGAATCAGTGACGAGACATGGGGAGTAGGCAGATTGAGACCCCGACGTCAAGTCACAAAAACCGAACGTAATTATACCTGAGGAGTAGGCAGATTGAGACCTCAGCGTAGAATTACGTTTCAACCATTTATTAATTTTCTTTCTTTTTCAGTTCTTGAAAATGGCTCCAAAATCGGAGCCGAAACGTCGAATTTCAACAAATTCTAGACGCGGTTCAACCCGAACTTTTAGTTTTCATATATATATATATATATATATATATATATATATATATATATATATATATATATATATATAATAACAAAGTATTCTCGACCGAACTCTATTAACCAAGTAGGAATTCTCGGGTAGCGGTCTGTTGAACAATGAAACTCATTCGATTTAAATCTTCAATGTTTCGTCAACCTTTATTGACTTCTTCAGGAAGAGCTACAATTAAAAAGGAATATAAGTTGTTGAAGGACTACATAAAAATAGCATGATAACTTACAAAATTCACAGAGTTAGTTCTAACCTATGGATCATTTGGGAGGACAATTGTTATTCTCCTCTGCAGACTAATCGCTTAATTTACCTGACTGGAGTGTTACTATGGTTTGAATAAGGATTCGTTTAAATACAATGGTGTTAATTAGTATAGGTATTCCATTGGTACCAACTGTCAAACTACACACAACGTTGAATGGAATTTAAAATATTACAATATATACTACTAAGTTGTCCTGTATCGGTTTTGTAGTTAACTGTGTTAGGATTTTTGTTGATATGGACCATCTCAAGGAATAACCTGTTTTTTTGATTGCTGACTTTGTCTAGAATTTTTTGATTTGAATAATCAAACCGGTGGCCTGTTTTCTGGGTGTGGTCGACTGCTGCACATGAGTTTTTTCCCAATTGGGCATCACTCTTGTGCAAAGCTAACCGTTGCATTTTTTTTTTCTTTTCGCTTTATTCAGTATTCAATTCCCTTTCTAATGACATATCACAAGTTGGTATCTAACCAGAAACTAGATCAGAAAAAAATTATTATTGAAATTCACCGAGTAGGCCGTGGAAGCAAAATGAAAGCCAAAAATTGAAAAGTTGGCTATGGAAACCATACGTCACTTGATAACAGTTGCTACTACTGTGATATTTTATTTTCATTCGTCGGCGTTATAAAAAGCCGCCAAAAAAAATATTGGAAAAATTGGGAAAAAACAATACTCTGTAGGTCCATAACTTAAATAGGAACATACAACTTTTTCTTGCCTGTACTATTCAGCATAACCATTCCTTTCTAATGATATAATAGAAAGTAATTTTTTGAAATGAAATACCAAAAAATCCAATTATTATTATTCAAATAACAAAAATACAGATTTATCGAAAAAAAAAAAAAAGAAGTTGAATTTTCGTGGGGATGCAGTCAGGTGAAGGGCTATTTTAAGTAAAATCTTTGAAATTCGTCTTCCTCAGGACGACTAAAATCATAATCAGTAACATTCTGAAATTTGTAAAGTATTTGGGTACTTACTAACATGAGATTCAATAGAAATCATACATATAAGAAACATAAAAAATAATAACGTGACAGTGACATTATATAAATATAGAAATCAAGTTGGAAAATTTTGAATATTGAGTGTTATATTGTTATTAGATTTGAATTTTAATAAATACGTATAAATTTATCTAAAATTATTTGGTAAAACCTTGCGAAATATGTGTAATACTTATACTTATTTAAATAGCCAATAATGAATCACTCGGAACTCCAAAATATGGCTTTGAATTTTTTTATATCAAATCAAATGTTCTCTGTTCTATTTCTCTTGAACTATTAGTTTAAAGATAAAATGAGTTTTTCGGATCTGACATTCTCTTCTTCTTATCTTCGTTAATTTGTTTTCCGAATTTTTCCATTCGCGATTTCTTAGGAACCATCTCACTGTTAGTCGATTTCATCTTTTGAGCCATTTTTGGTGTAGAACTACCCTCGCCTTGAATCGCTTTAGAATGTACATAAGCCTTAATGCAAATCTGAACCTCTATTTCCTTAGATAAAGGTTCCATTCGTCAGATATCCACTTGATTTTCTTTCTCTACTTAATTCTTATCGGAGGTTCTATTTTTTGACCTTAACAATAGAGTCTTAATGACAGATTTGCTGTGCTTTAGTTTATAAAAACTGTGACCGTGGCTTTGAATCAATGCGTCGTAACTCTATTTTTTTGACGTTCAAAAAATCTCGCTACTACTCCAGGATTGATTTTAACTTTTCCACTCTTCATTGTTTTAATGTACCTACATACAATTCCCTATATCTTCTTATAAATAAAACAGTTATTCGTGTTGAATGCTGAAGCTTATAAGTTATCACTAATTTTAAAACTACAAAAATTTTTATATTAAATATATTCAAACTGTGAGATAAAATCGAAAAACTTATTTTAAAATGATCTTCATAGCAATACACATGCGATTTGTTAGATACATGAACTTCACGGCGCATTGCTTTCTGCCAAACTTTTTCTTATTTAATGTCAGAGAGCACATTAATAAACCAATTTTTGTGGTATTTTTGGATGTGTTAGGACAATTGGGAATCAAAAAATATATATTTATCATTTTTTTCTCACTCATTATGCAATAAAATAACGAAACAGTCCAGCGTTTTGCTTCTTGAACTATAATGATACAATTATTTTAGACACTGAAAGTAATCAAACAAAAAGAATTTTTCTGGAAATGATACATGTCAACGAAAATAAAGAATCAATGAACAAAAAAAACAGATTTTAACAATCTCAGTCAAATGTATACCTACTTTTTTAAATTTAATGAAAATATCAATATTTCACCCAATAATCAGAATTTTCCTTCTTGATAAGTAATCAAATATAAATTGTCATCATCATTGTCATACATCTAACGTCATGTTTTTCTGTCCGTTTGGTTTCAATTTAATTTTAATTCTCACGTTAGTAAGTAACCATCTATTTTTATATGTATATGAAATCCTTAATTCCAATAGAAATCCTGATTTGATGTACAAATCTCGGTACAGATATTACGGAAGTGAAACACCCCTCGTAGAAATCCTGATTTGGTATACAATTTTTAAAGAAGCGAAATGCCCCCGATATCCACTTGATATCTAAAAAAATCGCAAATGTTACTGTTAGAAACAATTCACACCACTCATTTACATTTGGTTGTCAACGAATGAAGAATTGCGCTAAAATTCCCCAAGAGCAATGAAATTTCAATGAACCTGCACCCGTACGCTTGAATACATTACTGCCAACTATTTTTTGACCTTGGAATCCTGAAGAAAATCTTGAAATCCGAATGAAATCCTGAAATCCCTTATGAAATCCAGAAATCTCCGGTGAAATTAAGAAATCGTACAGGAAATCTAAAAATCCGAATGAAATCATGAAATCCATATGAAATCCAGAAATCTTTGGTAAAATCCAGAAAACCTAAAGGAAATCTTGAAATTTTTTATGAAATCCAGAAATCCATTCAAAAGTTCTGAAATCCAATTGAAATCCCTCAAATGAAAATTTGGTGTCTTGGAAACACTTCAAGAGTCAAATACCACAGGTAGACGTCCAATCCCTCTTAAGGATATTCTTTCACGTCCCCCCTGCAAATTCATATACAAAACTTTTTCAGGCAAGTATTCAATCCGCTAAGGATATTCTTCCATAATCCCCTTAAGACAAAGGTAACCTTATTACCCAACCTATATTCTCATATCTCATTATAATCATCATATTCTATAACATAAATTATGTAAAAGTTAACCTCAGTGCATACAGTTATACCAAATAAGTCAATAGTGTCGTGAGCACAATCATAAGTGTTTGCAGAGCAGAAGGTATTTTCCATTTGAAATTAATATTATTATGTTTTAAGTACTTAATAAACAAATTTAGCAATTAGCATTTTTTTTTCATTTGTACCAGGCGATTATATTCGAAGAAGGGAACGTTTAAAAAAATTATCAATTTCACGTTTAGATTTTTCTGGACTTCATAATGACCGCCTGTATAATTAGTATTTGAGTTTTGCGATTAATTCCATGATTGTTTGATTTGATCAAAAACTGGAAAACATGTTTCCTAACTCAATTTTTGCCGTCAACAATTTTTTGGATTACCATGTAAGTATCAGCAAGTATGTACCGCGGTGATAGCCTGCGTAGTGGTACGGAAGTAACATAATGATTTAAATAGTAAAAGGAATACCTGTCTAGGCAATAGCCAAATGCGTATTTAAATGACATTGATGAAAAATCAATTCTCAAAATATAGTGAGAGTATAATTTAAATTTTTCATCAAATCTGAGATTACAAAGAAGACTCAAGTCGTTAAACTTCAGTGGGGAAAAGAGCCACAATTTTATGTTTCACTGCCTTTTCATAACTCAGTCTGAAAGTAAAAGTACCAGGAAAAAATGCAGTAATCAGAAGAATAGTAGTATTCGATTTAATATCATTATTATAATTTTTTTTTACACCATTGTATCTTTTGCGGAGTCCCTTGGTATACTACGTATACGTTTAATGTAAAAAATAGCAATGACAATTTGCATACAAACTTGAACATGTACACATTTTCGAAAGAGTTGAAGTGAAATGCTTGTGACTTCGTTTCCAAATAAATCTTCATGTTCAAATGGATACGTTTTTCACGGTAGTTTCTAAACAACAAATGAAGTCAGTACGAGGAATGTAATAAATATTTTTTCTGCACTAATATACGACCTTCGCCTTAAAAGATACATTTCAAAATAGTTACCTGCTATGCAGTTTCATTCACAAAATGATCTAAAGTTACGTTTTACCAAGTAGAATTGTATCATCTGAAATTCACTGTAATTTTTTGACTTTAAGAACCACCGTTCCCATATATTTCCACAAATTATAAACATTTTTGTTTAGGAAATTATTTGAAGTTATTTTTCATTGAAAGAGGTTTTGAATACCATATTATGCAAAACTGCTTAACCAAATTAGATTGTTATGGGGAATGAACAGTTTGCCCTAAATAAGTGAATTATTGGAAATTCGATAAAAACTAAAACATTCATTTTCATAAATTTGCCAATCTGAATGACAATTGTCATTTAAATTCAAAGCAAATATTTCAATTTTGAATTCTTATTTATGCTGGATTTTTGTTCCACCCTATATTTCCATTTTGATACCTGCGAGACAATATCGCCCCAAAATCTAGGATGTTCGCGAGCCATCAAGAAAAATATCAAAAATAGTAAATGGTGAAAATATTACAGGAATTCTACAAGCTGAAAATATTTGATTGCCAACTAAAACGAGCTGATGGAACAGATATTCGCTGTACTTAAAAAATCTCTATGACACACTTTCCCAAGCTGATGAAAAGATATTGGTGAATGTATCATTCATATTCCAAAAAGTTAGACAAAAGGATGTAAAATTTCGAAATAAATTGATTGGTGTTTTGGTTGGTTTCCGAGTTTTGCCGTGGTCTTCTTTGGTTTAAATCTCCAAACGTTTCAACTGCAACTGCGGCAGTTATCTTCAGTGGCGTGGTCGAAGTACTCTTCAGTTTCAGTTGATACGTCTAGAAGAGTACTTCCACCATGCCACTGAAGATGACTGCCGCATTTGCAGTTGAAATCAACCAAAACATTGACGCCAGCCGTGAAAGTCTACATTCCTAAATTGATTGGTAATCGTTAAGAGCTGAATAGACAGATATTCCTCATGTTTAGCCAATCTTAGCAATACAGTTCCAAGCTGGTGAATAGTTATTGGAAGATGCAGCGCTCATTCTTTAAAATATTCTCAAATTATGTATGTTTATGTACAGATATTCTTTACAATTAATCAACCATGCTGATACATTTCTGAGCTGATGAACAGATATCAGTAAATGTATCACTAATAATTCAAGAAGTGGAAAACAAAAAGATGAAAAGTAAACTGCTCAAAATGTTTTAAAAATTATTGAACCCAAAAAGCGGAACTTTCAATTACACTCTGTATATTATTAAGATTAAAAAAATTAAGAAAAAACGATGATTTGAAATATTAAGTCATCTTCATTGGATTGAAATTAAATTGAGAGACAGAAAATAAATCACCGAATTTACAGAATGAATAAAAAAGTTCTTCATCACTTTTCTTCATCACTTGAAAAAATTGGCGATTGGATGAAAAACACTTATCAAAATAATAATGAAGAAAGAGAACGGCAAGACTACACCACATGTCGCAACTCAGTACTCAGTACTTGTAACATTAAGTAGTTATAATTATTATTATGTGACATACACCGAGATATAATCCTCGCGTTTTATATGTATGCAGATTGTAAACATGTACTACATTTTTGACTGTTCCTATATCATTCGAATGCGATCTGACTGGAATAAAAATTATTATTATTCTTATCATTAATTTGCAACTCATAATTCAGAGGTAACAAATCAAGTGAGGAAATATTATGCGATAAGAAAAGTTTATGGTACAGGTGGATTAAGGATAATTGATTTCCGAATTTTTAAATTTAGGTGATCTACTACCTACCTACTACGTACTAAAAGCTTTTTGACATACAGGTTGCCACCGCTGCTATTAATTTCCTTTCCTGGTAATTTTGTATTTGTCAAAAATCTTCCGTTGGAAGAGGTTTTTTCAGAATATTTTTTGTATGATTTCTATAACTTCTTGCCAAGTCTTTATAATTCTTGTCAAGTCTTGTTGCCAAGTCATAATTATTGATCCTCTCTTTTTACTACATTACAGAGTTCGAAACCAGAAGGGGAGTGTGACATCATGAACATTTCTGAATTAGTAACAAAGCTATCGAAATCATCGGTAAGTTGAAATATAGGATGAAATATAGGAAACCTAGACAAGAACATCGATTTTTTTACAGTTATTATTAGAGTCCACTGTATGCTGTGTAGTCTTCCAGTTTATACCGGAACCGAATGGTGTGGAATTCATCTCGAAAGTTCCAGCGTATTATGATAAACTGAACTCTTGGTTAGGACAAATACTCCAGTTAGATGCACCACAAGTTCCTTTAGACATATGCGAGTTAGAAAATGTTGGAGTTGTACTGAGGTTTTGTCCTTTCGAAAATGCTACAGGACAAAAACTCACTTCTGAAGATATCCAGACATTTGTGCAATGTCTTGAACAGCAGCTAGTGATCCTCAGAGCAACTATACAGCATAGAGATACTTTTATCCATTTGGTGAAATCTTCCGCTGTTCTGAAAATTGTGGAACTTCCGGATTGGGCAGGTGAGTAAAAATTATGCAATTGGATAATAATAGTTATTTGAAGATTAGGTTGTACTCAGAATATTCTGAGAGAATGAAAAGAAGTGGAGCTGGTATGACAAGTACGTGTTCACTTACTTCACAATCACCAACGGTGGTTTTAAGGTTAAGGTTTTTGGTAATTAGGGTCCAACTCCGGGTTTGAGGCGTACAGTTCTTTGTGATTTCTCACGATTACAATTCATTTATTGTACAAGGCAAATATGGTGCTTGGGCATGCCTAGAATTTGGTTTTGATCATCTATGTAATTGACCATAAAAGGGATTCATTCAAATATCCGAACACAGAGCTCAAACATTTTCCAAGCGATATAGTCAGGAATGATTATCGGGAAACAACGGGAAAAAAAGCACATCTCTTTTAGGAAATCGTCAAATAACGATATTCGTTGCCGACCGATGTTTTTACTCCCATCCACCTACAGTCCTACCTACAATTATGACAAGTACCTGTCAGAAGACAACCACTTCTCATGCTGATGCCATGACATGTATCGAATCATATCAAGAATGTACTTGCGCAACGTTCCTCATAGCAGAGCATACAATTATCACAAGTGCTCCCTGTAACCAACTAGCAGAATTTTGTGTTTTTGGACAGGAGGACCACCTGCAAACTGGTTTCGGGATAAGGGTAGGTGAATTGTTAAAAAAATTGTTTTTCCGTTAACAAGCTGTCGTCCACCTACGAATGACAACTCTCAGAAGTCGAAACTTGTGCGGCCAAGTATTAACGAAGTCTTACCGTTTAACGTGCATTTCCTAGCACTTCCTCAGGCTATCAGAAAAATAAATTGAAATCGCTTAGGTTGAACCAGCGACCGGCAAACCAGAATGATTGAAAATCATTGATTCTAACCATTCGGCTACCTGACAGATAGGTATGAGACCGTCTGTTCCCTGTTTAAACCCAACCACTTATCAGGCTGCCTTCGATTGTATTAGTTGATGTCTATGTAAATTCCACTTTCGTGAATGAATTTATGACGTGACAAATATATCTGGCCTGAATCTATAATAATATGTTGAGTTCTTATCATTTTTCAACTTTCTTAGTATTCAGAATATAGAGAATGATAACACCATAAACAATTATTTTATTAGTAAATAATACCAAACCATCAGACGTTTAGAGTTAGTAAATAGAACATGATAAACATGATAATAATACATGTGTCCAAAACTTTAAAAAACTCTGACTTAATCATGTTACGATTACTTTGGTACATTCTTCGTGTAGTTGTTAATTTACTCATGAATGGATGAATAGAATGAAAAGAATAGAATAGGATAGATTTTCATGATCACTGATATTTCTGTGATATATGCTGCCTCTGTTCATACATGCAAACACTTCATTTTTTCCCTCAAATATGTTTTATATACAGTGTGTTTCACTTCTCATGGAAACACCCTCCTACCTTCTGTAATTTTTGACGAGAAATCATGAAATTATCAATAGGTACACTAGAGATAATGATATACACTGCCCGCCAGCAGAGATGAAACAACTCATTTTTCCGAAAAGTTATATTAGGGGGGCAAAATTGGGCCGAAATTCCTTTGGATTCTTGTTTGGAATCCCTAAATTACTACTAATACGCCTGTCTCCTGAAAAAATATTTTAGCCCTGAAAAATTTCAATTAATTTCACTTCTTATGGAATCGCCCCCGTGTATGTCACGCATGATGACCCTATTTGTTCAGTTGGATAATTTTTAGTGTATCAATATTACCTAAAAACTTCATGGTTCTACGTCGAAAATTACGGAAGATTCGAGGGCGTTTCCATGAGAAGTGAAACAAATTATAATCTTTCAAGACTAAAAATTTTTCAAGAGACAGGTATATTAGTAGTAATTTGGAGATCCCAAACAAGAATCCGAAAAAATTTCAGCCCAATTTTACCCCTAATAAAACTTTTCAGAAAAATGAGTGGTTTCATCGTGGTTGGCGTGCAGTGTATATTACGTAGAAGGACACCTTTTGTGCAGTAAGATTATTCCTAGTGTATCTATCGATCCTGGAAATTTCATTGTTCTACGTTGAAAATTACGGAATATACGGGGGTGTTTCCATGAGAAGTGAAACACACTGAAGACAGTTTATGTGTGCATGTATGTGTAGGTATCTCTATAATTGAGTGGACACACACCTGTACACTACATGTCTGGTGCGGACTTCACCAATGATGTGGACTTACATGGGTCCCCACAATTTCTCTTGTATTCTAATGCAAACAGTGCGCCTCGAAACCAACGAAAAAATGCATTGTTCAATTTGTCCACACGAGTATTTTATTTTTTTGGCGTGTAAATAGTCGGTGTGATATAGAGGTTATGGGGACCTGGAAAGTGCTGCCGCCAGTGGCAATTTTATGAACTAGATCCACAGGAAACAGGTCAGCACATTGTTAGGCTCGATGATCGCAAATTTCCTAAAAATGGAAATAAGCCATCCTCGTCACTGACTAACCTTGATATTTATGTTTTCAATCCCAAAGCTCGAGTGGAGATGGGGTGGGTAGAATAATGGTGGATGTACTGAGTATTACGTAATATTTATTAACGTTGGCCAGACTGTTACGTGAGACAAGTGGGAAGTAGAATGAACCAGTTTATCAACAACTTCTTAACCTCAAATATTTGGTGACTACGATAAATAGAATTTATGACAAAGAAAGTATATCTCAAAGCACTATGTATGCATTCAACTGCTAAAGTGAATACTGTTATAGAACATAGTCAGCAATATACGGTTACTGACGAATAATACCCTCCACCATACGTATGCTGAAAGGCTACATAGCAAGCATGCAAATAACGTAAGTATTTCACACTAAATATGATATACACTACAAATCTTGTACTTTTATATATGTAATATCTTTTGTTTCAGAACAGTCTACTTATACCACTATAAATGCTCATGCAAAGCTTATCTATCAGTATCAGTGAATGCAACTAGGTGTAGTGCGATAAGGTGCAATATTCAGTATCCGAAGCTAATAAACAGAATAATAGTAAATATAAGGCTTATCTGGTGTAGTCCTCGGTGGTTTTATGCAGGTGCTGGGCCAGGACCACTGAGAGTATGGCTTCGTGGAGTCACTCGTGATAGGACTGGTTGACTTCGACTTTCTGTGTTCGACAGTAGAAGTTGGCCAGCAAGGAAGTACTCAATCAAGGGGGCCTTGTCCAAATGATTCGTACAGTGTCTTGAGACGGGTGGTGTCACTGAGCAGTACAGGAACAGAAGGAATCCGATAATAATGATAGTAGTCGGAGAGGTAGGACTATAAGAAGAAAGCCTGTGGAGAAGTATCGATTTCAGAGACATGTGAAGTAGGTAGGGCATGTTGTTTATAGACAGTTAATAAACTACTGAATATTTTTCAGGTTTTTGAAACATACCTGTGATGATGTGCGGCCTTCGAGTGATTTTGCTACGGTTAGCCGAAGAGGTAGAAATTCAGAATATCGAAGAAAACTGAATCCACAAGATATGAATAGCTGTAACACTATTCTTGAAATCTTATCAGAAGAATCCGCAAAAGCGTGCGTTTCAATTCCATGCACATGGAAAAAGAAATACCTTTTTTTCTGAATTTATCCGAGACCATTCTTGGGTTTTTTTATGTTAGTTTTTCTGTTACTTGGAAGGCGTAAGTTGGCAAAATTGGACCACAGATCACCGAATTCCAGAAAAGGAGTAAAGTCTGAAGTTGGAATATTCTCCATGGAATATGAGAGCCCATAAATTGAAATGGAAACAGAAGAAGACATCTGTTCTATAAATCATGGAGTAGAAGAAGAAAATATGAAGTGGGACAGTTCAAGAGGTTAGCTAATTGTTGACATCAAAATAAACAAAAATTAACAAAACCAAACATGAATCTATGACGATTGAGGGGTATGAAAGGGGCATATTTTCCCACTTAAAGCAGAACCTGTCGGTCCACGAGCGATCCAGGGGTCCCTCTCCTGTACCGGCCTAAAAGGTAGGTTATGAAAGTTGCTTGTTGAAGCATATTAGTGAAATATTTCTATTATTTTAGGGAACCGATGTTGAGATAGCTCGAATATCATGTACAAGATCACTCAATAAACATTCTGTTTCTTCAGTTGATGCTTTTAAAACAAATATTTATAACTTTAAGAGGCTGAAAGGTAAAGTAGAAATAAACCCGTAACAACACCTCTCTTTCCCAGAAAGGCATTAAAGTTCGTTGAACTTTAATGACGTTTAGCCATGAAGCTCTCAATGGCATTTTTATTATATTTTTCAACGGAAAGAGACCAAACAATGCATAAATCAAACTGGAAGGAAGTGAATATCCTCAGAAGCATGTCGAGACTTTTACCAACACCACCAACACAACTACTTAAACAAGCAAATCATTGATAATGTCTGGTGTCAACTTATCCCAGACAAGAACAAAAAAAAAAATAAAAAGTTTTCCTTCACAAAAAAAACTTCACTCCTCTACGTCATCTTCGTTATCGTCGGTATCATCAGGCGGATGCGCTTTAAGATCTTTTGCATGCCATATGCCTGCATCCTTACCACCTGTTGTCTTCAGCTGGTAAGTCCAAGGTGAAACAACTTTGGCGACCATGAAAGGTCCCATATACTTTGGAGCCAACTCAGCAGAGAATTCATTCGCTTTATTGGAGATTACATAATTGCGCTTCCAAACATTCTGGCCTTTCGTGAACTTCTCATCACGTCTGCGTAGATTGTAAATCTTACTGCTCTTTTTATATGACTTACTCAGTCGTTCAGCAACATCTTCAAAAACCTTTTTTAGAGCCCTCGACCTACTTTCTACATTGGCTTCCTGCTGGTGTGGAGTGGACTCTTTACGACCATTCAAGTTCACTTCACGACCGAATAATATAAAGTTCGGAGTGAGACCAGTAGCTTCATGTTTAGCTGATCTTATGGCTGATGCAACCTTTGGAAGGTATCGATCCCAGGACTTGTGGTTATCTCCCACATATGCAGAGAGCATCGTTTTAATTACCCTATGCGCCCTCTCAACAGGGTTACTTTGGTGGTGGTAGTTTGCCGTATAACGAATTTGAATTCCGTATTCCTCCATCTTGGACTTAAAAATATCACTAATAAATTGTTTGCCATTATCGGTGATAACACGTGTAGGAGCTCCAAATATCAGAATCACCTGTTCTTCGAAAATTGTTGCAATATTTTTGCCCGTCGCCTTACGCATCGGAAACAAAAGCGTAAACTTGCTGAAACAGTCGGATACAGAGAAGATAAAAGCGTACCCAAGGGTAGTACGTGGAAGTGGTCCGACAATGTCGATGCTTACCAACTGCTATGGTCTTACCAACGTAGGTGCGAGACTGAGCATGTTTCCAGCGGGTTTCTGTTGAACACTTTTCACCTGCAAACATACATTGCAACGGCGAACATACCTAGCAACGTCATATTTCATTTTGGGCCAATAATATTCCGCATTCAATCGACCAAGCGTTTTAAAAATACCAAGGTGGCCACAAGTAGGTGGGTCATGGTGTGACTGAATTACCTCAAGTCGTCTTTTTTTTGGTACCACTAAAAGCCAGTCATCGGTGTTTTCTAGCTCGGGATACTTAACTTTACTGGCCTTGAAGAGTTTTTCATCTTCAATTCTCCAAAGAGGAAAATTTTCAGGGGCATTGGTGACTTTGGTAACCATCTTGTTATACCACTTATCCTTGATAGGCATAGGAGTAGTAGTGACTTCGTCAACCAGGTGTACTGACCGAGAAAGAGTATCAGCAACAATATTATCTTTTCCCTTTCGGTGCACAATATCAAAATCATATTGTTGCATGCGCACAGCCCATCGCGCAATCCTCCCAACAGGATCTTTGATACTGTACAACCATTTCAGTGCAAAGTGGTCAGTCAAAACCGTGAATCGAGTTCCCTCGATGTATGGCCTCAGCTTCTCAATAGCAAAAAGGACAGCGAGGCACTGCTTCTCGGTGGTGCTGAATTTGCGTTCATTCTTGGTCAGTGATCGACTCAAATAACAAATGACTACCTCCTTTTCACCCTGTAGCTGTGATAACACCGCGCCCAAACCATAGTCAGAGGCGTCGCATTGGACAGTAAAGGGTAAACTGAAATCAGGGCAGGTTAAGATGGGGGCTGAGACAAGATGATTTTTGATGGTATCCAGTGCTTTCTGGCATAGCTCGTCCCAAACGAACTTCTTACCCTTTTGAAGTAAAGCAGTCATATGTGCAACAACAGTGGAAAAGTCCTTGACAATTCGCCGGTACCACGAAGCTAAACCCACGATTCGTCTAACCTCCGTAATGGTCCTTGGAACAGGAATATTCACTATAGCTTCCACCTTACCAGGGTCTACCATAAGTCCTGAAGCATTCACTATGTAACCGAGATATTTCAGCTCCGATATGCAAAAGTTGCACTTTTCTTTATTCAGAGTTAAGCCAGCGCTTGTGATACGACTGAGAACTGCGTTCAAAACTTCAAGATGTTTCGAAAAAGTAGGGGTACAGATAATTATGTCGTCTAAGTAGACGAAAACGTATTGCTCCAAGTCAATACCCACAACTCTGTCAATAAAGCGCTGAAAAGTGGCAGGGGCGTTGTGTAACCCAAACGGAAGGCGTTTGAATTGAAACAAACCCCTAGTAGGGACGACAAAGGCTGTCATAGGTCTCGAGTCCTTCGCTACCGGAATCTGCCAATACGCCGACTTTATATCCAATGTCGTGAGATACCTAGCGTCACGCAGCTTATCTAAAGTAGCACTGAGGAAGGGCAACGGATAGGCATCAGGTAGGCTAACCTCATTCAATTTCTTATAGTTCACGCAGAACCTATACGTCCCATCAGTCTTCTTCACAAGAACAATTGGGGATGCCCAAGGGGAATTCGACGGTTCAATAATATCATCACGCAGCAATTTCTCTAATTCAGCATTAACATGCTTTTGGAGAGCGGGTGAAAGCGGATAGTGTCGCTGCTTAATGGGTGGTGATGTAGTGCGGATGACATGTTCGACCAAGGAGGTACACCCTAGCTTATCTCCCATATTCTTAAAAGTCTGATCGACAAGTTCAGTCAGCTGCTGCTGTTCTTCTGGGGATAGGTTATGGATTGAGTGGATTGCATTCACTTCTATCCGGTTCACTTCGTCACCAGAGAAAAAGTCCCAATGTCCAGAATATAAGTCAGGTACAATTTTCATCTACTTCCAAAAATCGATACCCAAAATCAGGTAATGGGGAAGGGTAGGTACAACCAAAATAAAAAAATTTCAACTCGATCCTGGAGTTGAATAGGCAAGGTAGTGACTCCTAGATTATCGCATTTGTCACCATTAGCCACAGTGCAAAACTTCGAAGGTGAATCCAATAAGGGACAGGAATTCTTCAATAGGTTCCATCCGGGACCGCCTATTAGAGTCTTGGAACATCCAGAATCCAACAGACCCATGAATTCATGACCATATATATTCACCCTTAGGTAAGGACGGCAATCATTTTTGGCATGTGCTAACATAAGTGTGGTCAGACGACCTACTGGGGACCTCTTCTGACGTTTTTTAAACAAGATGGACAATCCTTCGCGGTGGTGTTAAATTTTCCACACTTGTAACAGAAAATATTGCGTTGTTTTCGACAACGTCGGAATCGGTGTCCGGCTTCTAGGCAATTCCAACACACAGTCGGAGAAGGTGTTGCAACCTTCTCAACAACTGACAAGTCAGAACTAGTAGTTGAGCAAAACTGAACTGCAGAAACTGCATTGAACGCACCCGATGATATCTTCCGATAAGCCAATTCGTGTTCAAGCAATTGCCTGAAGTTTGTGGGAGGGGGACAGAAATTCTGAACTCTTACCACAGTCTCCTCAATAGCACGACTCATTTTAGAAAGTTCAGATATTGTTGCGAGGGGATACAAGGCTAACTGAGTTTGTATGGTAGGCAAAAGGTTTCTCCTTATCATTTTCACCCTGTTTTCCTCTGATGGTTTCCCTGCACCTAACTTGTTAAACATGTTTTCTATAGTTGCGATGTAATTCACTACTCGTTCCCTAGCTCCATGTGTCCTTCTTCTAATCTCTTCCCATAAGTCGTATTCATAGTCGTATGGTAAAAAGTATTCCTTAAGTTTCTCTACCAACTGAGTCCACGACTAAAAATGTTGAGTTCTCCACCAAAGTAGCGCTCCCTTAGTGAAGAGTTCTGGGGCAGATCGTAGAAGTTGGTCTACAGTAACACCTCGGGAAGTTCGTAGCTCTTCAACTCTTTCTAAGAACGTTGTCACGCTGGATTCCCCATCAAAGTTTAATTTCCATCTGGAAACATCACGATTCGACACATAAGATTCATATTCTCTTGGTATGTGGTGAATTGGCGAAAGTTTCAGGTCACGAAGCTTTGAATCCAGTTCCTGAGTTGAGTTCATGGTTGCTAACCTCTCCCTATCATTGTAATGATTTATTGGCTCGAAAGATCCACCTTGATAATCTGACCATGGATATTCGAATATCGGTTCTGAAATTCTAACAGAGTGTCGAGTACCTGGCTGATAGTCGGAATGATTATTTCTCAGTATTCCACGAGCTGCTTGATCTTGATAGGCCGTCACAATTTCAGGAAGAAGTGGAATTGGTTCGTCAATCAGTGAAACATGTTCGTTTACACGATCCAACGGATTCTGATGCGCTTTCCCTCGAATATCTTCGGCGGCGAGTAGATTTTCGTTCACAACGCGGAGGATATCCCCCAGTTCTGTATATCGTCGAAGCAGTTTCACTCTTAGGTTTTCCTGTTCTTCATTCCCTTGCTGAATTCTTCCTAATCTGCCACGAATGTGAGTAAGCTTCGTAGAGATACGTTTAAATTCATTAATTCTGTTCAATTTGTCGAAGTTACTGATGTCTTCACTCAATTCTTCAAGTTTTCGAGTACAAATATCCAATTCCTCATCCGGATCAAGATTCATCGTGAAGGTAGTAGTCCTCGAACCCACGAATGTTCCATCAGTTTCGCAACGAAACGCATCTCGTAAAGTAACTCGATTATCCATAACTTTACGAGCCACTGGTAATCCCCTAATTGCCAGTTCATAACTTATTTCGTCCCCTAACAAACGATTTACTTCCATCATCGTTTTATCACAAGTTGCGTAAACAAAGAAAAATACTACAAACCCCTCCTCTTCCTCAGAATATGGGAAAACGAAGCAGACAAAGCAAAATGCACAAAGTAATAAATTCCGAAATAACATGCAGGTCCACCCTGTATGGAAAGAGAAAAAAAAATCTCCGAAATAATATTCTCTAACATAAACCAGTTATTTGATAATTATATACCCAGTATACCGATACTATGATGCGGTTGAAATTGGCAAATTTGAAAAATACGTAAAATACAAATTCTACCAAAAATGACCAAAACGGATACACCTTTAATACCTACCACAAGTGTATGTGAGTATTACATGTAATTAACTTTAATAACTGCAAAAATAGTAAATTTATTTCGCAAAGTATTCAAAAAAAATATTAGGTTTTTGGTATGACCTGTATACAGTTTTCAAAAAACCACTCAGAGTTAATTCACTCAAAATCGCCAACTCAAATTCAGAAAGAATATAAAATTGTGTTTTGTAATATATATATCCAATTATACTATTGAATCACCCTGTACATAGCTTCTGAAAAACATTCCAGAGTTAATTCGTACAAAATCAGAAAAAAGAATAGGTATTTCAAATAAAACCGTGTGATATGTTCTGTTTAATTAATACCTTTGAATGACCCTGCACATGTCCAAGACCTATCTCAACTCGTAAAATAAACAGCAAAATACAAATAACGAGTTGCAAATACTTTTACACTCAAAAAGCAACACCATTCATACAAATTACCTGATAATTTGATTATTTTTCAAAGTACATCATAAATAAATAATCGAAATATGAAAGAGAATCAGTACATCCTTGTGTAATGAAAGAAAGAAAAACACGTTGGGCGCTATTTTGTTAGGCTCGATGATCGCAAATTTCCTAAAAATGGAAATAAGCCATCCTCGTCACTGACTAACCTTGATATTTATGTTTTCAATCCCAAAGCTCGAGTGGAGATGGGGTGGGTAGAATAACGGTGGATGTACTGAGTATTACGTAATATTTATTAACGTTGGCCAGACTGTTACGTGAGACAAGTGGGAAGTAGAATGAACCAGTTTATCAATATCTTCTTAACCTCAAATATTTGGTAACTACGATAAATAGAATTTATGACAAAGAAAGTATATCTCAAAGCACTATGTATGCATTCAACTGCTAAAGTGAATAATGTTATAGAACATAGTCAGCAATATACGGTTACTGACGAATAATACCCTCCTCCATACGTATGCTGAAAGGCTACATAGCAAGCATGCAAATAACGTAAGTATTTCACACTAAATATGATATACACTACAAATCTTGTACTTTTATACAGGTAATATCTTTTGTTTCAGAACAATCTACTTATACCACTATAAATGCTCATGCAAAGCTTATCTATCAGTATCAGTGAATGCAACTAGGTGTAGTGCGATAAGGTGCAATATTCAGTATCCGAAGCTAATAAACAGAATAATAGTAAATATAAGGCTTATCTGGTGTAGTCCTCGGTGGTTTTATGCAGGTGCTGGGCCAGGACCACTGAGAGTAGGGCTTCGTGGAGTCACTCGTGATAGGACTGGTTGGCTTCGACTTTCTGTGTTCGACAGTAGAAGTTGGCCAGCAAGGAAGTACTCAATCAAGGGGGCCTTGTCCAAATGATTCGTACAGTGTCTTGAGACGGGTGGTGTCACTAAGCAGTACAGGAACAGAAGGAATCCGATAATAATAATAGTAGTCGGAGAGGTAGGACTATAAGAAGAAAGCCTGTGGAGAAGTATCGATTTCAGAGACATGTGAAGTAGGTAGGGCATGTTGTTTATAGACAGTTAATAAACTACTGAATATTTTTCAGGTTTTATGTTAGTTTTTTCTGTTACTTGAAAGGCGTAAGTTGGCAAAATTGGAACACAGATCACCGAATTCCAGAAAAGGAGTACAGTCTGAAGTTGGAATATTCTCCATGGAATATGAGAGCCCATAAATTGAAATGGAAACAGAAGAAGACATCTGTTCTATAAATCATGGAGTAGAAGAAAAAAAAAAAAGTGTGACAGTTCAAGAGGTTAGCTAATTGTTGACATCAAAATAAACAAAAATTAACAAAACCAAACATGAATCTATGACGATTGAGGGGTATGAAAGGGGCATATTTTCCCACTTAAAGCAGAACCTGTCGATCCACGAGCGATCCAGGGGTCCCTCTCCTGTAGCGGCCTAAAAGGTAGGTAATGAAAGTTGCTTGTTGAAGCATATTAGTGAAATATTTCTATTATTTTAGGGAACCGATGTTGAGATAGCTCGAATATCATGTACAAGATCACTCAATAAACATTCTGTTTCTTCAGTTGATGCTTTTAAAACAGATATTTATAACTTTAAGAGGCTGAAAGGTAAAGTAGAAATAAACCCATAACAACATGTCCACACTATTTAGGTAGATAGGGAATTGAACTCACACATCAAATATAACGAATTTTGAATATTTTGTTACAATTCCTATCACACAGAATGGTCTAGCAATAATCATGTGGACTCCTAAAATGGTCTGAAAATGGGGACTTTGAAGTTGAATGATAGACACGCTACTTTCGAATCTAAAAATCACATCAGCTTGCAATAGGATAGCATAAATCTTATCCAGACGAATATAGAAGGTAACTTCGTCTCCATAGGGCACGTGACCTGACTGGAGTATTCCTTGCGGAAAAATAATAATGAGAAATTTTAATAACATCACATGATGTAATGCAAGGAATGGGTCGCTGGAGAAATGATGTAAACACTGCATTCAAATCTGAAAATTATACCATCTTGCCATAAGATTGCAGAAATTTCAGCAGGATGAATGCAGAAGGTCATTGACCTTGGGTAACTTCCTCTCATTAGGGTACATGATTTTTAGACCCAATAGTTACTTGTGGAAGTGGAGCTGTATACCTACACATAATAGAACCAATGAAATGATATGGATATTTCGTGCAAGTAGGAGATTTGAGCTGGTTCTGGGCCTCCCCCACCACTATAACGTCATCAGTGATATTGACCTTGACCTTGACCTTGACCTTGACCTTGACCTTGACCCTGACCCTGAACTTGAACTTGAACTTGAACTTCAGTGAAGTGTGTTAGGCCCACGCTCTCGATAAGGTGGGGTGGGTCCGCGCTGACGTCACACACCCATACGCTGCGGTGATTCAGCACTACTATTTACTCTCCGCCCTCTCTTTATATTGATATGGTGGGGAGGGCTCTGCTCTGACATTGCATGAATAGTCGAAGCGGATAGACTTTGTTTTCCCTCTCTCCTACTCAATACAATTATATATAAAGGAGGTGGGATGGATTGTAAAATCAGTATCTTATTGAGTTTTGTGCTGAGAACACTCATCGAGAAAATGTATTCCTGTGACTGGTAAATCGTTCACTCGTAGTGATAATCTTCGTCGGCCTGAGAGTTGCCAAGGTGGCCCTTCTGTGAAACGGATCAAGTTATATACGGTTGCATCGGCACCAATGTACACATGCAATTGCTGTAATGTGACAATTCCTGTATCCCAAGTTAGTTCGCACAAGAGAACTCTCCAGCACAGGAACAATGCATGTGTTCAAGTAGGTGATTATAAGATTATAAGGAATACTTTCAAATGTAGAATTGTGAGCTATCGAGTGGAAAGTCCGAATGTATACACTGAATATATGCCGTTCTTCAATGGGATCAGGTATAAAATTATTGGATTACTGAAGAGGCAATAAAGGTCCACAAAATCTTCAAAGTGAATATGGAGGTATTTGGCAGCTACATTGTCCAAACACGGGATTTGAGTGATAACAAGTCATTCAACTCACAAAATAAAATTGTGGACCAGTCTACGGATTTGGGTGCATCATTTGATGGATTCCGTGATGTCATCATTGCTCAGACTACGGAATTTGAAGAACGTGACTCAGGTATGTTTAAAGTTTCAATTCTATTTACACGAATATTAAATTATTTTTTTTGTCAGGATGGAGCTGTGAAAAAGTTATGTCCCTCGAAGTGAACATCAACAAGTATAGTCCACTCAGCGGATGTTCATATGTGAAGCTGCCCGAGTTCATTGAAATAAGAAAAGGTGTTGTGAATATTCGTAATGAAGATCAGCACTGTTTTGCATGGGCCATCACATCTCCTTTGTTTCCTGCGAATGGTAGAGTGTCAGAAGTTTCCTCATACCCCCACTATTCCGATGTTTTGAATGTAACAGGTATGGATTTTCCAGTTAAACTTTAAGCTATAAAAAAGTTTGAGGATATGAATGATATTTCAATTAATGTCTATGGATTAGAGTCGAAACTTCATAAGGGTAAAATGAAATATGAAGTGGTTGGTCCATTGCGTTACTCACAGAGAAGACTTAGAAGACAAGTTTATTTTTTACTTATAACAGATGATTCTGACAATAGTCATTATTGTTGTTTTAAAGACCTTTCTAGGTTAGTTTCAAGTCAATTATCTACGCATGAGCAAAAGAAATATTTTTGTGATGGATGTTTATTGTATTTCTCTCATGAGCGGTTACTGTTACGTCATCAGTTGCATGACTGTAATCATTTGAGTACTACAACACCATCAGTCAATTTCAGAATCAATAAATATGGTAAAATGATACCTGGGAATTCACTTGTGTTTGAAAATTTTGAGAAACAATTGAAGGTGTCATTTGTAGTTTATGCTGATTTTGAATCAGTTCTCAAATCCATTCAAACTAGTCAACCCAACCCTAAACACTCATACTCGAATAAAACATACAAACATGAACGTTATCAATTTGCTTATTCGATAAAACGTTCATACAATGATAAATTATCAAAATTTGTTACATATAGGGGTGAGGATGCAGCCGAGAAATTTATTAAAAAACTTGAGGATGGTATAGGAAATATTTATCAAAATCATTTGAGGTATCCAATTCCTATGGCTCACAAACCCCCGCGGAAGAAGAAGAGCTTGCTTCTGCACAATTTTGTGGAATATGTGATAAACCATTCACGGGTGGTGATGTGAAAGTGAGAGAGCATTGCCACCTCAATGGAAAGAAAAGATCACCTGCCGCTCATTCTGTATGTAACTTAAATTTCAAATTACCAAATTTTGTTCCGATAATTTTCCATAATCTTAGTGGGTATGATTACCATTTGTTCATAAAAGAACTGTATAAAAACAAAGACAAAGTGGACGTTATTCCACAAAATAAGAAAAAATACATATCTTTCACCAAGCATCTATTCACACACACACTGACAAAGATGAAAAAAAGAAAAAGATTTATTTGAAAATGAGATTTATAGACAGTTTCAAATTCATGTCGAATTCTTTGCAGAACTTGGGTGCTAACTTTACATCCGATCAGTGTATTGAGATGCATAAACATTTTCCACAAAATGACAAATTCAATTTGATGAGAAAGAAAGGTGTTTTTCCATATAACTCTGTTGATCATATAGAGAAGTTGAATTATCCAACTATTCCCATTAAAAATGAATTTTATGACAATCTTAACGGAGAGCATATATCAGATAAGGATTATATGAGAGCGAAACTTGTTTGGCGTTTATTCGAGTGTCAGAGTTTAGGGGAATTCATATTTGAAGTCTGATGTGCTTCTATTATGTGACATATTTGAGAATTTCAGAAACATATGTTTAGATAAATATATAGATCCTGCACAATATTATACAGACCCGGATTATCGTGGGGTGCAATGTTAAAGTATACGAATATTGAATTGGAATTATTGACAGATATTGACATGATCCATATTTCAAGACAGGAATACGGGGTGGAATATGTCAGTGTAGTGAAAGAAAGCATATAGCTAATGAAAAAATTTTTTCCCGATTATAACCCTGATGAACCTTCATAAATCATCTCATATTTAGATGCCACCAACCTATAAGGTCACAGTATGTCACAACCATTACCCACCAACGATTTTGTTTGGCTAACACCCAATGAAATCATCAATTTGGACGTAATGGGTTTGGCATCTGATAGTCCATACGGGTATGTTCTTGAAGTAGATGTTCATTATCCCCAAGAATTACATGACAAACATGCTGATCTCCCTTTTCTCGTTGAAAGTTTAATCTTATCTAAAGTCCTAAATTATTTCCAAATTTAAATGACAAAAGAAAATATATTGTACACAACAAAAACTTACAACAGGCTGTAGCCAATGGTCTTATTGCCATGAACACATATAGAGTTTTGAGATTCAAGCAGTCATGTTGGATGAAACCTTATATTGATTTGAATACTGAAATGCGAAATCGATCTAACAACAAAGCTGAAAAAGATTTCTATAAACTCATGAATAATGCAGTATATGGGAAAACAATGGAAAACGTTGATAACAGAATTGATGTTAGACTGGTTACGCATTGGGGAAGTATCAAGAGGAAAATGGGTGATAGCGCCCTAATTTCACGTCCAAATTTCAAATGCTGATCAATATTTTCCCAAAATTTCGTTGTTAATGTATTATATGATAAACCACTATATTTATGATTCTTTATTCTAGAATTATCCAAAACGGTCATGTACAACTTTTTCTATGGTTGTATTAAACGCCATTATGCAGAAAATGCCACCTTAATCTACACTGACTCGGATTCTTTAATTTTGAAAGTAAGTACCGATAATTTTTATGATTCAATTACCAGCAATATAGGTGAATTTGATACTTTCAAGTACAAAGTAGGAAACCAATTCAATATTCCTATCACAAAGTCAATTCTGGGTAATTTTAAAGACGAATTTCCGAATGAACCCATAATTAGCTTTTATGGTACCGTTGCCAAAGCGTATTATGTTCAGTCTGTGTGTAGTGAATTTAAGAAAGCAAAAGGTGTCAAACGATCCGTCATAAAGAATGAATTATCATATGAAGATTATAAGAAAATTGTCAAACAGGGTGGTTTAATATTCAGGAAGATGAACTCGTTCAGAAGCATATTACATGACATGTATACTGAATTGAAAAACAAAGTTGCATTGTCATACCATAATGATAAACGGTTCATCATTCCCAATACGACACAAACTCTGCCTTGGGGTCATAGCGATATAGAATTCTACCAAAATGATCCAGTAGAGAATATTCGTTGGGTTTTCAATATTATTCAATCTTTTCCCCAAGAGAGTCCGTTAGATCAATTACTTCATTTATCAACAACTGAATTGAACAAATGAAATATCATTCTGAATGGAAAATTCAACACCACTGTATTTCCTTCCCATTGCTCTCTGCTCGGAATAGTAAGAGCAAACTTCTTATTCCATCGCAGTCTCTCCTGTACGCTTTTCATTCTCAGGATGGAAATAGGAATCTCCTGCTCCGCCTACTTTGTGATTTTCGCATGCCCTATCATCTCTCCTTCGTTTACCCAGACCTCCGAGTCTCGCATCCTCAAATGAGCTGCCATTGCCTCCTTCTTGATCCAGACTGGAAGGGGTGGTAGCCTCAACAGTACCTCCAATACCGCGGTTGGGGTCGTTCTCATTGCATCCGTTATTAATAAACAGGCCAACCTCTGGACCTTACTGAGCTTTCAACCTATTGTGCTACTTTGTGCGCCTGGCCACCATACAGCGCATAATCTCTGGATTGGTTCCCCAATTTTTCCCTACAACTCTCCTCAGTTGCCATAGGATTGCTACAGACTTTTGAATAACCCTATCGACGTGCGGCCTCCATGAAAGTTTGGAGTCCAAAACCACCCCCAGGTATTTGACCTGCTGAGCTAGTTGCAGCTCTTGGCCAAACATGGTGCGTGGCCTGAATCCATCCTTTTTCCTGCGTTTGGTGAACAGGATCATCTCCAATTTTGTCGGATTTACTGAGAGCCCTGCTTCACCGCACCACCTTTCGATAATCCTATATGCGGCCTGCATACGGTCGCAGACGACTTCAATAAATTGTCCGCTGACCAGGACAACTCCATCATCCGCATATGCCTGTGCCGCGAAACCTTCGTCTGTGATTTTACCAAGCACCATAGGTGATGGGAGAGACAGCTTCCCTGAGGACAGCCCCCCCTCACCTCGGTTTTTAGTCTGAGGTCCCCCCTGGTTATCTCAACCCTCCTCTTCGTTAGTGACGATATAACCCAGCTGACCATCGTGTGAGGCGTTCCTCGGGCCATTAGTGCTGCCTGGATAGTCGTCGTTTTCGCCTTGTCGAAAGCGCCTTCCACATCGAAATACTCCTAACGTTACCTCTTTAAACTTAAAGTCCTTTCGATTCTTCGCACTACAGTGTGGAGGGCCGATTCTGTCGACCTCCCTTTCCTGTATGCGTGTTGGTTTCTGTGGAAGGGGCTCACCCTCAGGGGCTCCTCCATCAAGAATCTGTCCACCACCTTTTCCAGCGTTTTAAGCAGGAACGGTGTGAGGCTGATGGGTCTGAAGGACTTTGCTACTGTGTAGTTTCCTTCCCCCGCTTTGGGGATGGAGACTACTCTTGCTAACTTCCAGACCTTCGGAACGTACTCCAGCGCTAGACTGGCCCGGAAAATCCTCTCCAATATTAGGGCGAGGTATTCCAGGCCCTTCTGTAGCATTGCCGGGAAAATTCCATCAGGTCCTGCTGCCTTGTATGGGCTGAACTCATTCACTGCCCAGGTAATGGCGTCATGTGTAACAACCCTCTTTACCAGCTGCCAATCCTCTTGGGGGACCTGCTGTATTGGCAGAGTCCGTTGGTCGTCATCAACGCCACCCGGAAAGTGAAATTCCAACAGATGTCTGAGCGAATCTTCGGAGGATGTTGTCCATGTCCCATCTGGTTTCTTCATGGTTGTTATAGAACCTTCTATCTCGTTGCTCAGTATTTTCGTGAGTCTGGCGGATTATGTTAAGGAGTTGATTTCCCCACAGTAGGACCTCCAGCAGGCTCTCTTATTTTTCCCGAATTCCTTCTTGAATTCCCTTCTCGCGGTTTTGTAGTCTTCCCTGCCCTCCTTAATAGCCTTGTTGTGGGCCTTTCTAGTCTCTTTTCTCAGACTCTTCAACGCTTGATTCCACCAGCGGACCCGGCGCTGTGGGACCGCTTTCGGGGGGGACGCCTCTTCGAATACTCTGAGCATTGTATTTCCTAGTTTTCCTACTTCCTGATCGAGCTGTTCCTCCGAGAAAATCTCTGCCTGATACTCCGAGAGCTCTGAGAGACCTTCTAAGAAAGTCTCCCAGTTGGTCGCCCTAGGGTTTCGGCATGGAGGAACGTTCTCCATTTCAGCGTAGACATTAAACCTTATCATTCGGTGGTCTGACATCAAAATGTCTTTCGATACCCTCCAGTCCTTTATATCACCTAATATATCCCTCGTTACCAACGTGACGTCAATCACCTCTTATCGGATGCGGTTGACGTGAACGTTGGTTCTGTCCCCTATTCAATATCTCCAAGTTGCTAGATACTCGAGTAGCGCTTCTCCGCGCGCATTGACGTCTGTGCTACCCCACATCGTGTTATGCGCGTTGGCATCGCACCCTAATATCATTCGCAAACCATTCAACCTACTGTATCTTACTATTTTTACCAAATCCTCTGTTGGAGGCAAGTGCGCATCGTCGTATGGTAGATATACGCTCCCCACCATCACCCTATGTTTGGTTCCTCTTATCTTGATTTCTAAGACGGCAACTGTGGCGTCCCTGGTCCCCAGCTGCGGCACATGGACCACTTCGAGGTCTCTGGACGCCAGGATCGCCGTCCTTGGTACCTCCTCCCCGTTGTCGGCCTTGCCCACAAATAGCTTGTTGCCGCTTCCTTTCAATCTCCTTACTTTCTTCCTGTATACATATGGTTCCTGTATTAAAATTATCTCAGAATTGCCAGTTAGGATGCTTTCCGGTTCCCCGGTTGCATCCATACTGTGCCTCAGATTGATTTGGCCTACCTTCAACATCGCCATTGCTCCCTTCTATTTGGATTTGGATGGTCCCTTCCCTGTCTTATCGGAGGGACCACCGCTTTGCCTGGAGGGGCCTGGCTTATACCCCGGCGGCACTGTACGTACCGTCAGGGTAACCAGCTCATAATAGAGCATCATACCCTGCACCTCCAGTACTTGGGCGGTCTCGTGGCTAACCATGAAGGTTAGGAACCACCCTGCTGCCTCTCCTGTCATTTCCAGGTTCTTCCACCTCCCCACGTTCAAGGAACGGTTCTGGAGGCTCAGCACCCGCGTCAGCCTTGGAAGGTCCACTTCTTTGCCTCTGAACCAGAAGCCGATCTTTACCGGCCACGGAGCGTCCGCTGAGGGCACAGCCCTGAATGTGACACCCGCTATGGTCTGCGCGGTCCAGCCATCAAGGAGCCACTCTAGCGACGTTTGGTTCTGGACGGTTATTAAAAACCATCCTGATTTCACGACGCCGGAGTTCCTGAAGCGTAGTTCCGGGCCTTGGGGTCCCCCTTCAGGGCCCTCCATGGTCCGCAACATCTGCTCAATCAGGTTGCTCCTAATGGCCTCGCTCTCCTCTGGTAGGATATGAAATCAGAGTTTTCCGCTTGAGCCACTTTACAGTGACTCGAGCAGATGGCCCACCTACCGTTAGGCATAAGGCCGTATTCTACCGTCTATCTACCGAGTCCCCTGCCAGCGGAACCCATCCCATCATCCACTTCTCCAAAAATTAGCGGGTACAAGTTTTGTATTTTTACATTTTTGCCTTTTACATTTAGTTTACATTTTCATATATTTGTTAACATTTCACATTTTGTTTACATTTACTTTACATTTACATTTTTCTTTTGTCATTGGTTTCTCCGTCAAACTAGGGGGCTTATTCTATGAACGTGCTACTTTCGTTGTCTCACTCGTCTTCTAGTATCATCTCGTTACCCCAGGTGTTTAGGTGTTCTAGTGATATTCTGTCGAGTAGTTTTCTGTCTGTGTATGTTGGTGTGTATGCCATGTTTTTGTTTAGTAGTGTTGTTTTGTATATTTCTCTAGCGTTTTGTATTTGTGTGATCGTGCAATGGTGTATTATGTGTGTCGTGTTTTCTTCTTCTTGCTGCCCGCACTGGCAGATGCCGTTCGTTTCCCTCAGTCCGAAGCGTTTGTAGTAAGCGCCAGTGTTTCCGTGTCCAGTTATTATTTGTGTTGTTTTCTAAGAGAGTGCTATGCGTTATGTGTCTTCTGTGGGAAGGAAGCTGTATGTACTTCTGCCTGTTTGAAAGGTGTTCCAGTGTTGTTGCCATGTTTGTTTCTTGTGTGTGTGTTTTATTGTTTTTAGTTCCTTTCGTTTTTGTGTGTTGTGTGTATATTTTCATCTTCTATGTGAGCTTTGGCCGTTTCTTCCGCTTTTTTAATGCCTTGGTGTGTCCGCTGTGTGCGTGTTATGTGTATTTTTTGCCCTTGATCGTATTTTGTTTGTATGATTTTTTTGTATCCTATTTATTGTGTTATCTGTTGTTTTTGTGTTGTGTATTCGTGCAATGGCCCTTTTTGAATCTGTGTGGAGTGTAGTGTTTCTGTCTGTTATTTTTATGTTTTCACTGCTTCATAAATAGCAAGTGTTTTAGTGTCGTGTATGTTTTTGCCATTTGGCGTGCGGCTCCCGTCGTTTCATAGTCTCTGGTTTTTGCAAGGCTAGATGCCCTGTGTTCGTGTTCGTTCTGAGTGGCGTCCGTGTATATGTGTGTTTTGCACTCTCTTGGTGTGTCTAGTGTTCTGTATTGTGTCGATGGGTGTGCTTTTTCTTGTATTTTTATGTGGTTTTGGTGTATGTCTTCTCTGACTGTTTTGTTATGTTGAGCTTCTACTTCCGCCTCGACCTGTAGTGGGACCACACCAGCCAGTACGTGCAGCGCGTCTGTCGGTGCTGTCCTGTAGGCCTTCGTGATGGCCAGAAGAAAAGGTCGTTCCATCGCTCGGATGGGTCTTACGATGCGAGTGTCTTTGGCACGCTGTCCCCATACCTTCGCGGCGTACAGTATCGGTGGCTTGACCGCTCTTTCATAGAGGATCTTCAGGATTTCCCTGTCCGCTCCCCATTCTCTTCTCGCCACCACGAAGAGCCTGTTTGAGATATCTTGTGTTTTGGCGCGCAGTGATTTGACGTGTTCCACCCAGAGTAACTTACGATGTATGACGAGGCCTAGGTAATTCGCAGGGTCTTGGTTTGTCGTCGTGCATTCGTCTGGTTTTATGTTGGGTGTTGTTGTGTCCGTTTTCCCTGGTATGTACATTGTCTCCGTTTTGTCCTTGTTATATGTGAGTTTGTTTTTAGCCGCCCAAACCTTGCATCCTGTGTCCATGTTTTCTGCCATCTCCTTTCAATTTGCAATTTAGTTCTGCCTGCTATAATAATGACTTGGTCATGTGCGAAGGCTTGTGCGGCTATCATGTTGTCCTTGTCTGTGAAAGTGTCCACAGCCTCAAACCATCCTTCCATTACTACCGTCCATAGGATCCCTGCTTTAGAGTTTTCATTGTGTCTTACTAATTGATGAGTTTCCGTGTGTGTTGTCTTCTTGTTGATTTCCTGTATTAATGCTATTTCTATGTTTTTGTTTTTTATTGTTTGGAACAGTTGGTCCGTGGCGGCCTTGCCCTTGCCTATGTTTATCTGTAGCACGTTCATAGCTTCCGTTTTGTTGTGATTTTTATTGCGGAGTTCTGTAATTTATAATCCCCCTCGTTATCTGGATTTTTCTTACATAGACCGGACAGTTTATATCTTTCGCTTCGTGTCTTCTCGGGGTTAGTTTCATAATTTCGCAATTCACGCAGTTCGGATGTTCTTCCTTGCATTCTTTTCCTTCATATTTTCTTCCACATCTATAGCATTTCGGCTCGTCTTTGCAGTGTTTTACAACATGGCCGAACCTGCTGCATCTAAAGCACATTGCCAAGCGTACATACTCTTCAACTCTGACTGAGATCAGGTCGATGCTCACTTCTTCCATGGCTATTAATGTCCTGAATATTCCTGGGGATGATTGAATAATGCAGTTTTCCCTCCTGGGGGTTCTGCACGGCCTCTTGTGTATAATTTTTATTGAGTTCCTGACGTTCTCTTCTCCGTGCGTGTTTATCAGAGTGTCGTTTTCATTTATTAGGGCTTCCAGTATTTCGTCTTCGTTAAGTCCGGTCTCTATACCTGTCTGCTTCTGCTTCGTATGCAGTTGTTAATTTTTCTTCAGTTCGTCGTGGACTTTGACAATTTGTGCTTGGTCTCTCGCCTCTACAATGATAGCTCCGCTCGCGGTGTGCCTGATGCTGCGTAGTCCTCCTGTCTCTTTATTCTTTAGTGTTTGTAGAGTGATTTTCGAACCCTTGTTCTCTGGTATCCTGACTATGATTTCATGCTTCTTTTTCTGCGGTGATGTCCATTGTGTTGGTTGTGTCCTTTGAATCGGTGTTCTTGTTGTCATCGCTGCATATGTAGGTCCAGTTGGTGTCAATATTTGTTGTTGTGTGTATGTATCCTGATTCATTGGGGTCTGTGGTTGAAATAGCATCCTGGGGATGGGTACTTGTAGTTTTGGAGTGGGGTGTATCCATTGTGTTGTCCCTGTTTGTTGTTGTGTCCTTTGGTTATGTTCCGTTGCTTGTTTCATTCTGTTGTTGATGTGGTCCATTTGGGTTGGCTCTAGCTGGGGGAATTGTTCCCTGGGCTGCCTGTTGTGTTGGGCTCTGGTCTTCCATAGTTGTACCTGTCCATTCAGTTTCGCATTTGCCACTTGTAGTTTGCATTATTTCCTTATCGTCCTTGTCAGTTTTCCCATGATTTCTTGGCATGCCGTTCTGACTACAGCTTGGTCTGCTTTCGAGATCTTTCCAATCCTTTCGTTAGCTATGCGACTGTCTATTCTGCTCACCGCTCCTATAATGTCTTCCATATCTTGGTCGTCTTCATCTATGTTATCCGTTTGGTCTAGTTTTGCGTTTTCCTCCTGTGTTGGTCCTGTTGCTCCTTCTTCTTCTTCTTCATTTTCATTTTCGCTACCTTCTGTGACTTCTATGTGTTGTATGGTCTGATGTAGATTTGCTTCGTCCTTTTTTGGTTTTTTACTGATGTGTTCAGCTTTGTGTGGAGGTGTCCTTGCTACCTTGTTGCTGCGTTCCATCATTTTTTGTTCTTCCATTCTGTCCATTTGTATCCTGTGTTGTTCTGTTTCCGTTGTTTCTGCCGTTTTCCCTGCTGCTCCTCCTTGTTCTCGTTGATCCATGTCTACTTTCGAATGAAAAGTGTCGTGAACAGTCTATTGTCGTGTGCGTGTCAAGTGTTTATACAAAAATAAATTTGAAAATTTTTTGATGAAAAGTTCGAAAAAAGTCGAAATTTTTCTAAGTCCACTTTCGAATAATCTTTGATTGAAATAGATTCGCCGGTTTACCTCTGCGAATTTCAGCTATGTCCACAATTTAAAATATTTTCACGAAAGATATGCTAAGTCCGAATTAATCGACTTGTAATATTTCAGAATAATTCGGTGCACTCTTCTGGTTGCTCTGCTCCTGATCCAAATTTTTACCGAATTGTTTCCGATTTTCGCGTCCTCGGGCGCGTTGGACGCGAATAAACTATGTAGCTAAAGTTTTTATCCAATCAAAAAAATAACTGAATACCGGCCAAAAAACTGTTGTCTTCACCAACAAACTACGATTTCACTCGTTGAAATACACTGAAATGGATATTTAAAAGTCAAAAGTTTTACCAGTCAATGTGATTGTTCCCTGCTTCCAGGCTTTTCCCTTTCGGATCTCCTTTCCAGCTTTCCACTTCTTCATTCTTCATTACCACACACTACCTTTCACTTACACTTTTCCAAAACTTAAAAACCACTTTTCCACTTATGAAAATCAAAATAATTGTCACTATTCACGTTGAAATATCGTTCTTTACTAATAAACACGTCCGTTCACGTCCTCTGGTAGGACAGTACTATCCTCTCTGTCGCTTCGGATGACCACCTGCAAATCCCTCTTCACGGCTGCGATGTAAGAAGCGATTTGCGGGTTTTGGATCCCCGCCCCCCTGTCCGCGGCCGCTGTCGCTCCCCTGAGAAGGGCCGAGACCTCCCACCCTCCTTGCTTCTCTTAGCGGGCCGATCCGGGAGAGTCTCTTTCTCCCGAGGTCTCTTTTTCGGGCCCTCGTGGCCACGTCGGGGTGGTTCGGTCAGTCCAGACCTCGAAGTCCCCTCTAGGGGGTCCCCGTTGGGTCCTACGTCCCTTACCGACCTAGGCGCAGTCGGTAGCTCAATTGGAGGCCTCGCAAGAACCTTTTGCTGTCTCCTCTGCCTCCTTACTTCTGGTCCCCTCTTTTGTTTGGACCAAGTTTCCGGTCCGCGGTGCGGTGCGGTCCGCAGTGCCTGAAAGTCCCTTTCGGGACCTCCTGATCCGGTTTGCTGCGTATCGGACTTGGTCTGTGAGGTTGGCTCAGATGGTCTGTTAAGACCTTCCGCTATTCTCATTCTCTCCTCCTTCTCTTCCTGCCTTTTCCTTGCCCTCTGCATCTTCTTTTGGGCCTTCTTCCTCTCCTTTCGGCGGTTCTCGGCTGCAGAGCTGTCCGTCGAATGAGGTCTTGATGACCCCTCGTCGGAATCTCCTCCGCCGGAGTCCGTTGTCGTCTGAAGGAGTTCATCCTCTCTTCTTTCAGAGCCAGGGCGCTCTGCCTCTGCTTCCATCGGCTAGTTTAACGCTTTTTCTTTATTTTCTTCTTCCATAATATTATTCGTAGTTGATGTGGGTGTGTGATGTGTGGTTGTTTGTCTCAGCCGAAGACCTGGTAGGACTGATTCCCAGTCGCGTGGTACGGCGGCCGCGGGCGAAGGGCCCTTTTCCAGGCGCCACCTGGCACTAATATACAATCCGAGATTTTTCGGTGAGTGAAAAGGCAGCCCCCTACACTGGCTAGGCAAGGGTGGGCCTCTGTACTACTCACCGGCCTAGGTGTGCTATTCCTAGTTTCTTTCGCCGGCTACCTGTCCCGAAGCACATGATCCGAGGCCCCTCCTTGGCTTCCACCGGAGACAAATCTTCAGTTCTTGCATCCCTCTGTGGTGTTTAAGAGTTTGTGTTGAGTGTCAGGAAAAGTGTGTGTTTTTGGCGTCGGTGTAGTGAGCTATGGGCACACGGGTCGCTGACCCCGTTGGCTGCGGCGCCTCAGCCACCCCTGGAGTCCGCTTTGCTCTCGTTAGCCGCCATGATAAGGCAGCTCGCCCAGACACGGGACCCGCTCCAGTACCACATGCCCGCGGCCAACCGAACGGCCCGATCACGCACGGGCAGGACTGCCGCGAAACCCGCGCGCACAAAAAGACAAGCCAAGTCATGCCGTTGCCCAGGATTCACCACTTGGAGGTGAGAGTAGCGTTGAGATGTTCAGAATCAATCTAAACATCCCCTTGAACCCCACACGTTTTGGTAGCCATGTTTTAAATAATGTGTTATTGCTTGCATCAAGTAATGTTAACAAAATGGATTTACCGAAACGAGTTGAACAAATTGACTTAGTCTTTATTGGATAAGCTTCAATTAGTGGCAAAGATGATATTACTCTTTGTTCTAATAATTCCATCTCTTGTTTAATTACAGAATTGATTTTTTGTAAATCCACATGGAACTGTCATGATGATGAAAATATATAAGGAAAATATAAATAATTTTCAATAGAAAAACACACTCACCAATTTATCTCTCTCTGTGTGGGCACTGAATAACTTCACTACTCTTGCTGACTGCTCGACTGCTAGGTAAACAACTTCTGATTTCATATCACCATACTAACTTCTTTTATAATAGATAGTGAACCACCCCCATCACAGACTTATGCACCAGATGCAAAGCCCAAACCATGCACGAGTTTGCACCACATCGATAGAGGGCGGAGAGTAAATAGTAGTCGCTGCATGAGCGCAACGTATGGGTGTGTGTGACGTCAGCGCGGACCCACCCCACCCTATCGAAAGCGAGGTCCTGACACACTTCACTGGTTCATCGTCGGATGCGCATAGCGTCACGCTACCTCTCCCCTCACCACCATCGCAAGGTATATATCACGGGAGAGGAATCAGAGTTCACATATCTGACTGGATCTCCGCGGTGTGCAGACGTGTACTCCACACATATGGATCATACATAATAGCAGAGTAGGTATACATGAAGGGTATGGAAGGTACGGAGGTAAGAAAAATATATGTACTTGGAAAAAGTACTAGTCCGTGTACGAAAAAAAATCCATGTCATCACAATCCCAAGGTAAAACACAAAAACACTGAATACCTCCCAACAATACTCAAGACCAAGACCACTATCAACGTCAATGTCAAGGTCGAGTTCAAGTTCAAGTTCAATCGAAGTTCAAGTTCAAGGTCAAGGTCACCGATGACGTCATTGATGACTTCATAAAGGTCAAGGTCACCGATGACGTCATAGTGGTGAGGGGAGGCCCAGAACCGGCTCAAATCTCCTGCTCGTGCAGATTCCGTAGTTTCCACTCTCGACCTGGTGGGTTATCAGTGCTTGCTTGTCACGTTAAAACCAGAAGAATCTAAAAATGTTTTTGGTAACTGTTTCGTTTACAGTGTCCAGCATTATGTTCTTAGCATATGGAATACTTCATTGTTATTGATTTTGAAAGAATGTTGTTCTTGATGAAATTCTCTGATTCACCCCAAATCTGATTTATGAACAATAATTTGATTTTTCACGACATAGTTCTGTCAGAACATTTCAGTCTTAGTGCGGAAATTAATTCAGCTTCATCCTGGTAGTGTGGAGATAATTCAGATTTATTTATTATTTGCATCAAGAATATGGAAAATTCCGTAACAGATTTCATTGAATGTGCTTTTACGATGAAAGGAAGAAAGGAAGGAGTAATATAATTATACAAAGTTAGTCAAATGTATGGACCCGCCCATTTTTCTCAGGTAATAGTATTTTGCTCTGCACCTTTCTAGGAATTCAAATATTTTTTAGATGTGCCACTGGTGAAGAAGTGAAGCCATCGGCTTCTTTTGCAGTAGAACTATATGTGTACAATTTAGGTTTAGGACGAAGCCGAGGGTTTTATCGGGAATAGAATTTTTAAGAAACCAATAAGTACTGAAAAAGAATACCATATCATCGGCTTAGTGTGTTAACCTGCTATCTCCAATTTGTGAAAAATCATTAATTGTTTTAATTGTTATATATACCATGAAAAAGAAAGAGAAAATCTTCATTGGCTGTAAAAATCAGCTAAGATATTAGTGAACGGATATTCACTGATTCATATTGATGCCTAAAACCATTCTATTCTATTTAGTATTGAATTTTTTTCGCAGTTTTTTCCTTCTCCTGAATTTTTTTTCTCAAATGGAGTTGGCAGGTTAACACACTGAGCCGACGATATTAGAAATTTTTGCTGGGTTCTATCATATTTAAATCTGTTTTCCACTATGATTGTCGATATTTTATAGATTCTTCTTATGCTAACATTATAAGCAAGAACTCACTTATTGAAAGAGGTGTATGCGTTTGATAGGAAAAGGACACCGCACATTTACTACGTAATGGCTTTCAACTAATTTCGCTCAAATTTTGATATGTTGAGAAGAGCATTTTTCACCAGATATTCAATGAAGTATCACAAGTAGAGACTTCTATTAAGAGTATTCGAATGCGGCTGGTTGTAAGTCACGGTGGTAGCTGGAAATAAGGGGGGGTGGGGAAAATTATTCCATGAGTAATTTCAATTTAACTTTCAATAAGGAATTACACTGTAAGAAAATTTAACGTTTTAATTGTTAAAAATTATTTTATCTGTATACACGAACCTACTTATTCATTTCATATCGACTACAATCCTCTCCAAAACTGTGCCGAATTGAGAAAGATTCAAACGCCATATTTACGCGGGCTGACTCATTTGTATTGTACTACAAACGTTTGTTCGTGCTTCGTAAAAGGAAGATCTGTTTCCATTTTGAATCTTATTGTACAGTGGAAATTAGGGAGACTGACGTTACTTTCAATTATGCAATGAAATACCGGTAATATTTGGCGCGAATTTGAGGTAGCTTTTCAATTCATCTCTGATTCTTTTATTTTCTGGATCAACAATAATCGAAAAAAAAAATCGTTTTTTACCCAGTTTGACTTGTAAACCTTTTAAAAAGTATATACAAAATTACTAGTGTAATTCCCTATCATAGACAATCCGTAATAATTATATAATTTTGTTCTTGAGATGTTTAATTTATGTTTAATTTGCAAGCATTTAAATTTTACATGGAAAACTATATACGGTTGGAAGGCAATCATATGATGAAGACATATACTTTTTCAAAAAATTGACAAATTCTAGCCGTTCATTTTCTAGTTTTAACAGATTTAGTGAAAATCAAATTGTGATATTGAAATTTATCTATTTTTATGAACATTTTCCTGGCATGCTATAATGCAACGCTCTTTGTTAGATATTTGTGACACCCTGTAACTCGAAAACTGGGCCTAGAATCGATCTGTGAAATGGACTACGTAATGAAGATGCCAGGATTTACAAAATTTCGAAGTTGGAGTGAAATTAGCAGAAAGCCATTTAATGTCTTAAATGTGCGGGAATCCTTTGGGCGGTTCCTAATAGTGGAGTAAAACCGCACTCACTAATTTTCCTAATTTATTTAAAACACTATTTGAAACAATTATTCAACTGAAACATAGACTTCAATAACTATTTCAATTTATTTCTACTGTGGCTATCTATCAGCGAACTCTGGAACTGTTACTGTTTGCTGACGTAGTCATCTCCCACATTGTCTTGTCCTGGTGGCGTCCCAAACTTCAGGTCACATGGAAGTCGCAGCTCTCGGCCCATAATAACACCAGCAGGGGTTTGGCCGGTTGACTCGTGAACTGCGGAACGATAGGCCATCAGAAACAGATGAAGGTACTGGTTCCAATCTTTCTGGTGGTCAGAGACTACCTTGGCCAGGTGGCGATTTATCGTCTTATTCATCCGCTCCACCATTCCATCTGACTGCGGATGCAGAGCTGTGGTTCTCGTCTTTCGGATGTTCAGCATCTGACACATCTCCTGGAACAGGTTTGACTCGAAATTCCTGCCTTGGTCCGAATGCAGCTCTAACGGAACGCTGAATCGACAAATCCACTCCTTTACTAAGACGTCGGCAACGGTGATGGCTTCTTGGTTGTGTGGGGCCTAGGCATAGGCCCACTTGCTGAAATAATCCATCGCCACAAGGATGAACTTAATTTCGTGATCATATTGGGGAAACGGGCCAGCGATGTCAATGGCGATCCTTTCAAATGGGCTGCCCACATTGTACTAGCGCATCGGGGCCTTAGGTCTTGTTCGAGGCCCATTGCTGGCAGCGCATACAACACATTTTCTGCACCAGTCTTTGACGTTAGTTTGGCAATTGACTCAGTAAAACCGTTGCCTCAGTTTCTAGAGGGTCTTCGTCACTCCCAGATGTCCTCCGCTGACCTTATCATGGATTTCTCGGAGCACTTCATGTCTTCGGCTCCTGGGAACTACTACTTGACGTCTTTCTTCCCCATCATCCTCCGACTCCAATACACGCTTCAAGACTCCATTGTCAAGGGTGAGAGAGTTCCATTGGGCCCAGTAAGATTTAACGACTGGAACAACTGGCTATTTCCTGCCTGACGGTCTTCGATCACTCTTCTTCCAGCTGATGACTGAACCAAGATCTGGATCTTTCTCTTGGTCTTTCTGGATCTTGATGTCATCCCAGTTATCATCCAGGGCCGTATTTCTACAGGGCGTCGACTCTTTCTCCTCTGCTCCTCGGCACTGGGGTCTGCGCAATAGGGCATCCGCATTCTTATGGCTGGTTCCCGCTCAATGTTCGATCTCAAAGTCGAATTCTTGGAGCCTCTCGATCCAACGTGCCACTTGAACCTCGGGATTCTTGAACTGTAGGAGCCATTTGCGAGCTGCATGATCAGTTCTCAGTAGAAATCTTCTCCCATACACGTACTTGTAGAAGTGTTCTACTCCTTTGACAACAGCCAACAGTTCCCGCCTGGTGACACAGTAGTTTCGCTCCGGTTTACTGAGGGTCTTGCTGAGGTAACCGATGGCCTTCTCTTGTCCTTCTTGGATCTGAGATAGGACAGCTCCAAGTCCCACGTTACTGGCGTCCGTGTCCAAAATGAATTTTCCGTCCGGAAGAGGATAGCTCCGAATTGGTGCGTTGATCAATGCCCCTTTTAGCTTCATGAACGAGTCTTGCCATTCATCTGACCACTGGAACTTTGTTTGTCCTTCCGTGAGCCTGGTCAGTGGTTTTGCGATATTAGCAAATCCCAGCACGTATCGGCGATAGTAAGTGCACAAGCCAAGGAAACTTCGAAGCTGGTGAATGTCTTTCGGAACGGGCCATTCCTTAACAGCTTTGATTTTCTGCTCATCTTCTGCCACTCCTTTCCCAGAGACAACGTGGCCGAAATATCGTACTTCTTTCTGGAACAGATGACATTTCTTGGGGCTCAATTTCAGTCCGGAGCTTCTCAGTCGCTGGAATACCTCCTCCAAGTTTTTCACATGGTCGTTGAACGATCTGCCGACCACAATAATGTCGTCAAGATACTCCAGACACATCTTCCATGAGAGTCCCTCCAGAACCGTCTCCATCAATCTTTCAAATGTGGCTGGAGCGTTGCAGAGCCCGAATGGCATAACTGTGAACTGCCACAAACCTGAACCGACGGTGAAGGCTGTCTTTTCTCGATCTTCCTGGGCCAGTTCTACCTGCCAGTATCCGCTCTTCAAATCTAAGGTCGAGAAAATCGTAGATCCAGCCAGCGTATCTAGCGTGTCGTCTATTCTTGGTAGAGGGTAACTGTCCTTTTTCGTTAAGTTGTTAAGTTGACGATAATCAACGCAAAACCGAGTTGAACCATCTTTCTTCTTTACCAGTACAACTGGAGAGGATCAAGGACTGTCGGATGGCTCGATGACTCCGTCTTTCTCCATATCACAGACTATGTTGCCAGCCTCTTCCTTTTTGGCGAGAGGAAGTCTTCTGGCTGATTGGCCGGGCATTTCCAGTGTCAATTTTGTGCTAAACCACCTTTGTTCTACCACCTCTGCCCACTCCGGTATCGAAAATGTCCTGATACTGCCTAAATAATTCTCTCAGTTTGGGCTGCTGTGCGGGTCCCACGTCTTTGGATGAGATGGCAACCAACTTCTCCAATTCTGCTGGCAAGTTACTGGCTTGAGTAACAGTGCCGCGTACACTCCTTATCACAGAGGAAATTGACGAGCAGTGCCCCAGAATTGTTCCTTTCTGCAGAGTCACAGGGTAATAATTGACATTTATTACCCTTACCGGCACAAATTTATCAACTCGCAACAAGATCTTCCCTAGTGCGATTTCTCGTCCAATTTTCTCATCATGGAGCTTGAGCTCGAACATCACCACGTTTCCATTGCTCGCACCCCCATCCAGGCGAGCCTTTAAATTGGTTTCAGCCCTCTCCGGTACGCTCACATCTTCAGCCAGCAGAACACGAATCATTTCTTCACTTCTCCCGTGAAGCATCAACTCTTCTCCATTCACTCGTAGAACGCCATCTCTGAAATTCAACTCGAACCCTCTGGAGTTCATGATGTCCATCCTTATGATTGCATCATCCTCGATATCCGCTACTAGAGCCCGATGTTTCACTTTAGTGCTGCCCAAAGTCAGTTCAATTGGAAGTTCACCAGTTGCCGGCTCTCCAGTTGCTGTGCGTAGCTTCCAATTCGACTATTCAATTCTTGCAGGTGTTTTGGCAAATGTAGGTCCAAGGATTGTCCTAGTCGTACCTGTATCAAGCAGCATGGTGCGAGGCTCGTTGTTGATGAGACCGTCTACAAAAACACCTTTGTTCTGTCGTTGAAGGACAGCGACATTTGCATTGTTATCTGAGGCTTGGATACAGGCCGACGACTGCCCCCTCATCGACCTTCTTTAGTTTTCCTGTGTCGGTGTCGCTTCTTTATAAGTTGGGCATTTGCTACGCACATGCCCAATTTTCCCGCAATTCCAGCACCTTATTTGTTTTCTTTCAGGCAAGACTTCCTTCATTAATTTTCTCATATTAGCCTCGATATTACCGGTTCCTGCGGCTGTGGATCTTCCTTGATCATTCGGACTCTATTCTGGCTTTTGCAGGATTGCTTTGCTGCTTCGAATTCTAGAGCGCGTGCCAATGCATCCACGAGATGTGCGGGGCGACCTAGTGTTAGGGCTTGCTGGGTTTTCTGGTCACGAAGTCCATCCAAAAATGCCTGGACCGCTAGTCGCTCCATTACATTTACCGGTGTAGCTGGGTACGCAAGACGAACCAAGCGTGCAATATCTGCTTCAAATTCTTGCAACGATTCACTTGATTTCGGGCATTGGTTCTTCAGCTGAGAGTGATATACGTGTTCAAGGTGGGCTTGGCCATAGCGAAGTTCCAAGTGTTTTACCAGCTGTTCATAGTCTTCCTGTTGTTGGGCGGTGAGCGTTTGTAGAATATTTGTTGCTTCGTCACGCAATGCCAGTGTCAATGCTAAAGCTTTTTCCCCAGCATTCCATCCATTTGCTTTTGCAGCAGCTTCGAATTTTCGGTGGTAGTTTGACCATGGAGTATTTCCGTCGAACTGAGGCGGTTTCAATGAGAGCTTTCCTGGTTCCGTACTGACCTTAAAATCTTTAACGTTTGAACTTCCTCCAGGTTCATACTCAGGTCCAGCATTGGGTTTTTGTTGTAAGTTTCTGGGGTGTGCGCAGAATCCATTCGTTTTTCCAATTCCCTGAATTTTTCTTTTATTCTGCCGCTTCATTTCTAAATTGTGCGAATTTTCTTCAAGCTTTCGTTCTAGATTTTTCGAATTTTCTAGAAGTTCTTCTCTCAAATTCTTTGAATTTTTTAGAAGTTTCTCTTTCAGAGTATTTGAATTTTCTAGAAATTTATCTTGGAGTTCCTCTTTTCAAGCTGACTCAACGAATTCTGTTGAAGTTTCTCCTCCAATGATTTCGTGTTTTTGTCGAGTTTGTTCATTATAGAGCTCAAATCTATTCCAGAAACTTCGAACAAGAATGTTTCGTGGTCTTCTCCTTCTTCAGTCAGTCCATCTGAAAGTATTTCATGGAGTACTACCTACTTTCCAGTTGTTTCTATTAGGCGCGATAAATGTTGTCAGTTTTTCAATACGGCGAACACCTAAACAATTATTTATTTTAAACATCCCACTTCTGACACCAAATTTAGTAAAACTGCACTAAATTTCCTAATTTACTTAAAACAATATTTAAAACAATTATTCAACTAAAACATAGTCTTCAATAACTATTTCAATTTATCTATACTGTGGCATCTATCAGCGAACTCTGGAACTGTTACTAACTCTGAACTCTGACTATCCCGCCATCTAATACCCAGTGGCTTATAAACTAGTATTTACAGTTCTCGGCCTTTCGAGCCTTTCGGGCGAGTTCTAAGATGTCTCCAGAAACTTCGTTCAGAGGGTTCGCGATTCTTCCACGTGATTTATTTGTTTGTCAGCGAAGAACTTGTTTACATTTTGAGTTAACGATGATCAGGGCCGTACTTGAGGTCGGTCTCGAAATCGTTACATTAGTATATTACGTAACAAGAGTTGTGAGTCATGAAATTTAAGCACTCGCCGCTGCGCGGCTTCGTGCATAAACTTTTTCATTTCGTGCGTAATAGGCTTACATCTCCTGTAACGTACTATACTTTTTCTACGCCCATTCATTTTCTTCCATTAAATAAAAAACATCGCAATCAGACATATTTGTAGATAAAGTTGAGAAAATGTTCGGATACAATTATATTTTGTTCAAGAAATTGACAATATAAATGACATGACATTTATTTTCATAGCATGCTACTCAAGAAAACGAGTCCTATTTTTAAAGAAATTGCATAACGTGCTGCCTACATTTAGGGGCATCACTCTTTCAATCCTAAATATATCTCGCTAATGCTATAAGTTTTTATGTTTTTCAATTGACTAAATTTGTGTAAATAGACCAATTAAAGTCTCACGTAAATACAAATTTGATTGTAATTTAATTAAACCAAGAAGTTTTAGTTTTCTTCTCAAAACGCACGTGTATGTTATGAGATCTCATTACGTGCATGTTATTGTTAAATGTCATTTACAAGGAACGTTGACAGTGCGATTTTTGACGTTTACAAACTTGGGCGTAGGAAAAAAAATTTTCAATTTGGTTCAAATTCTTAAATTTTTATCATCATTTCCTCCACTCTAGAAAAAGTTATCCTATAATGATTTGTTATCAATCATTGTCAAAAAATGCAAAGAGGTAACTTTTCAGATAATCAAAACCTTGCCTAAAGGTACTTCATCGATTCATGTATGAAACCCTGGATACACACATTACTTGCGTCTCGCATGAGGATGGACATCTTCGGACATCACAGTGCAGAAGATATCATCCTGCAGGAAAACCTTGTGAGGAATCTCCAGGAGTTCATTAAAAGATCCGGAGTACTCACGAGATAGACCTGATAGCGGGGTGCAGAAAGGTTCTATACAGAACTACCTGCATTTCAGCCGCAGAAACTACCATTTAAATGGAGAGATCTCGATCCCATCTCTTTCAAAAGGAAGAAGAAACATTTCCTCAAAAACTGCAATTTCTATTTAGTAGAAGAATAGGGTATGAGATTTCTAATTTTCAAGTACCTGTAGTATGTTTCCAAACAATAATTAAAACACATAGTCTACTTAATTTATCGTCTCCGACTGAGTTTGTCGTCTGATATTCTTCCAGATTGTCTTCAACATTTCATATTGTTTCTGTTTTACTCATTTAAGGTCATGTCCTATTTATGGTTTTAATGTGTCAGTCCACTCTTTATTGTATACGTTTTACGTTTGTTTTTAGTCTAAGAATGCACGGAGGATGTATTATCCCCATTTTAATTTACCTGACTTGCTACAAATGTATTTTTATGCATGACGTAGTCAAATAAACGATTTGATTTGATTTGGTTAGCTGTGTTACCAAAATGCCCATTTAATAATTTTCGCTTTCAAGATTTGAAGATGTTCTGGAATGATTTGGGAGTTGAAATTTGATAAAAATTCATACCCTCATTTGCACGGAATATTCCGTTTGGGTACATGATATCACCGTGACCTTCCGATATACGGGGCTTCGGGGAAAGGGACTGTCTCATACGCGGAAATGGCTGATTCACTAACAAGAAGAAACTATGAAAAAGTGAAGCAGATATTGATCAGGCTTAAATATTTTGTAGGGGTCCGCATAATATCAACATTATTAGGGTTTTATTCTTCACACACACCGCGTTGTTCAACGTAACAGTCACCACAATTCCATGGATTTTTTCAATTATTCAAGGCCCTGTATGAGAGTATCTTTATCCACTCCGCTCCGCTCAGCCCCACCCCACCTCACCGTCTATATTTCGAAGAACTGTGTGTGAAAGTGTGTGTCTAGTGATGAGCGATACCGTGATTTTTCAATCACGTTGTGAATCGTTACTGTTACTTTCTGATAACAGTGATTGACAAGCGTAACATGATTACGACTTTCGTTTCAAACGAATCTGACTATAGGTACTATTTGGGTAGGAAGGGCGACTTCAGAACATATCCCTAATATCGTAATCGTGATAATTCATGATCTTTAGAGTTAAAAAGGACTTTAGGCAATATGTCGCATGTCACGCGTGTTATTATAATGGAAATTTGCGAATATGCACCTAATGACGTGAGACGTCATTGAAGCGAACCAATACTTTTGTATTATATCGCGGTAAGAGCTAATTCAATACTGTGATCACATCACGACTTTTTCACAAGTTGGTAACGGTAACGACTTGATATTTGTCGATATCAGTGAATGAATCACAGTTCGTGAAATATCGCCTATCACTTTGTGTGACCACACAATTTTAATACGGCACCCAATTATGTGGACGTCCCCAATTGTTTTTTGGGGTGTATCAAAACAGGAGTCGGATTTAATTATGACGCATGCCAGAAGGGTACTGGTAGCATGTATAACACAATTATTGTGCGACCTGTATGGGTGTGGATGAGTGTATAGGTGTGTATACGTATAGATAGATGCATATATTTGTATTTATAACACTTTAATACTATACCCACGCACAAAGATTCATTCCTTTGGGGGTCACTAATATTTACTGTTCCAATATCACGATGTTTTTTCTATTATTTCATTCGAATTGGTAAATATATAATTATCTGGAATTTCCTAGTTATGACCTGTCTCCGGAGCCCTGATACATTCAGAGGGCGCTCTGGTGTGTTGATAACCCCAGTAAACACTCCCCACTTTCATGGGGTGAGTGATTACTGAGTCCGAGAGTTATGTGCTCTGAGTAGGCAGAGTGAACAAAGCATTACAACCGTCTGCATTATACCGGCTAAGTTTTCAGCCGTATTACGGCAAGCTGGTTTAATTTTCAGATTCGAAAGCAGAATGTCCATTATTTCACCAAGTCCACCTATTATCAGAACTACAATCACAACAGAATAGTTTGGGTGAAGCCTGCGACGTTCAAAGAATGAATCTCAATATTTTATTCGTTTTTTTTTCTCTTCTCGGATTATGTTCGTTTCCCCAGGAGCGAAAAACTCTATGACGAAAGTCGTCCTATTTTGATGGTCGAGGTTTATTAGCTTGTATTTGCCTGGTGGTAGGAAATGGGTAGTTTCAATAAATTTAGCACTTCTGATTCCCCATAATGGACTCAGTATCCCCTGAAGCATAAGGCAACACCGGTGTCTCGTATATACCGTACGACTGTCGAAGATAGTACAATACTCGCAACGCTGCGTTATGCCTGTAGATATAGGCTGAGACCGCATGAGCTGGACAAGCTGACTGCAAATGCATCTAGTGTCAAGGAAGTAGATAGACTAGACAGTTCTAGTACCAGCATAAGGAAACAAAGCGTATGAGAAAGTGCATCGTGTTGGATGAACGCCTGCGCGACATAGTTGAAAGAGATTCAGTGCAAATATAAGAAATCTCCAGTAGAAAACGTTAAATGGGTTTTTAATGAATCAAATTCGGAGAAATGAAGTCGAGTCAAGCTGTGGTTTGAACACACCACCCCCAGATTACGGAGCGCTCACTGATTACACTAGGCTACGAAACTCGTTAGTAATGAAGATGGACATGTGGGTTTTACGCCTAGAAAATGTCGTGCGGTGGCAGATTTTTTGTTGGTTTGTCAACACTGTATACAGTAGACTAGAGGCATGTACATGGCTGCTCAAAAAACCTCATTCAGAATGAAAGGGAATACAATATAATTGAAAAATACATCAGAGAAAAATGGGTCATAGGAGACGTTTATATGGGTATTTCAAAACATTCCTCGTCGAAATATGGAGTAGTTTGCCGGTTGAAAAGTTAAGCATCAGGGTCAAGGATGCTGGTAAACAAATCAGAAAATCATATTATAGATACATATTGTTATGAATGTGATCAATAATAATATGATAATCTAATGTTTTTAGTTATATTTTGAAAGTTGAATTTTTTATAAAAATTTGGCTAGATTCTTTCTCTGGGGCGAGTTCCCATAGGTTACCATTTATTGTTTATTTATTTGATTGGTTAGAAAATAAAAATCCCAGACTTTCCTATGATTGGTGTTTATCAACAATTAATACTTTGAAAGTTTATACAACTAACAATATTCAAATAGTACTTATAATCTAATACTTCCTAACCTTGCATACCTTGCGTACCTCAATCACAGGTGGCGCAGAGGTCATTTAATTATAGATGACAGCATTCTATTTGTGAAATCTATGATTTGCTAAGCCCAGGGTAAAGAGGGCATGCACAAATTATTTTGAGTTGTCAAAAGTGAAAATTATTAAACAATGTTCCTAATATTCTAAGCGTTTACAGGCTAATATAGAGTCTTTTTCAATAAATTATACTAATGTCACTTAATTTGTTGTGAGCACGAAAGGTTGCGCAAAAGTTTATTATGTGGGCATATAATAGAAAGTTCGAATTTCGAATTACTGGAAACTGCGTTGGGAAGAAACCAGTGAGATGGTATCTTCTATAAGGCTTGATGGAATTTTCACCCTTGAAGTTATTAATAAGGTTCTTAAATACCTGTGTTCTTTTCGATGGACGGGACGCTACCGGCTTCAGAATGTTTTCTTCGGTTCTCACAGCACAGCACTTTATTACAGGTAATATTTATCATTCCACTATTAGGTTATGATATGGGATTCTTATGTCCATTCCGGATTTTCAGTATTTTACTATTTTTCCAAACTTTTTTTGAATTCTCAAGTTTAACTTTTTTGAAAAACCAAATTCCTGCCTCTTATTTACTTTTTTCATTATTCATTTGTTTAAATAGAGACAAAATTAATTTTATGATATACTGGGTGTTTTGGTTTATTGGCACTATAGAGGCTGTAAATTCTGATTTCTAATGCTTCAAAAATTTATTTTATGAATCAAATTTTCAATTTTTCAATAGTTCGACTCTAAATGATAACTGAGATTTTCTAAATAAGTTTTTCTATCTGTTGTAAAGTTTTTATGATATCTGGTGTTTATTTTGACTTTATTTATATGAAAAGTTCTGGAATTTATTTATTTATCAATTTTAAAAATCATTACAACTCCCCTAAATTTTATGTTGATTTGTTTTCAACCCATTGATGGCAAATAAAAATCAAATTTACATAATTTTTACTGACTTGTCTTTATTTTCTTTAATTTATTGATGCTGTCTTTCTTTCTTGGATTACTAGGCATCCAGCTTCCTTCTTCCTACTTAAAATGCTGTCTTCATCTCCTGCTACTGTAATCATTTCCTGCTGCTGTGTTCCAAATGGATTGAAATGTTTGCTTCCATCAGTGTTTAGTGTTGTTTCAGTTTGTGTCAGTGCAGTGTTTGTGAAATTTTGACACTAATTATTATTCTTACATAATTTTCGTGTTTGTGGAGATGTTTCTCATCTTTTGATTTTCATATTACTCTGTTCATCCAACTGACTTTCTTCATTTCTTTCTTTCTATACCACTATTTGGTTCTTGTTCTCTTATTTTCATTTGAATCTTATCTTTTTTTTCAATTGTATTTCACTGTAGCAATATTTGAAAACATGGTCAATGTGGAAAATTCCTCTAATTCGATCACTATTAATTTCCTTTAAAACATAGCTATTGACTGCATTCTCATTTTCCACAACATAGGGTCCTTCAAATAGAAGTAATAATTTTGCGCAAATATTTTTCTTCCTATTTGTGACTTTCATTGTTCTCACTATCACTAGATCACCTTTTTCAAACTTTGTTCTCTTTTTATTATATTTTTCTTTCCTCTTCGGGTATTTTTAGGCACTCCTTCTCATTTTCATGTTTACTCTTTCAATTATCTTCTCATATGCTCTGTTTTCCTGTATTTCCCATTTTCTCTCTGGCTGTTCTCTCTTCAGTAAATATTTTGGACTATCTTCCGTTATGTCATTAGGTACTTGATTTAAGAATTTTTCCACCTTTGGAATATTCATTTCCCAATTTCTTTAATTGTTATGAATCAACATTCGTAGGAACTTTATCACTTCACGAATATACTTCTCAGAAGGGTTCGCCTGTGGATGTCTAATGCTGATGAAATTCCTTTTTACGTTATGTTGTTTGTAAAAATTCTCTAACACTTTTCCTCTAAAATTAGTTGCATTATCCATGATACATGCTTTGGGTTTTCCTACTTCATTAAAATATTTCAATAGTTTTTTTTTACTTCTTTCCCATTTGTATTTCTGCATGGATAGATTTTGGTATACTTCGAAAAGATATCAACAATTATGAGCATATGTTTGTTTCCTTCTCTGCTTTTTATTAGATTACTCATGAAATGTATTGCTACTGTTTCCAAACATTCTTTCGGTAAAATGCTTTTTGTAATATTCTGATTGGTTCTATTTTTATCTTTTCTTAGTTGGCATTGATGATATTTAGTTGTTATCCCCTTTGCAACTTTTTGATCATGTTTACTGATATAATTATCCCTGAAAATCAACCACATTTTTCTTGATCCTATATGTCCATACTCTTAATGTAACTCTCTCAATATCTTCTCTGACAATTCCTTTCCAATTACATACAATTCTTTTTCATCCACTTCTTTCACATAAATTCCATCTTGTATTTTTGACTTTTTCTTTTCTTCATCCCTCAGTTCTGCTTGACTTGTTCTTATCTCTTTCAATGAAAATATCCCCTCTACATCTCTTAAAATATTCACTCCAATATTAACAATCCTGTCATTTTTCCTGTCATCACTATCCTCTCTAGTCAGTGCATCTGGTACTACGTTAAGCTTTCCTGCTATGTGTTTGACTTCAAAATAGTATTCTTGCAATTACAATGTCCAACGATGGATCCTGTTATAAACAAATCTGTTGTTCATAATTGATGTTAATGCTACATGATCAGTTTCTATGATGAATTTTGCGCCTAATAAATAAAACCTCAATTTCCCATTACAAAAAATGATTCTTGCTAATTCCAGTTCAGTCACACTGTATCTTTTTTCGTAATTCTTTGTCATTCTTGATAAAAAACATATAGGTACTTCTATTCCATTGTGCTCTTGTAACAATATACCAGCAAATCTGCATTTAGAAGCATCAGTGCGGAGGATAAAAAGTTGATCATATTTCGGATGATATACCTTTAAATTCCTTGTAAACTCTTCTTTCAATTTTATAAAAGCTTCTTCTCGTTCCTTGGTCTATATCCATGTTACCCCTTTCTTTAAAAATTCTACTAAACTAAATATTTTCGTACTCAAATCCGGAATCAATCGTTTAAAATAATTCAATACCTCTAGGAAACCTCTTAGAGTTTTCAAGTTGGTTGGCCTTTGATATTGCATTATGGTTTGAACTCGGCTTTTGTCCATTTCCATTCCTTCTTCATTTATTTGATACCCTAGAAATACTACTTCATTCTGAAAGAATTTACATTTCTCCATGTTTATTTTTAAACTAGCTTTATCTAACTCTCTGAATATTATTTCAACGTGTTTTAAATGTTCCTCTTCATTTCTAGAATATATCAAAATATCATCTATATAATGTAAGGTGAAGTTTTCATATCCATCCAATATTTTGTGAAGTGCCCTTTCTAACGCTGAACATGCACTTTGTAAACCAAATGGCACTACTGAAAATCTGTAACCCCATAAATTGAAATTCCTGTGTAATCTCTACTCATTTCTTCCAACGTTATTAACCAAAAACTATGTTTTAGATCTATCTTTGTGAAAATTTTTGCCTCAGTTATTCTTCCAAATATAGCCTCTACGTTCATTGGAGCTTCGTATTGTGGTACCGTGTATTTATTTATATTTCTAGCATCTAGACAAAGTCGTAATTCTCCATTTGATTTTTTTAAAACTACTATTGGGTTTACATATCTGGTGTTGCTTTTCTCAATTATTCCCTGCTTAGCATGTGCTGTATTTCTTCTGCAACTTTGCTCTTATATTTGTATGGTATCGGAAAAGTTTTAATTTTGAAATTCTCTATTCCTCGTACTTCCAATTTGTGCATATAATCTTTGGCAATTCATGTCCCATTCTTCACTAATCCATTATATTTTTCAATTAATAATTTTATATTTTCCTCATATATCTTCGGACATTCTATACCTTCAATTATCGCTCTTTTTATTTTTATATTTTTTATTTCATTGTATTTCATTCGTTTTTCTTCTTTTTCCATTTCAAAACTTATCCTTTCACCATCAAGCTGTACGGTTTTGCTTGTGTAATCTATTTTTGCTCCATACTTTTCTAGCTCGTCTGATCCTATGACTATGTCTGCTTCGATATTTTTTACCATTAGTAATTATGTATTATATTCATTTCAATTTATTTTTATTTTCCCCACAATAGACTTATTTACTTCATATAATGACTTTCCATTCGCTCCTATTAATGATATTTTTGGAATTTTGATTAGGCTCACTTCATTTTCTATTACATTTTCTTTCACTAAAGATGCTTCAGATCCTGTATCAATTAAAATTTTTATTGGTTTATTGTTATACTCCCATTTTATAAATAATAATAATAATAATAATACTCCCTCATAAACACTCGTTGAGTCTACCCAAAGGCATAGCCTGTGCGGGTAGAGGACGGCTATCATTATTATTTGCCGTGGCGCTCCGGGGCGACTTACTGATGTTTTAGGTGATGTATTCACTTTTCAGCTGTAAGAAAACCCGGAAAACCTACAGCACCACCTCGGGTGGTCGGTGTGCACTCCAAGCTAGCACTAGACGAGATTGGCATCTAGACAACTCACAATACACTTGCTTTTCAACAAGGCATGCGGCCGCCTGTCGAATCCGATATAAAGTAGTTGAGAAAAATTCTCGTACCTACATCGGATTCGAACCGACTATCGCTATGCTGGAGTTTCGAACGGCCTGTGCATTAGACCGCTGATCCACCGACCACCTTATAATATTAACGATTTTCTTCTTTGTTTTGTTCTTCTGATGTTATATATTCTCTTGGATGTTCATAGTTACAAATATTTACAGAATTTTCTATTGTTGTGTGCATTTTTGAAAATCCCCCCTGTGGATTTCCGCTTCAACTTGTATTTAGTTTTCCACATTACACTGTCTTTTTTCATCTTGTTTTACAACATTGACTTGTCTTGTTCTTTCTTGTTTTTCTTCAGCATATTCCTTTGCTCTGGCCAGTGATTTTCTTTTTGATCATTTTTCCTGTCATAGTTATCCTGATTTCTCTCATATGTATTATTTCTATTGTATTGAGTAGAATTCCTATAATTTCCTTGGTACGTTTTATTGTTTTGGTAGTCTACATTTCTTCTATCATAGTTCCTGTTTCCATAACTATTATTTTGTTCCTCTCTTCTATTTTCATTCCTTCTTTCTAGTCCTGAATATCTTCTGTTATAGTTTTCATTTCTGTTTCTTGTTTCATTTTCTAATGTTTTGTCTTGGCATTGGGTGCTTTCGTTTCTGTTTTCTATATGAAAATTACTTCTCTTCTCCCCTCTATTATTCCATGCTTGTCTTTATATCCTCATCAAATAGGTGGATAGCTGCTCCATACTCCGAATATTTTGTATAGCAATCGCTTCTGCTATTTCACTTTTGAAATGTCTTCCTATGCACGTAATGATGTCTTCTTCACTCATTCGTGGATCTAAATGTTTTGCGGTATTGTACAACTGCATTGCGTAGTTGTTGACATTCTGACCTCTATTATAATCAAATCTCCCCATATATAATTTTTTTCTAAAAAGTCCTTGTTGATAATTGCCCCAAAAATAATTTAAAAAATTTTCTTCAAACTCCTGTACCTTCTTAATTTTCTCTTCTTTGCAAGAAAACCATAAAACTGCATTACCTGTTAAGTGAGCTCTTATTATTTCTTTTATATCTTCCCAACTTTGGAAAATTCTTATTTTATTCTTTAAAATTTTCAGAAAGACATTTGGATGAATTTTTCTTATGTCCCCATCAAATTTTATCATGTTGTCTGATAGTGCTGGCATTCCATATTCTCTTATTTTTGTTCTGTCCCTCCTAATTTCTTGGAACAAAATATCCTTTTATCTTGCTGTGTTTTCATTTCTCGTCGTAGATCATTTATGTTCTTCTGTATTTTGCTTCCTATACTTTTTTCATTATAAATTTGTTCTTCTTTCATCTTCTTCTGTGCACTTTTTACATTTTGTTGAATATTTTCGTTTAAATTAGCTATTGTACTATACCATTTTTCCTCTAGAGTAACCATTCTCTCGGAAGTATCGTTCATCTGTGTTTTAATATTTTCTATATTTTCTTCTACCTCCTTGATGAATATTTTCTAGATTTCTTTAGCTGTTTTCATTTTATTTTCCTGATCCCTTTCAAACTCCTCTATCCTAACCATCATTTCTAATCTAACGTCTGTTCTTGTATCTTCCATCTTCTGATTTATATACTCCTTCGGTTGTTTAATATTTTCTTCGATACACAAGTCTTATGTCGAGAGAGGTGAGCAAGTTCGTGAGAAAGACATCACCAACGAGACGAATAACTTCATAATGCTGAAGACAGTATCAAGATGACTTGTCATATTTTTGAGTAAAGTGTGTTATTTCAAATACACCAAAATGGTTCCGTAGCGTAGTAGAGTTAAGACATTTGACGCATACTTGCAATTGGCGCAAGTCATGTGTTCAGAGAAGTGAGCGAGTTCGTGAGAAAGACATCACCGACTCGAAAAATCATGACAGCGATAATAGACGCAATGGGTTATCAGTGGAGTATACAGAGTGTATCAAAGAATAATCATCGAATTCAGTATACCAGATGTGTCAACATATAAAGTGAGAAAATAATAATGATGATTGAAAAAATCGAAATATACAAATAGAAATCTACATGGCAGCAATAATTGACGCAACAGGTATTCAATGAAGTATACAGAGTGTATTGAAGAATAGTCATAAGAAAAAAATAACATAGCGGATACCCGGTCAACACAGAGCGGTTATTTAGCGAGTTTAAATGCACAGGGTGTATCAAAAAAGGAATCAAGAGGAAAAAAAAATATGGTGGCTGCTTGTCGAATTCAGTGCAGTGGGTGTGTCAACATATACAGCGAGATAATAATAATGATAATTGAAAAAAAATGAAATGAGTATAGAAAAGAACATGACAGCAATAATTGACGCAATTAGCATTGAATGGAGTATGCAGGTTGTATTAAAAAATATTCATTGGAAGAACGATTATTTAGCGAGTTAAATTGTACAGAGTATATAAAAAGAGGATTACTGAGGAGAAAAAAATGTATGTTGTTTCAGAGAGCATATGCACACGGGCGCACACACACACACCACCATGGTAGACATTTTGAAAAATTTATGCTATCTGCAAGTAGGCAGATGTATATCATCAATAGTTGAATTCATCGAGGCCTCACCTCTACCATGGTCGCTCACTGATCGAATTTTGAAAATGTTTTCCAATGAAAAATGGGGACAAATCTACAAGCAGGTTCAGAGCGTCAGACAAAATTTCAATGATTTGATTCACTTAGAGTACATGAGAGAAATCAGCTTTAAAGATAGTTGTGAAGCTCTCAAAAATCAAGGCTAGGAGGATCATTTGCACGAAGACCAATACTGTGTGTGGGCGAATGCATATTGTATTCCAAAATATAATTTATGATTTTGCCGCACTTGCTATAAAGCATTCAGAAGGGCTATGCGAAATATATAATAAACTAATATGGTGTTCGGTATAAAGCACATGGATAATATCTCTATGCTATGAATTTTGGTATCACAACCGATTTGATGAGGTGTTATTCACTCTGAAAACGAGCAGCCAATGCTATTGTGACCTACATCTGCGTGGTGAGCCCTACGGATCAGATCTCATGTACCCTTACATGTACCACAATAATTATGGCAAGGCATGCAATATCCCCAATTGTGGCATAATTTTTATATAGACATATATACAGTGTGTCTATAAAGTAACCCCTTTGTTAACTTTTGAACGGATTGGAATTTTTGCATGAAATTTTTTTTGGAGGAATGGCAGTTCATAAGCTACTTTTTGAAGAAAAAAAATTGTTAATCTTTCAAAATGGCGGACCGACGACATTTTGAAAGAATTTTTCAAATGGCTTGGGGGTCGAGTGATACCTCATTCGAAATGTTTTACAATGCTCTATACATCCCCAGAATTTCGAACAAAAATACACTTCCGAAACAAAATGGCTGTACATAATGTAAGAACTCTCTTAGAGTAACCCCACCCATGTTAACTTTTGAACGGATTGGAATTCTGCTTCGAATTTTTTTTGGTTCAATGGTAGTTTATAAGCTTCTTTTCGACAACAAAAATTTTATTTCTTAAATGACGTCTGTCGGCCATTTAATTTTTTTTTAAAGGCTATGGGGATCGAGAGATACATCGTTTGAATTGCGTTTCAATTCTCTACAAAACAACAAAATTTTAAACAAAAATATTTGTCCAAAACAAAGTAGCGGTACATAATGTTAGAGCTCTGCTATGAGGATCCTTCGGATACTTTAGTTCTGGAAAAATCATCAAATCTTCTAGGTACCCTTCTACAAAAGTATTCTGTAATTGATTTATTATCAACAAACAGATAATCAAGCAAAATGAATAATATTAATATCGACCCAGGTAACCGGGGCAATCAGTTATAATAACATCCCTTAATTGAAAGTAATTCCTCAAATTAGAACTTTCCATCAATTAGTCATTATAATATAATATGGTACCTGTGTAAAGGTATAAATAAGAAATTTCCTTATCACAACTCATAGTTGATAACTCAATCTTGCACTCACCTGTTTTCAATATTGAGGAGAGCGATACGTACAGTAGAGGAAAAAGTTTTTGCTGTTAAAGTTTACTACCAGTCTCAAGCGAATGCTCATGCAGCTGTGCGATTACTCAATGAGATGTATCCAGGCAATCCCATTGATAGAAAATATTTAAGAGAACTCATTAGGATATTTGAACAAACTGGGAATCTGAGTAATATGAAGAAAATGTACCATCTGTCGCTCCAAACAAGCAGATTGATATCTTGGTGGATCGTCAAGAAAACCCTCATCAATCCACAACTGATAAAAATGATATGCCACGTTCGACAGTGCATAAAATACTAAAAAAAATTACATCTCTATAATATAATAAAAATGGTTCACGAACTTACTGAAGACGATCCTGATCGTAGAATTCAGTTCTGTGATCTGATGAGTGAGAAACTTCGTCAAAATAGAATTCACGTGTTTCAGTGATGAGAGCACGTTTTTCGTGAATATCACTGCTATTGGAGCACTGAAAATCCTCATGAGTTTTCCGGAAAGATGGAATGAGGGGTCCAATCGAATGGCTAGCTCGCTCTCCTGATTTGACCCCTTTAGATTTTTTCTTGTGGGGATATTCCAATATTTATGTAAAATAAACATTGTTCTTTATTCTTGATGGTTTTCTTAATTTTGCTGGAATCAAAAGACAATCACCTGCCTTTTCACTAAATTTCATTCAAAGATGGCACTCTTTTATCATTTTTAGTAAAAAAAAATTATGATACCGAAAAAGATTTGATGATTTTACTAGAGCTAGCTCATTAATAGCAATCGAAAAGATCCTCATATGGCAGAGCTCTAACATTATGTACCGCCATTTTGTTTTGTACGTATATTTTTGTTTGAAAAAATCTTTCAAAATGGTGTCGGCCCGCCATTTTGAAATATAGTTTTTTTTGTCGTCAGTAAGTAGGTTATGAACTGCCGTTCCCCAAAAAAAAACCATGTGGAAATTTCAATCCGTTCAAAAGTTAACAGGGGGGCATACTTTATGGACACACTGTATGTAGTGATTTATGTGGTGAGTATATAGCTATAAAAATCTTGCACTATCACCCGAGTTATGGCCTATAAAGCATTTGTGGCCTCCGATGCCATTAATATTTCTGCACAAGAAATAAGTGTAGGTTGCCATTATTATCGCTTCATCAAGAGTGTGTATTCTACAGTGTTGCCAGATCTCACTTCATCTTGCACACTCCGAGAGAGATCCGAGGCAACTCATGTCTGGTGGAGAAATCATTTCATATAATCTGAATGAAAATAATCATATTTTCGGAAAAAAATTAGTCCTGCATTCATCTGAAATAATTTGATATTCTTATCTTGTATGCTGTATGCTTGTATATTTTTCAATCAGAAAACATCTATCTCCAACATCGTAAACATTTTCTTCATTAGAAGCTACTCCTAGCTGATAAGCTGCAGCAGATGATGATTGCTCACTTTCTTTCATTTCTTTCCTTTTATTTTCAATTCTTATATTTTGTAAAATCCTTATTTTTAATTGTTTTACTTTTACTGTTCAACGTTTTTTGTTTATAGTTATTTTTCTTCTTAATAATTTATTGTAAAAATATTTATCGTTGCTACCCTCATTAGAGTCGTAACTTGATGAAGGTCAATACTCTCTTCCCGATGTTTTATCTTCGCTTACTGAATCCCACCTAGTGATGTCTTCTATTGGATGAATTATACAGTACTCTGATAATAAAATACCAAGATTACATGGAAGATCAAGCACAAATCTGAAATAATCAACGAATGACATAAGATGATAATGAGGTTTCCTATACCGGGTGGCTACGGAAGTATTGCCTACGGAATATCTCAGTTATTGTATGAAGTAGGTTTGTGAAATTTGGAGCGTCGATATAATGACATAAGAGCTAGAATTTGAGCATATTGACATGTCGAAGTTAACTTCCGATCTGACCGGAAGTAACATCAACTTTCTTATTTTAAATGGAAACCCTATTTTTTTTCTTTTCGCTTTATTCAGCATTCAATTCCCTTTCTAATGACATATCACAAGTTGGTATCTAACCAGAAACTAGATCAGAAAAAAATTATTATTGAAATTCACCGAGTAGGCCGTGGATGTAAAATGAAAGCCAAAAATTGAAAAGTTGGCTATGGAAACCATACATCACTTGATAACAGTTGCTACTACTGTGATATTTTATTTTCATTCGTCGGCGTTATAAAAAGCCGCCAAAAAAAATATTGGAAAAATTGGGAAAAAAACAATACTCTGTAGGTCCATAACTTAAATAGGAACATACAACTTTTTCTTGACTGTACTATTCAGCATAACCATTCCTTTCTAATGATATAATAGAAAGTAATTTTTTGAAATGAAATACCAAAAAATCCAATTATTATTATTCAAATAACAAAACAGATTGTCGCCATACGCAAAAATAACATTAAATATAATGTAGAATGATAAATTATATCCTGTAGGTTATAGGTAAAATAGGAATGTAAACGTACTAGGTCTGTGCCATCGTCCATAGATATTCTAATATCTACCTATGGACGATGTTTGTGCTATTCAGAATAATCATTCCATTGCAATAATCATTCGAACCAAAATATTAACAAGTAGGCTGATTGAGATGTATTTTGGAATGAAACAAAAAAGAAACGAGAGCTCTCACGAACGCTGCTATCCATATTATTTTGACGTTCGAAGTAGTGTTTTTGATTCTGCCATTTTAAAAGGGTTTGGAAATCGAAATCAGTTAGTGGAATATTCAAAAAATGCCCCGTTATTCACGAACCGAACAAATTGACATGCTTCTCATTTATGGTGAATGTTTAAAAAATTCTTATGCCGCTGAACGATTGTATTTAGAGCGATATCCAGGGAGGCAGCAACCGTCAAGAAGGTATTTCCAGTAGCTTGAAGAAAAATTAAGAACTGAGCCTGATGTTCACGAAGACCAAGAAGCATTTGTTATCAATGAGGAAACTGAAATTAATGTATTAGCTTTAGTACAATATGATAGCACAATTTCCTCAAGACAGATTGGCGCCGAATTAGCTATAAGTAAGGACTCTGCTAGAAAAATTTTGAAAAAACATCGATTTAAATCCTTCAAGTATCAGTTGCATCAACATTTGTATGAAAATGACGGTGAAAGGCGCCTGGAATATTGTAATTGGTTCCTTCGACAAAATGCTGAGAATCACCTATTTAACTATTATATCTTGTTTACGGACGAGTCAAGATTTACCAACAATGGATTATTTAACAGGAATAATATAAGGTAGGTACTGTACTTTATTTGGATTATTGTCGATAGTCGAAGTGTAAAGTGCTAAAAGTGTGAACGGTCCTTTGTTTCAGGTACTAGGCGATAGAAAACGAGCACCGGTTTCGACAAGGTGGCTTCCAGGAGAGATTTGGTGTGAATGTTTGGGCAGGAATAGTTGGAACTCATATTGTTGGCCCCATTCTTTTTCAAGGCCAACTAACCGGAGAGAGATACTTTAATTTTTTACGAATGAAATTTCGGAATTCATTACCAACCTACCAGCGGAAATAACTGAGAGAATGTACTTTCAGCAAGATGGCGCCTCTCTGCATAATTCAAGAATAGCGAGAAATTATCTTCAAAATCGCTTTCAAGAGAGACTTATAACAACCCATGGTCCAGTCAGGTGGCCACCAAGGTCACCTGATCTTACTCCGTGCGACTCTTTTCTATGGAGGCATCTTAAAAATAGGGTGTATTCCACACAGCCTACAACTCTACATGAGCTAGAAGTAAAAATTCGTAGAGCTTTCCAAGATATCACGCCCCAAATGTTGAGAAACGTTTTACATGAAAATATCACCAGAGTCAATAAATGTATTGACGCTGAGGGAATGCATTTCGAACATTTGTTTTGAATTCATTTTATCTTTAATCCTATCAATTTGAATTTTTTTTTTCGATAAATCTGTTTTTTTGTTATTTGAATAATAATAATTGGATTTTTTGGTATTTCATTTCAAAAAATTACTTTCTATTATATCATTAGACAGGAATGGTTATGCTGAATAGTACAGGCAAGAAAAAGTTGTATGTTCCTATTTAAGTTATGGACCTACAGAGTATTGTTTTTTTCCCAATTTTTCCAATATTTTTTTTGGCGGCTTTTTATAACGCCGACGAATGAAAATAAAATATCACAGTAGTAGCAACTGTTATCAAGTGATGTATGGTTTCCATAGCCAACTTTTCAATTTTTGGCTTTCATTTTACATCCACGGCCTACTCGGTGAATTTCAATAATAATTTTTTTCTGATCTAGTTTCTGGTTAGATACCAACTTGTGATATGTCATTAGAAAGGGAATTGAATGCTGAATAAAGCGAAAAGAAAAAAAAATAGGGTTTCCATTTAAAATAAGAAAGTTGATGTTACTCCCGGTCAGACCGGAAGTTAACTTCGACATGTCAATATGCTCAAATTCTAGCTCTTATGTCATTATATCGACGCTCCAAATTTCACAAACCTACTTCATACAATAACTGAGATATTCCGTAGCCACCCGGTATATATATATATATATATATATATATATAAATATAAAATGCCACTTATTAACGTACATAATCACAATCATCAATTAAATAATCAAAGAACAACACAAATACTATTATACAATTAACATAAATTTACAATTTTTCACACAAACGCATTATACTTTTTAATTTATACTCATGCCTACTTATTAATATACATAATCACAAACATCAAATAAATAATCAAAGAACAACACAAATACTATTATACACTTGACATAAATTTACAATTTTTCACATATGCTTTTTAATTTATACACATTAAAACTTTCAGCTGGTGAAAATATACGTTTGAATAATCAAAAGGCACACTCAAAGAACTCTTACACATCATATAGTGCCCTTTCTACTAAACGCCCCTTTACAGATCTTCTAAAATGAATAATTTATTGAATATTCCTGAGTTCGTTTGGTAAGTGATTATACATTTTGGCTGCATTGTAAATCAATGACTTCTTTACCGTGTTGTTTTTTGGAATTGGAAGTAACAGATTGTTATTTTGGCGAGTAATTCCCATATTAACATTGTACAGACATAGATTTTTGTGCACAAGGCAGACTGTTTCCAGTATGTGTAAAGAGGTGACAGTGAGGAGTTTTTTCTCTTTGAACAGTGTTTTTACAAGAAACTCTGGGCCCAACACGACACATGTAACGCACAGCTCTTTTCTGTAAAACAAAGATAACATTGAAACTCTCCCGATTGCAGCTGCCCCAGAACGTTATACCATATCGTATATGCGACTCTATTAGTGCATGGTAGACCATTCTAGCAGTTGTCTCACATTGCTCGTTGGCTACTGTTCGTAAAGCAGAACAACCCGATGCCAGTCTTTTACTCAGATGTTTGACATGGGCTTGAAAATTCAAGTTGTTGTCCAGGTAGACTCCCAGAAACTTATTTTCATTCACATAAGTAATGGTGTGTTCATCCAGATGGATACCAGGTTTTACCAGTATTGAAAGATAGAAAATTTTAATTACACAATTCTCTGACACATGTTATATCACGGGCTATTTTCAATGAAAGATTTACCGGGTCAATCTCGTGCCACAGAACCTTCCCTCAAGTTTGAAACAGCTGTCCACTATTTACGTTTTTCGGTGAGTATGATTTGTGAAATTGAGAGCATTATATTTTTGTTTTTTCTATATATATATATATATATATATATTTCAGTTCTTGAAAATGGCTCCAAAATCGGAGCCGAAACGTCGAATTTCAACAAATTCTAGACGCGGTTCAACCCGAACTTTTAGTTTTCATATATATATATATATATATATATATATATATATATATATATATATATATATATATATATATATATATGTTCAGATAGGTTTCCGCGGTCAGATATTTGAAAGCTAAAAGTTCGGGTTGAACCGCGTCTAGAATTTGTTGAAATTCGACGTTTCGGCTCCGATTTTGGAGCCATTTTCAAGAACTGAAAAAGAAAGAAAATTAATAAATGGTTGAAACGTAATTCTACGCTGAGGTCTCAATCTGCCTACTCCTCAGGTATAATTACGTTCGGTTTTTGTGACTTGACGTCGGGGTCTCAATCTGCCTACTCCCCATGTCTCGTCACTGGTTCTCTCTAAGGTCTCAATCTGCCTACTCCTTCGAGAGAGTAGGCAGATTGAGACCTCAGCGTAGAATTACGTTTCAACCATTTATTAATTTTCTTTCTTTTTCAGTTCTTGAAAATGGCTCCAAAATCGGAGCCGAAACGTCGAATTTCAACAAATTCTAGACGCGGTTCAACCCGAACTTTTAGCTTTCATATATATATATATATATATATAATTAAGTAGGAATTGGTAGCGGTCTGTTGAACAATGAAACTCATTCGATTTAAATCTTCAATATTTCGTCAACCTTTATTGACTTCTTCAGGAAGAGCTACAATTAAAAAGGAATATGAGTTGTTGAAGGACTACATAAAAATAACATGATAACTTACAAAATTCACAAAGTTAGTTCTAACCTATGGAACATTTGGGAGGACAATTGTTATTCTCCGCTGCAGACTAATCGCTTAATTTACCTGTCTGGAGTGTTACTATGGTTTGAATAAGGATTCGTTTAAATACAATGGTGTTAATTAGTGTAGGTATTCCATTGGCACCAACTGTCAAACTACACACAACGTTGAATGGAATTTAAAATATTACAATATATACTACTAAGTTGTCCTGTATCGGTTTTGTAGTTAACTGTGTTAGGATTTTTGTTGATATGGACCATCTCAAGGAATAACCTGTTTTTTTGATTGCTGACTTTGTCTAGAATTTTTGGATTTGAATAATCAAACCGGTGGCCTGTTTTCTGGGTGTGGTCGACTGCTGCACAGGAGTTTTTTCTCAATTGGGCATCACTCTTGTGCAAAGCTAGCCGTTGTTTTAACCACTGTGAGGTCTGTCCGACATAACTACCTTCACAACCTTGGCATGGTAGTTCATAAATTACATTGCTAAGGAGTGGAGTTGGTGTTTTGTCTTTGATTTTGGAGAACAAGTTGGAAAGTTTTGTATTATTACGCTTGGCTATTTTGATTTGTGGAAAGTCTTTGAAAATTTTTATTATGCGGTTGGATACTTTGTCGATGAATGGGATTGATTTGTACTTATATTGTATTGTAACGTCATCAGTTTGTCCGTCATAAAAGTTGGAGTTATAGATTAGTTTTTTTAAGATGTGTTTTGGGTAACCGTTATGTGTAAAAATGTCGAATAACTTTCTCAGATTCGCTTTCAAAAACGTTTCATGGCAGATGTGGGTGACTCTATTTTTCATAGCAATGACGGTGTTGTATTTCTGATTTAAGGGATGGTGAGAGGCAAAGTTGATGAAACGTCCTGATGATGTTTCTTTTTGGTACCAATCCAACAAAATACTGTTGTCTTCAGTACGTATCAACCTTGTATCTAAGAAGGGGACACTGTTATCTGTTTCTTTTTCGACAGTAAACTGTAAATGTTTATTGAACGAATTGAAAGTATCAAGCGTCATCTGTATAGTGTCTGCCGGTACAGCACAAATGATGTCATCTACATATTTGTAGATGAAGGGCAATTGGAAGGGTAATAATGGAATAACGGAGTCAAGTAAGTGGTCTAATACAATCTCTGCTAAAATTGGACTTATTGGTGAACCCATAGGAGTGCCGAAAATTTGCTTGTAAAATTTTCCATCGAAACTGAAGTAGGTATTGTCGAAAATGAAGTTAATGAGGTTCAAAAAATGATTTTTTGAGATAGAAGTGTGATTTTGCACTAAGTGCCATTTTTGTTCTAGAATAGTGTTGATAAGTTCTACGGGGATATTGGTGAAAAGTGAAACTAAATCTAAAGAAATGAGTACATAGCCTTCGGGTATTTTGCCATTGGAGATTAAATTTACAAAGGTGAAAGTGTCTTTTATGTTATAATCAGAATTATCCTCGAAAGAGAGCTTGAGAATGTTTGCTAAATATTTAGAGATATTATATGTAGTGGCACCAATAGAACTAACAATTGGACGTAGTGGGGTATTTGGTTTGTGTATTTTTGGTAAGCAATATAATTTAGGAAATGCAGAGTTGTAAATTGTGAGCTGTTTTGCATCTTGTTTGGATATTTCATTGCTGTTTAGGAGTTGTTTTATCAGGAGGTTGTGCTTATTTTGTACAGTAATCGTGGGATCTCTTTTAAGTTCTTTGTAAGTTGTGGTGTCTTCTAATAGGGTTATTGTTTTGTCCGTGTATTCCTTTTTGTCCATTGCAACCGTGCAGTTGCCTTTATCAGATTGTAAAATATATAACTCTGGGTGTTCTCTTAGGAAATGTTTAGTTTTGTTGAAAATTCTGTTGATGTATGTCGGATTTTTAGGGCGAGAAACATGGAAAGCGTTAGTGAGAATATTGGCGGCTCTGGACCTTAATATGTCTTTTGATTCTGTTGGTACGTCCTCAATGATGTTCTCTACATCTGCCAAGAAGTGGTCTAGTCGAAGTGATTGTCTAGTGTCTGGAATAGCAAACTTCGGTCCGAGAGAAAGAAAGTCAGATATGTCTTCAGGAATGTCTACCGTGGAAATATTCCTGAACCAACTGTCCTTAGTGGACGGGGAAGTTATACGGTGTTGAAAGTTCCCTGGTTTAGTTAATAGTCTGGTAAGTTTGTCTTGGTTATTTTGTCTTATTCTTTCGTGTAGGTATTCGTATGTTTTCTTTTGTTTTTGTTCAAACTCACTGATTATGTTATTCGGGAGTAATTGTCTTAGACTTCGATTTATCTTTGAAATGTTTTTGTTAATCTTTGAGATGGTATTGCAAGTTATTTTAATTTCTAGAGATAACGTTTTTCTTTTGAGAGTTGTGATAAAATTTTCAATGCTGTGTGTAATGGACCTGTAGTTACCTGTGAGAAATAGGTTGTGTACGTTCTTGATATTGTCCTCTATGTGTCTAGGTGTAATTTCCATTGTTCTGCAGCGAAGTAGGAATATACGTCTATTGCTGTTGTTGGCTAGTTGCCGGTTGAGTCTTGACCATTCCTTCAATAAACTTGTGGCTCGGGTTCCGTATGACATCTTGATGTTTTGATAAAATCCCATCATGTATGTAATAACAAAGTATTCTCGACCGAACTCTATTAATTAAGTAGGAATTCTCGGGTAGCGGTCTGTTGAACAATGAAACTCATTCGATTTAAATCTTCAATATTTCGTCAACCTTTATTGACTTCTTCAGGAAGAGCTACAATTAAAAAGGAATATGAGTTGTTGAAGGACTACATAAAAATAACATGATAACTTACAAAATTCACAGAGTTAGTTCTAACCTATGGAACATTTGGGAGGACAATTGTTATTCTCCGCTGCAGACTAATCGCTTAATTTACCTGTCTGGAGTGTTACTATGGTTTGAATAAGGATTCGTTTAAATACAATGGTGTTAATTAGTGTAGGTATTCCATTGGCACCAACTGTCAAACTACACACAACGTTGAATGGAATTTAAAATATTACAATATATACTACTAAGTTGTCCTGTATCGGTTTTGTAGTTAACTGTGTTAGGATTTTTGTTGATATGGACCATCTCAAGGAATAACCTGTTTTTTTGATTGCTGACTTTGTCTAGAATTTTTGGATTTGAATAATCAAACCGGTGGCCTGTTTTCTGGGTGTGGTCGACTGCTGCACAGGAGTTTTTTCCCAATTGGGCATCACTCTTGTGCAAAGCTAGCCGTTGTTTTAACCACTGTGAGGTCTGTCCGACATAACTACCTTCACAACCTTGGCATGGTAGTTCATAAATTACATTGCTAAGGAGTGGAGTTGGTGTTTTGTCTTTGATTTTGGAGAACAAGTTGGAAAGTTTTGTATTATTACGCTTGGCTATTTTGATTTGTGGAAAGTCTTTGAAAATTTTTATTATGCGGTTGGATACTTTGTTGATGAATGGGATTGATTTATACTTATATTGTATTGTAACGTCATCAGTTTGTCCGTCATAAAAGTTGGAGTTATAGATTAGTTTTTTTAAGATGTGTTTTGGGTAACCGTTATGTGTAAAAATGTCGAATAACTTTCTCAGATTCGCTTTCAAAAACGTTTCATGGCAGATGTGGGTGACTCTATTTTTCATAGCAATGACGGTGTTGTATTTCTGATTTAAGGGATGGTGAGAGGCAAAGTTGATGAAACGTCCTGATGATGTTTCTTTTTGGTACCAATCCAACAAAATACTGTTGTCTTCAGTACGTATCAACCTTGTATCTAAGAAGGGGACACTGTTATCTGTTTCTTTTTCGACAGTAAACTGTAAATGTTTATTGAACGAATTGAAAGTATTAAGCGTCATCTGTATAGTGTCTGCCGGTACAGCACAAATGATGTCATCTACATATTTGTAGATGAAGGGCAATTGGAAGGGTAATAATGGAATAACGGAGTCAAGTAAGTGGTCTAATACAATCTCTGCTAAAATTGGACTTATTGGTGAACCCATAGGAGTGCCGAAAATTTGCTTGTAAAATTCCATCGAAACTGAAGTAGGTATTGTCGAAAATGAAGTTAATGAGGTTCAAAAAATGATTTTTTGAGATAGAAGTGTGATTTTGCACTAAGTGCCATTTTTGTTCTAGAATAGTGTTGATAAGTTCTACGGGGATATTGGTGAAAAGTGAAACTAAATCTAAAGAAATGAGTACATAGCCTTCGGGTATTTTGCCATTGGAGATTAAATTTACAAAGGTGAAAGTGTCTTTTATGTTATAATCAGAATTATCCTCGAAAGAGAGCTTGAGAATGTTTGCTAAATATTTAGAGATATTATATGTAGTGGCACCAATAGAACTAACAATTGGACGTAGTGGGGTATTTGGTTTGTGTATTTTTGGTAAGCAATATAATTTAGGAAATGCAGAGTTGTAAATTGTGAGCTGTTTTGCATCTTGTTTGGATATTTCATTGCTGTTTAGGAGTTGTTTTATCAGGAGGTTGTGCTTATTTTGTACAGTAATCGTGGGATCTCTTTTAAGTTCTTTGAAAGTTGTGGATGGTTGAGATGGTTGAGATGAGTTGAGATGGTCCATATCAACAAAAATCCTAACACAGTTAACTACAAAACCGATACAGGACAACTTAGTAGTATATATTGTAATATTTTAAATTCCATTCAACGTTGTGTGTAGTTTGACAGTTGGTGCCAATGGAATACCTACACTAATTAACACCATTGTATTTAAACGAATCCTTATTCAAACCATAGTAACACTCCAGACAGGTAAATTAAGCGATTAGTCTGCAGCGGAGAATAACAATTGTCCTCCCAAATGTTCCATAGGTTAGAACTAACTCTGTGAATTTTGTAAGTTATCATGTTATTTTTATGTAGTCCTTCAACAACTCATATTCCTTTTTAATTGTAGCTCTTCCTGAAGAAGTCAATAAAGGTTGACGAAATATTGAAGATTTAAATCGAATGAGTTTCATTGTTCAACAGACCGCTACCCGAGAATTCCTACTTAATTAATAGAGTTCGGTCGAGAATACTTTGTTATTACATACATGATGGGATTTTATCAAAACATCAAGATGTCATACGGAACCCGAGCCACAAGTTTATTGAAGGAATGGTCAAGACTCAACCGGCAACTAGCCAACAACAGCAATAGACGTATATTCCTACTTCGCTGCAGAACAATGGAAATTACACCTAGACACATAGAGGACAATATCAAGAACGTACACAACCTATTTCTCACAGGTAACTACAGGTCCATTACACACAGCATTGAAAATTTTATCACAACTCTCAAAAGAAAAACGTTATCTCTAGAAATTAAAATAACTTGCAATACCATCTCAAAGATTAACAAAAACATTTCAAAGATAAATCGAAGTCTAAGACAATTACTCCCGAATAACATAATCAGTGAGTTTGAACAAAAACAAAAGAAAACATACGAATACCTACACGAAAGAATAAGACAAAATAACCAAGACAAACTTACCAGACTATTAACTATTTCTTTAGATTTAGTTTCACTTTTCACCAATATCCCCGTAGAACTTATCAACACTATTCTAGAACAAAAATGGCACTTAGTGCAAAATCACACTTCTATCTCAAAAAATCATTTTTTGAACCTCATTAGCTTCATTTTCGACAATACCTACTTCAGTTTCGATGGAAAATTTTACAAGCAAATTTTCGGCACTCCTATGGGTTCACCAATAAGTCCAATTTTAGCAGAGATTGTATTAGACCACTTACTTGACTCCGTTATTCCATTATTACCCTTCCAATTGCCCTTCATCTACAAATATGTAGATGACATCATTTGTGCTGTACCGGCAGACACTATACAGATGACGCTTGATACTTTCAATTCGTTCAATAAACATTTACAGTTTACTGTCGAAAAAGAAACAGATAACAGTGTCCCCTTCTTAGATACAAGGTTGATACGTACTGAAGACAACAGTATTTTGTTGGATTGGTACCAAAAAGAAACATCATCAGGACGTTTCATCAACTTTGCCTCTCACCATCCCTTAAATCAGAAATACAACACCGTCATTGCTATGAAAAATAGAGTCACCCACATCTGCCATGAAACGTTTTTGAAAGCGAATCTGAGAAAGTTATTCGACATTTTTACACATAACGGTTACCCAAAACACATCTTAAAAAAACTAATCTATAACTCCAACTTTTATGACGGACAAACTGATGACGTTACAATACAATATAAGTACAAATCAATCCCATTCATCGACAAAGTATCCAACCGCATAATAAAAATTTTCAAAGACTTTCCACAAATCAAAATAGCCAAGCGTAATAATACAAAACTTTCCAACTTGTTCTCCAAAATCAAAGACAAAACACCAACTCCACTCCTTAGCAATGTAATTTATGAACTACCATGCCAAGGTTGTGAAGGTAGTTATGTCGGACAGACCTCACAGTGGTTAAAACAACGGCTAGCTTTGCACAAGAGTGATGCCCAATTGAGAAAAAACTCCTGTGCAGCAGTCGACCACACCCAGAAAACAGGCCACCGGTTTGATTATTCAAATCCAAAAATTCTAGACAAAGTCAGCAATCAAAAAAACAGGTTATTCCTTGAGATGGTCCATATCAACAAAAATCCTAACACAGTTAACTACAAAACCGATACAGGACAACTCAGTAGTATATATTGTAATATTTTAAATTCCATTCAACGTTGTGTGTAGTTTGACAGTTGGTGCCAATGGAATACCTACACTAATTAACACCATTGTATTTAAACGAATCCTTATTCAAACCATAGTAACACTCCAGACAGGTAAATTAAGCGATTAGTCTGCAGCGGAGAATAACAATTGTCCTCCCAAATGTTCCATAGGTTAGAACTAACTCTGTGAATTTTGTAAGTTATCATGTTATTTTTATGTAGTCCTTCAACAACTCATATTCCTTTTTAATTGTAGCTCTTCCTGAAGAAGTCAATAAAGGTTGACGAAATATTGAAGATTTAAATCGAATGAGTTTCATTGTTCAACAGACCGCTACCCGAGAATTCCTACTTAATTAATAGAGTTCGGTCGAGAATACTTTGTTATTACATACATGATGGGATTTTATCAAAACATCAAGATGTCATACGGAACCCGAGCCACAAGTTTATTGAAGGAATGGTCAAGACTCAACCGGCAACTAGCCAACAACAGCAATAGACGTATATTCCTACTTCGCTGCAGAACAATGGAAATTACACCTAGACACATAGAGGACAATATCAAGAACGTACACAACCTATTTCTCACAGGTAACTACAGGTCCATTACACACAGCATTGAAAATTTTATCACAACTCTCAAAAGAAAAACGTTATCTCTAGAAATTAAAATAACTTGCAATACCATCTCAAAGATTAACAAAAACATTTCAAAGATAAATCGAAGTCTAAGACAATTACTCCCGAATAACATAATCAGTGAGTTTGAACAAAAACAAAAGAAAACATACGAATACCTACACGAAAGAATAAGACAAAATAACCAAGACAAACTTACCAGACTATTAACTAAACCAGGGAACTTTCAACACCGTATAACTTCCCCGTCCACTAAGGACAGTTGGTTCAGGAATATTTCCACGGTAGACATTCCTGAAGACATATCTGACTTTCTTTCTCTCGGACCGAAGTTTGCTATTCCAGACACTAGACAATCACTTCGACTAGACCACTTCTTGGCAGATGTAGAGAACATCATTGAGGACGTACCAACAGAATCAAAAGACATATTAAGGTCCAGAGCCGCCAATATTCTCACTAACGCTTTCCATGTTTCTCGCCCTAAAAATCCGACATACATCAACAGAATTTTCAACAAAACTAAACATTTCCTAAGAGAACACCCAGAGTTATATATTTTACAATCTGATAAAGGCAACTGCACGGTTGCAATGGACAAAAAGGAATACACGGACAAAACAATAACCCTATTAGAAGACACCACAACTTACAAAGAACTTAAAAGAGATCCCACGATTACTGTACAAAATAAGCACAACCTCCTGATAAAACAACTCCTAAACAGCAATGAAATATCCAAACAAGATGCAAAACAGCTCACAATTTACAACTCTGCATTTCCTAAATTATATTGCTTACCAAAAATACACAAACCAAATACCCCACTACGTCCAATTGTTAGTTCTATTGGTGCCACTACATATAATATCTCTAAATATTTAGCAAACATTCTCAAGCTCTCTTTCGAGGATAATTCTGATTATAACATAAAAGACACTTTCACCTTTGTAAATTTAATCTCCAATGGCAAAATACCCGAAGGCTATGTACTCATTTCTTTAGATTTAGTTTCACTTTTCACCAATATCCCCGTAGAACTTATCAACACTATTCTAGAACAAAAATGGCACTTAGTGCAAAATCACACTTCTATCTCAAAAAATCATTTTTTGAACCTCATTAACTTCATTTTCGACAATACCTACTTCAGTTTCGATGGAAAATTTTACAAGCAAATTTTCGGCACTCCTATGGGTTCACCAATAAGTCCAATTTTAGCAGAGATTGTATTAGACCACTTACTTGACTCCGTTATTCCATTATTACCCTTCCAATTGCCCTTCATCTACAAATATGTAGATGACATCATTTGTGCTGTACCGGCAGACACTATACAGATGACGCTTGATACTTTCAATTCGTTCAATAAACATTTACAGTTTACTGTCGAAAAAGAAACAGATAACAGTGTCCCCTTCTTAGATACAAGGTTGATACGTACTGAAGACAACAGTATTTTGTTGGATTGGTACCAAAAAGAAACATCATCAGGACGTTTCATCAACTTTGCCTCTCACCATCCCTTAAATCAGAAATACAACACCGTCATTGCTATGAAAAATAGAGTCACCCACATCTGCCATGAAACGTTTTTGAAAGCGAATCTGAGAAAGTTATTCGACATTTTTACACTTAACGGTTACCCAAAACACATCTTAAAAAAACTAATCTATAACTCCAACTTTTATGACGGACAAACTGATGACGTTACAATACAATATAAGTACAAATCAATCCCATTCATCGACAAAGTATCCAACCGCATAATAAAAATTTTCAAAGACTTTCCACAAATCAAAATAGCCAAGCGTAATAATACAAAACTTTCCAACTTGTTCTCCAAAATCAAAGACAAAACACCAACTCCACTCCTTAGCAATGTAATTTATGAACTACCATGCCAAGGTTGTGAAGGTAGTTATGTCGGACAGACCTCACAGTGGTTAAAACAACGGCTAGCTTTGCACAAGAGTGATGCCCAATTGAGAAAAAACTCCTGTGCAGCAGTCGACCACACCCAGAAAACAGGCCACCGGTTTGATTATTCAAATCCAAAAATTCTAGACAAAGTCAGCAATCAAAAAAACAGGTTATTCCTTCTCCAAAATCAAAGACAAAACACCAACTCCACTCCTTAGCAATGTAATTTATGAACTACCATGCCAAGGTTGTGAAGGTAGTTATGTCGGACAGACCTCACAGTGGTTAAAACAACGGCTAGCTTTGCACAAGAGTGATGCCCAATTGAGAAAAAACTCCTGTGCAGCAGTCGACCACACCCAGAAAACAGGCCACCGGTTTGATTATTCAAATCCAAAAATTCTAGACAAAGTCAGCAATCAAAAAAACAGGTTATTCCTTGAGATGGTCCATATCAACAAAAATCCTAACACAGTTAACTACAAAACCGATACAGGACAACTCAGTAGTATATATTGTAATATTTTAAATTCCATTCAACGTTGTGTGTAGTTTGACAGTTGGTGCCAATGGAATACCTACACTAATTAACACCATTGTATTTAAACGAATCCTTATTCAAACCATAGTAACACTCCAGACAGGTAAATTAAGCGATTAGTCTGCAGCGGAGAATAACAATTGTCCTCCCAAATGTTCCATAGGTTAGAACTAACTCTGTGAATTTTGTAAGTTATCATGTTATTTTTATGTAGTCCTTCAACAACTCATATTCCTTTTTAATTGTAGCTCTTCCTGAAGAAGTCAATAAAGGTTGACGAAATATTGAAGATTTAAATCGAATGAGTTTCATTGTTCAACAGACCGCTACCAATTCCTACTTAATTATATATATATATATATATATATATATATATATATATATATATATGAAAACTAAAAGTTCGGGTTGAACCGCGTCTAGAATTTGTTGAAATTCGACGTTTCGGCTCCGATTTTGGAGCCATTTTCAAGAACTGAAATATATATATATATATATATATATATATATATATATATATATATATATATAGAAAAAACAAAAATATAATGCTCTCAATTTCACAAATCATACTCACCGAAAAACGTAAATAGTGGACAGCTGTTTCAAACTTGAGGGAAGGTTCTGTGGCACGAGATTGACCCGGTAAATCTTTCATTGAAAATAGCCCGTGATATAACATGTGTCAGAGAATTGTGTAATTAAAATTTTCTATCTTTCAATACTGGTAAAACCTGGTATCCATCTGGATGAACACACCATTACTTATGTGAATGAAAATAAGTTTCTGGGAGTCTACCTGGACAACAACTTGAATTTTCAAGCCCATGTCAAACATCTGAGTAAAAGACTGGCATCGGGTTGTTCTGCTTTACGAACAGTAGCCAACGAGCAATGTGAGACAACTGCTAGAATGGTCTACCATGCACTAATTGAGTCGCATATACGATATGGTATAACGTTCTGGGGCAGCTGCAATCGGGAGAGTTTCAATGTTATCTTTGTTTTACAGAAAAGAGCTGTGCGTTACATGTGTCGTGTTGGGCCCAGAGTTTCTTGTAAAAACACTGTTCAAAGAGAAAAAACTCCTCACTGTCACCTCTTTACACATACTGGAAACAGTCTGCCTTGTGCACAAAAATCTATGTCTGTACAATGTTAATATGGGAATTACTCGCCAAAATAACAATCTGTTACTTCCAATTCCAAAAAACAACACGGTAAAGAAGTCATTGATTTACAATGCAGCCAAAATGTATAATCACTTACCAAACGAACTCAGGAATATTCAATAAATTATTCATTTTAGAAGATCTGTAAAGGGGCGTTTAGTAGAAAGGGCACTATATGATGTGTAAGAGTTCTTTGAGTGTGCCTTTTGATTATTCAAACGTATATTTTCACCAGCTGAAAGTTTTAATGTGTATAAATTAAAAAGCATATGTGAAAAATTGTAAATTTATGTCAAGTGTATAATAGTATTTGTGTTGTTCTTTGATTATTTATTTGATGTTTGTGATTATGTATATTAATAAGTAGGCATGAGTATAAATTAAAAAGTATAATGCGTTTGTGTGAAAAATTGTAAATTTATGTTAATTGTATAATAGTATTTGTGTTGTTCTTTGATTATTTAATTGATGATTGTGATTATGTACGTTAATAAGTGGCATTTTATATTTATATATATATATATATATATATATATATACCGGGTGGCTACGGAATATCTCAGTTATTGTATGAAGTAGGTTTGTGAAATTTGGAGCGTCGATATAATGACATAAGAGCTAGAATTTGAGCATATTGACATGTCGAAGTTAACTTCCGGTCTGACCGGGAGTAACATCAACTTTCTTATTTTAAATGGAAACCCTATTTTTTTTTTCTTTTCGCTTTATTCAGCATTCAATTCCCTTTCTAATGACATATCACAAGTTGGTATCTAACCAGAAACTAGATCAGAAAAAAATTATTATTGAAATTCACCGAGTAGGCCGTGGATGTAAAATGAAAGCCAAAAATTGAAAAGTTGGCTATGGAAACCATACATCACTTGATAACAGTTGCTACTACTGTGATATTTTATTTTCATTCGTCGGCGTTATAAAAAGCCGCCAAAAAAAATATTGGAAAAATTGGGAAAAAAACAATACTCTGTAGGTCCATAACTTAAATAGGAACTTACAACTTTTTCTTGCCTGTACTATTCAGCATAACCATTCCATTCTAATGATATAATAGAAAGTAATTTTTTGAAATGAAATACCAAAAAATCCAATTATTATTATTCAAATAACAAAAACACAGATTTATCGAAAAAAAATATTCAAATTGATAGGATTAAAGATAAAATAAATTCAAAACAAATGTTCGAAATGCATTCCCTCAGCGTCAATACATTTATTGACTCTGGTGATATTTTCATGTAAAACGTTTCTCAACATTTGGGGCGTGATATCTTGGAAAGCTCTACGAATTTTTACTTCTAGCTCATGTAGAGTTGTAGGCTGTGTGGAATACACCCTATTTTTAAGATGCCTCCATAGAAAAAAGTCGCACGGAGTAAGATCAGGTGACCTTGGTGGCCACCTGACTGGACCGTGGGTTGTTATAAGTCTTTCTTGAAAGCGATTTTGAAGATAATTTTTCGCTATTCTTGAATTATGCGGAGGGGCGCCATCTTGCTGGAAGTACATTCTCTCAGTTATTTCCGCTGGTAGGTTGTTAATGATTTCCGAAATTTCATTCGTTAAAAAATTAAAGTATCTCTCTCCGGTTAGTTGGCCTTGAAAAAGAATGGGGCCAACAATATGAGTTCCAACTATTCCTGCCCAAACATTCACACCAAATGTCTCCTGGAAGCCACCTTGTCGAAACCGGTGCTCGTTTTCTATCGCCCAGTACCTGAAACAAAAGACCGTTCACACTTTTAGCACTTTACACTTCGACTATCGACAATAATCCAAATAAAGTACAGTACCTACCTTGTATCATTCCTGTTAAATAATCCATTATTGGTAAATCTTGACTCGTCCGTAAACAAGATATAATAGTTAAATAGGTGATTCTCAGCATTTTGTCGAAGAAACCAATTACAATATTCCAGGCGCCTTTCACCGTCATTTTCATATAAATGTTGATGCAACTGATACTTGAAGGATTTAAATCGATGTTTTTTCAAAATTTTCCTAGCAGAGTCCTTACTTATAGCTAATTCGGCGCCAATCTGCCTTGAGGAAATTGTGCTATCATATTGTACTAAAGCTAATACATTAATTTCAGTTTCCTCATTAATAACAAATGCTTCTTGGTCTTCGTGAACATCAGGCTCAGTTCTTAATTTTTCTTCAAGCCACTGGAAATACCTTCTTGACGGTTGCTGCCTCCCTGGATATCGATCTAAATACAATCGTTCAGCGGCATAAGAATTTTTTAAACATTCACCATAAATGAGAAGCATGTCAATTTGTTCGGTTCGTGAATAACGGGGCATTTTTTGAATATTCCACTAGCTGATTTCGATTTCCAAACCCTTTTAAAATGGCAGAATCAAAAACACTACTTCGAACGTCAAAATAATATGGATAGCAGCGTTCGTGAGAGCTCTCGATTCTTTTTTGTTTCATTCCAAAATACATCTTAATCAGCCTACTTGTTAATATTTTGGTTCGAATGATTATTGCAATGGAATGATTATTCTGAATAGCACAAACATCGTCCATAGGTAGATATTAGAATATCTATGGACGATGGCACAGACCAAGTACGTTTATGTTCCTATTTAACCTAGAACCTACAGGATATAATTTATCATTCCACATTATTTTTAATGTTATTTTTGCGTATGGCGATAATCTGTTTTGTTATTTGAAGAATAATAATTGGATTTTTTGGTATTTCATTTCAAAAAATTACTTTCTATTATATGATTAGAAAGGAATGGTTATGCTGAATAGACCAGGCAAGAAAAAGTTGCATGTTCCTATTTAAGTTATGGACCTACAGAGTATTGTTTTTTTCCCAATTTTTCCAATATTTTTTTTGGCGGCTATTTATAACGCCGACGAATGAAAATAAAATATCACAGTAGTAGCAACTGTTATCAAGTGACGTATGGTTTCCATAGCCAACTTTTCAATTTTTGGCTTTCATTTTGCTTCCACGGCCTACTCGGTGAATTTCAATAATAATTTTTTTCTGATCTAGTTTCTGGTTAGATACCAACTTGTGATAGGTCATTAGAAAGGGAATTGAATGCTGAATAAAGCGAAAAGAAAAAAAATAGGGTTTCCATTTAAAATAAGAAAGTTGATGTTACTTCCGGTCAGACCGGAAGTTAACTTCGACATGTCAATATGCTCAAATTCTAGCTCTTATGTCATTATATCGACGCTCCAAATTTCACAAAAGTACTTCATACAATAACTGAGATATTCCGTAGGCAATACTTCCGTAGCCTCCCGGTATATATGTTCAGATAGGAAGCCGATTTGTTCAAATTGTTTCCTGAATTTTCACTCTTATCATCATAAGAGTATGAAGCAAAATCTGATTGTCGCACTAAAAAACAGAGTGACAGGTCTGTCACATCCTGTTCATCGACAGGAGTGTTTTGAAGGAGTTGGGAAGGATCCTCTTGGACAATTCTTATCCTAAATACATGATTAATAAATTTCTTTTTAATACTTCTACCATAAATAATAATAATAACTTAAATAATATCATTGAAAATAACGTCAACACTTTGAATAATCAAACACAATCACAGCAAAGAATCTTATGTAAATATAGGAGCCTTCCTTATATACAGGAATTAACACCCAAACTCACCAATATTTTTAAATCTCCAGAAATTCGCATAGCGAAGAAAAATCTCAAAACTGTAAATCTTTTATACTCAAAAACCAAAACTCCTCTTTCTAAATTTGAACAAACTAATGTAATTTATCAATTATCTTGTGTCAATTGTGACAAAATATATATTGGACAGACAAGTAGAAATCTCTCCGGACGTATTGCTTCACATAAGAGTGACTGCAAATTAAAAAAAAACAGTTGTGCACTTGCAGAACACAGCATTTCAACTTTTCACAATATTAATTTCAATGAAACCACAATTTTAGCAATTGAAGAAAATTATTCCTAGAGAAATTTTCTAGAGATGGTTTACGTTAGTAAAGAACCTAATAGTATGAATAAGCGGCCTGACATAGCCAATCTTAGTATAATTTATAATTATATTCTTTCTCTCCACAAAACTAATTTTGCAAATTCAAATAACTTTAATAATAGTTCTCACAATCCCCCATAGAGGGCATAACTCAGCACAGAGCTGAAGCGTGTTTCATGGAACATACAAGGTTGACTGTTGACATTTGACGTGTTTGACGTTGAAATTTGTCAGTACTCTCTTCTTCTGTTTCTCTACATATTTTTACCGCCCTTGTGCGTCCCTTGAACCACGTGCGGTCTCAAAGGCGAGTTTTAAAATGATTAACATTTTTCAAAATTAAAATTAAAAGTTTTCCTTCATAACTCATAAAATCATAATGTTTTTTAATCGTGTTCATGTACATGACATAGTTTTATTATTGTTGTTTCATCTCGTTTTGTTTTGTGACATAACCTTACATACATAAGGAATGACCAAGAAGTTTTCTGCTGTTTTCACGAAATTAATCTCACGTTAGTAAGTTGTTTTACATCATATTAAGAGTGTTCTGTTTGTTCACACGATTAATATTTTCAGATGTCTTGAAAATGAAAATAAATATTTTCGAAAGCTCGACAATTTAACAAAGAGTTGTTCTTTACCAGGCCACTTTTTCTGACTGCAACCCCAAGGGATATTTTCACTGAGAATATTCTTAGAAAAATTGTTTTTTTTTTCAACTAGTCCAGGCAAGAGACTACCTCTCTCTCTCTCTCTCTCTATATATATATATATATATATATATATATATATATATATATATATATATATATAAGATATAAGAAAAAACAAAAATATTATGCTCTCAATTTCACAAATCATACTCACCGAAAAACGTAAACAGTGGACAGCTGTTTCAAACTTCTTGGTTATCATCGGCACTACGCATACAAATTAACAATGAATAAAAATTATAAAACTGAGAGCATTTATATCCGAAAATTATCGCTAACACCAATTAGCTATCTGAGTATGATTTGTGAAATTGAGAGCATTATATTTTTGTTTTCTCTTATATATATATATATATATATATATATATATATATATATATATATATATATATATATATATATATATTAAGATACGTACAATAGGATTGATAAATCCTAGATATAAATTGAGGACCAGGAAATATTGTCTAAATTCTTATTTTAATTTATTTTATTTATAAGCTTCTTTAACAAGACGCATATTTTGATGTGACGAATTTGGACGGTGATAGTTCTATACAACTCTCCCAGTTTCTTTTCTTTTTCTGTTGTCTTATTTTGTATATTTTTATATTTAAATGGTATAATGATATATATATATATATATATATATATATATATATATATATATATATATATCTATATATATATATATATATATCCATATATATATATATATATATATATATATATATATATATATATATATATATATATATATATATATATATATATATATATATATATATATATATATATATATATATATCCTTCAGCTTTGTCAATAGGAATTTTTATTTCCTGAACAATTAAGCATATTTTGATTGATTGATTGATTGATAATTTGTTGTCAACTTGTCCTTTCAAATTCTGTCACTATATGTTTCTTTTTGTATCTAATTTCTTTTGAATTTCATGTTAGTAAATATTTCAAAATATGCTCTCAACAACAGTTCTTTTGGCATTACCTAATCCCATTCTATATGTTATTACACTCTTTGACATCCCATATTTTCCATTTTAATTCAAATAAACTTTTTCAAATAAAAATAAATAATCAATTTTTCTTAACAATTACAATATGAAATCCATAATTGTATCTTCTCTTTAGCAGTAATTGCAACTGTGTTGGAAACCCCAGCAGCTCAGGCCAAATGTTCTCTGGTTCCATAACTTCCATGAAATTTGACTTAGACTTTTGACATAAATTCTAAGCAAATAAATTTCTCTTCTCCCACGCTCCACATGGCATCATGCAGTTGTTGTCTGCATTCGACACACTGTTTTGGATTTTTAATAGTTATTAATTGTTATCAATGTTTTTGCATAATTTTTATTCAGTACCCCATGTTTCACATTGACTCTGTCTTGTTTAATTTTTCAACATCGTTTTCAAGAGACCAATCTCACTAACATTGTAAGTTGAGTTGAGTTTATTTTCCATCAGTTACATGTTTGTTTGTGACTGGTCAATTTTTACAAAAGAAACCGTTTAAAAATCATTAAAAAAACAAAAAACATAGTACATACATTTCTAAAATACAAACACTATTAAAAGTAGTACTGACACCGGTATGGTATCTATTTTACATACATTTAAATATAATTAGTTTTTATCCATATCAAAATAATGTTAAAGTGTGACGAATATCTTTATGTATATCTCACAAACTGTTTCTTAATATGTTCAATAACTGTACACGTCTTTTTACTTCATCCATTGCAATCAATCTTAACAACACGTAAGTGGTTTAGAATCCACATGTTGTCAATTGTTTTCATTATATTTTGATCATGATTTGTAGCTTTCCCTGATGATGACAATAAAACTTGTCGAAATATTGGAATAAAGTGTTATAAGAGTATGCTTTCCTGCATGCTGCTTACCCAACAATTTTCCCTAGCTTGATCTTAACTAGTCAGCAACGACTACCTCTCTCCTATATATACAGGCCGTTTCTTTCATCATGTGGTAACATTTCTATATTCTAAACCGTAATAGATACAAAGACGATTAAATAGGAAAAAATGTAACTATTGTGGTGAGCAGTACATTGGTCAGAGAAAATCTACGGGGACTCTCGCCCTTCCCGACTTATACAGGGAAAACTAAAAATGCTGTTGTCACTGATGATGCTAGTTATTTTATATGAAACGTTATAAAAATGTCGAGGGTGATATACCATTGAATTGTAATTTTATCGCTCTATCAATATTTGTGATGAAATAGACAGGTCCGTATTTGAACAAAATTGTTGATGATGGCGGTGTTGACACGAAACGTTTGATTAAAAATTTATCATTACGTAGTTCTAGTACATTTTGAATACAATAAAACTGTCCATTTTAATTTTTTTATATTTTCTGAAATAACAATTCTATTCGTAAAAATCCGAAAACAGCATTTTCAGTTTTTCCTGTATAAGTTGGGAAGAGCGAGAATCCCCGTAAATTTTCGATGACCAATTTACTGCTCACCACAATAGTTACCTTTTTTCCCATTTAATCGTCTTTGTATCTATTCTGGTTTAGATTATAGCAATGTTACCACATGATAAAAGAAAATATATATACCGGGTGGCTACGGAAGTATTGCCTACGGAATATCTCAGTTATTGTATGAAGTTGGTTTGTGAAATTTGTAGCGTCGATATAATGACATAAGAGCTAGAATTTGAGCATATTGACATGTCGAAGTTAACTTCCGGTCTGACCGGAAGTAATATCTACTTTCTTATTTTAAATGGAAACCCTATTTTTTTTTCTTTTCGCTTTATTCAGCATTCAATTCCCTTTCTAATGACATATCACAAGTTGGTACCTAACCAGAAACTAGATCAGAAAAAAATTATTATTGAAATTCACCGAGTAGAACGTGGAAGCAAAATGAAAGCCAAAAATTGAAAAGTTGGCTATGGAAACCATACGTCACTTGATAACAGTTGCTACTACTGTGATATTTTATTTTCATTCGTCGGCGTTATAAAAAGCCGCCAAAAAAAATATTGGAAAAATTGGGAAAAAAACAATACTCTGTAGGTCCATAACTTAAATAGGAACATACAACTTTTTCTTGCCTGTACTATTCAGCATAACCATTCCTGTCTAATGATATAATAGAAAGTAATTTTTTGAAATGAAATACCAAAAAATCCAATTATTATTATTCAAATAACAAAAAAACAGATTTATCGAAAAAAAAAATTCAAATTGATAGGATTAAAGATAAAATGAATTCAAAACAAATGTTCGAAATGCATTCCCTCAGCGTCAATACATTTATTGACTCTGGTGATATTTTCATGTAAAACGTTTCTCAACATTTGGGGCGTGATATCTTGGAAAGCTCTACGAATTTTTACTTCTAGCTCATGTAGAGTTGTAGGCTGTGTGGAATACACCCTATTTTTAAGATGCCTCCATAGAAAAGAGTCGCACGGAGTAAGATCAGGTGACCTTGGTGGCCACCTGACTGGACCATGGGTTGTTATAAGTCTCTCTTGAAAGCGATTTTGAAGATAATTTCTCGCTATTCTTGAATTATGCAGAGAGGCGCCATCTTGCTGAAAGTACATTCTCTCAGTTATTTCCGCTGGTAGGTTGGTAATGAATTCCGAAATTTCATTCGTAAAAAATTAAAGTATCTCTCTCCGGTTAGTTGGCCTTGAAAAAGAATGGGGCCAACAATATGAGTTCCAACTATTCCTGCCCAAACATTCACACCAAATCTCTCCTGGAAGCCACCTTGTCGAAACCGGTGCTCGTTTTCTATCGCCTAGTACCTGAAACAAAGGACCGTTCACACTTTTAGCACTTTACACTTCGACTATCGACAATAATCCAAATAAAGTACAGTACCTACCTTATATTATTCCTGTTAAATAATCCATTGTTGGTAAATCTTGACTCGTCCGTAAACAAGATATAATAGTTAAATAGGTGATTCTCAGCATTTTGTCGAAGGAACCAATTACAATATTCCAGGCGCCTTTCACCGTCATTTTCATACAAATGTTGATGCAACTGATACTTGAAGGATTTAAATCGATGATTTTTCAAAATTTTCCTAGCAGAGTCCTTACTTATAGCTAATTCGGCGCCAATCTGTCTTGAGGAAATTGTGCTATCATATTGTACTAAAGCTAATACATTAATTTCAGTTTCCTCATTAATAACAAATGCTTCTTGGTCTTCGTGAACATCAGGCTCAGTTCTTAATTTTTCTTCAAGCTACTGGAAATACCTTCTTGACGGTTGCTGCCTCCCTGGATATCGCTCTAAATACAATCGTTCAGCGGCATAAGAATTTTTTAAACATTCACCATAAATGAGAAGCATGTCAATTTGTTCGGTTCGTGAATAACGGGGCATTTTTTGAATATTCCACTAACTGATTTCGATTTCCAAACCCTTTTAAAATGGCAGAATCAAAAACACTACTTCGAACGTCAAAATAATATGGATAGCAGCGTTCGTGAGAGCTCTCGTTTCTTTTTTGTTTCATTCCAAAATACATCTCAATCAGCCTACTTGTTAATATTTTGGTTCGAATGATTATTGCAATGGAATGATTATTCTGAATAGCACAAACATCGTCCATAGGTAGATATTAGAATATCTATGGACGATGGCACAGACCAAGTACGTTTACATTCCTATTTTACCTAGAACCTACAGGATATAATTTATCATTCTACATTATATTTAATGTTATTTTTGCGTATGGCGACAATCTGTTTTGTTATTTGAATAATAATAATTGGATTTTTTGGTATTTCATTTCAAAAAATTACTTTCTATTATATCATTAGAAAGGAATGGTTATGCTGAATAGTACAGTCAAGAAAAAGTTGTATGTTCCTATTTAAGTTATGGACCTACAGAGTATTGTTTTTTTCCCAATTTTTCCAATATTTTTTTTGGCGGCTTTTTATAACGCCGACGAATGAAAATAAAATATCACAGTAGTAGCAACTGTTATCAAGTGATGTATGGTTTCCATAGCCAACTTTTCAATTTTTGGCTTTCATTTTACATCCACGGCCTACTCGGTGAATTTCAATAATAATTTTTTTCTGATCTAGTTTCTGGTTAGATACCAACTTGTGATATGTCATTAGAAAGGGAATTGAATGCTGAATAAAGCGAAAAGAAAAAAAATAGGGTTTCCATTTAAAATAAGAAAGTTGATGTTACTTCCGGTCAGATCGGAAGTTAACTTCGACATGTCAATATGCTCAAATTCTAGCTCTTATGTCATTATATCGACGCTCCAAATTTCACAAACCTACTTCATACAATAACTGAGATATTCCGTAGGCAATACTTCCGTAGCCACCCGGTATAGGAAACCTCATTTTCATCTTATGTCATTCGTTGATTATTTCAGATTTGTGCTTGATCTTCCATGTAATCTTGGTATTTTATTATCAGAGTACTGTATAATTCATCCAATAGAAGACATCACTAGGTGGGATTCAGTAAGCGAAGATAAAACATCGGGAAGAGAGTATTGACCTTCATCAAGTTACGACTCTAATGAGGGTAGCAACGATAAATATTTTTACAATAAATTATTAAGAAGAAAAATAACTATAAACAAAAAACGTTGAACAGTAAAAGTAAAACAATTAAAAATAAGGATTTTACAAAATATAAGAATTGAAAATAAAAGGAAAGAAATGAAAGAAAGTGAGCAATCATCATCTGCTGCAGCTTATCAGCTAGGAGTAGCTTCTAATGAAGAAAATGTTTACGATGTTGGAGATAGATGTTTTCTGATTGAAAAATATACAAGCATACAGCATACAAGATAAGAATATCAAATTATTTCAGATGAATGCAGGACTAATTTTTTTCCGAAAATATGATTATTTTCATTCAGATTATATGAAATGATTTCTCCACCAGACATGAGTTGCCTCGGATCTCTCTCGGAGTGTGCAAGATGAAGTGAGATCTGGCAACACTGTAGAATACACACTCTTGATGAAGCGATAATAATGGCAACCTACACTTATTTCTTGTGCAGAAATATTAATGGCATCGGAGGCCACAAATGCTTTATAGGCCATAACTCGGGTGATAGTGCAAGATTTTTATAGCTATATACTCACCACATAAATCACTACATACAGTGTGTCCATAAAGTATGCCCCCCTGTTAACTTTTGAACGGATTGAAATTTTCACATGGTTTTTTTTTTGGGGAACGGCAGTTCATAACCTACTTACTGACGACAAAAAAAAACTATATTTCAAAATGGCGGGCCGACACCATTTTGAAAGATTTTTTCAAACAAAAATATACGTACAAAACAAAATGGCGGTACATAATGTTAGAGCTCTGCCATATGAGGATCTTTTCGATTGCTATTAATGAGCTAGCTCTAGTAAAATCATCAAATCTTTTTCGGTATCATAATTTTTTTTTACTAAAAATGATAAAAGAGTGCCATCTTTGAATGAAATTTAGTGAAAAGGCAGGTGATTGTCTTTTGATTCCAGCAAAATTAAGAAAACCATCAAGAATAAAGAACAATGTTTATTTTACATAAATATTGGAATATCCCCACAAGAAAAAATCTAAAGGGGTCAAATCAGGAGAGCGAGCTAGCCATTCGATTGGACCCCTCATTCCATCTTTCCGGAAAACTCATGAGGATTTTCAGTGCTCCAATAGCAGTGATATTCACGAAAAACGTGCTCTCATCACTGAAACACGTGAATTCTATTTTGACGAAGTTTCTCACTCATCAGATCACAGAACTGAATTCTACGATCAGGATCGTCTTCAGTAAGTTCGTGAACCATTTTTATTATATTATAGAGATGTAATTTTTTTTAGTATTTTATGCACTGTCGAACGTGGCATATCATTTTTATCAGTTGTGGATTGATGAGGGTTTTCTTGACGATCCACCAAGATATCAATCTGCTTGTTTGGAGCGACAGATGGTACATTTTCTTCATATTACTCAGATTCCCAGTTTGTTCAAATATCCTAATGAGTTCTCTTAAATATTTTCTATCAATGGGATTGCCTGGATACATCTCATTGAGTAATCGCACAGCTGCATGAGCATTCGCTTGAGACTGGTAGTAAACTTTAACAGCAAAAACTTTTTCCTCTACTGTACGTATGCCATACATACTATACAAAGTTATAGTCACCTCTTAAAGGATTGTTATCGACTGTTTTAGAGTCACTGGAACATTATATGCTTATATATATATATATATATATATATATGTGTTCAGATAGGTTTCCGCGGTCAGATATTTGAAAACTAAAAGCTCCAAAATCGGAGCCGAAACGTCGAATTTCAACAAATTCTAGACGCGGTTCAACCCGAACTTTTAGTTTTCATATATATATATATATATATATATATATATATATATATATATATATATATATATATATATATATATATATATATATATATATATATATATATATATATATATATATATATATATATATATATATATATATATATATATATATATATATATATATATATATATATATATATATATATATATATATATATATATATTGGCGCGAGGTGAACTATGGGCGGGAACTGAGTTGGCGCTAGATGAGCTGTGTGCTGGAACTTGGTTGGCGCTAAGTGAGCTATGTGCGGGAACTGGGTTGGTGGGAAATGAGTTGATGCGTGCAATGAGAGGCTTCCAGGTATTGGGAAGTCTACGTCCGTCGTCGCGAGTGTTGAGGCAATTGGGGCGCTTCTCTATCTCGAAGGCTTCTCGGATGATCCTGGTTTGCAGAGTTTTCTCGGTGGAAATTGTTTTTGTGTTTTTGAAGTCTATTTTGTGACCTGTGTCTTCTCGATGTTTATAAAGTGCGGAAGTGGAAGATGCCTGACGCACAGCAAGTTCGTGTTCGTAGACTCTGGAAGTTACTCGTCTGTTAGTCTGGCCAATATAACTTCTCGGGCAGTCTGAACATGGTATTTCATATATACCTTGAGAATCGTTTGGTATTGTGTCCTTGGGAGATCTGAGAAATTTGGATATTTGGTTGTTGGCCGTGAATATTGTTTTTATCTCGTGTTTTCTCAAGATATTACTGATTTTGTCTGTCACACCTTTGATGTATGGTAGGAAAGCTTTGTGTGGCTGGATACTCTCTAGTGGATCATTTGTTTTTGGAGGACGGGTCAGTTGATGGCGGATAGACTTGTCGATTAGCGAATTGTTGTAATTTTCTTTCTTTTTCAGTTCTTGAAAATGGCTCCAAAATCGGAGCCGAAACGTCGAATTTCAACAAATTCTAGACGCGGTTCAACCCGAACTTTTAGCTTTCAAATATCTGACCGCGGAAACCTATCTGAACATATATATATATATATATATATATATATATATATATATATATATATATATATATATATATATATATATATATATATGAAAACTAAAAGTTCGGGTTGAACCGCGTCTAGAATTTGTTGAAATTCGACGTTTCGGCTCCGATTTTGGAGCCATTTTCAAGAACTGAAATAGAAAGAAAATTAATGAAAGGTTAAAACGTAATTCTACGCTGAGGTCTCAATCTGCCTACTCCTCAGGTATAATTACGTTAGGTTTTTGTGACTTGACGTCGGGGTCTCAATCTGCCTACTCCCCATGTCTCGTCGCTGGTTCTCTCTAAGGTCTCAATCTGCCTACTCCTTCGAGAGAACTGAGGAATTGTGGGTTGAGGAACTGTATTTATATTGGACGTGGCTGTAATGGCCGTGTGCAATGTATTGGCGCGAGGTAAACTATGGGCGGGAACTGAATTGGCGCTAGATGAGCTGTGTGCGGGAACTTGGTTGGCGCTAAGTGAGCTGTGTGCGGGAACTGGGTTGGTGGGAAATGAGTTTATGCGTGCAATGAGAGGCTTCCAGGTATTGGAAAGTCTACGTCCGTCGTCGCGAGTGTTGAGGCAATTGGGGCGCTTCTCTATCTCAAGGGCTTCTCGGATGATCCTGGTTTGCAGAGTTTTCTCGGTGGAAATTGTTTTTGTGTTTTTGAAGAGATCATTTTGGAAAGGCGAGATCCTTTTTCGGATCTCACCTTTTTTAGCGTGTATATCGAAGTTTTTCGATGATAGTTGATGAAGTAGAGTTTAAATTTAAATTTTATGTCGGATCTCATTTGTACTATTTTTTCCCGATTTTATACATCAGTAGTTCATGGAGGTTGGCGGTAGGGGGCGCTTGTGATTGGGATATACAAGTGGAGAATTTCCAACCAAAGCTAGATCCGAACTTCCGGCAGCGTCACGGATCTCACGATACCCAGATTTATATTATTCTGTATATATAGATTAAGTGAAGTGGCTGTAGTGCTGGAGCATTTGTCTCTCACCCGAACGGCAGATATTCTATTCCGACATGGGCCTAGAAAGGTTCTTAGTCCAATTTTATATTAGCTATAGTTTATCGATCTTCTTTGCTCGTAGAAGTTCTTAGATAATATGGAGGGGTTACAAAATTGTAATTTTTTTCCATATTACGATAACAAATTATATTTTTTCATTTATCTGTACCACCAGACATAATGAATTGATCATCATTTTCACATTGCTACTATGTTTTTTTGATTTTTGGCTCTGAAAATAATTCAAAGAAGAAGAATTTATGACGGTATAGTGAAAAAATTATTCAAATCAGATTACAAATATAATAATGTAGGCGTGGGGAGTGGTTATTGGGATAAATAATCCAGCGCGCCCTCCGGAAGTGTCGGGGTTCCGGAGACAGGGCCTGTCAGGTAATTTACCAATTGATAAAAATTAATAATAATAATAATCTATTTTTTGCAATAACGTTGTTAGGGCCGATTGTATTAACGGAAGTTCAGCCGAAGCTTAACTGAATTGAAATTAATCTGAACCCAAGCTTAAGCTTTTGGTTCGTTGTACAAATTACGTTCAGATGGAGTTCAATTGAGCTCTAGAGAACAACATTTTTATACGGTTAGTACAAGTTCAGCATGCTCATTTTAAGAAGTGTATAGTGAATTTATTGAGATTTTGTTCGGAAAAGTTCAACACACGGACTCAAACGAAATGATTTATCCGTTTCATAATTTATAATTAAAATTCACATTTCATAATGCATAACTCCCAACTTTTAACTTTATGCACTAATGAAGTGGAAAAAGAGATATGCGCCGGAGTAGAATCAAAATTTGAAGATGACAACATATTTCACTCAAAATCCCGTGGTCTATAGACAAAGTGTTGTTTTATTTTGAGAATTACTGTGACTTATCAAATACTTATGCTTATGCATTGAAGAAGTAGTAAACCAGGTTTTTCTAATCTCTTATACATTATTGAAGTTCAAATATTTATGATTTGTACATTAGTGAATAAATTATGTTTATGCATCCGCTAAATCCGCCTCAAGAAAAGGGCAGCAAACTTCAGTGCCAAGGGAAGTCTTCTCGTAGAAGTGGTAAAAGCACACAAACATAATATTAAAGTGCAAATAAACAGACAGCAGGACGTATATTTATAAAAAATTAAAAGTATAGGTGCAAATTGAAAGGGATTTCAATGGAATGACGAGATAGACTTTTCGGCCAAAATAGGTTTTACGGGAAAAGGACAACAAAAAAAGGTCAAAGAAAAACTTCACGGAAGAAAATTATATAATTATTATGATTATTTTTAAATTATTATTTTTAAATTATTATTTTCAAATTGCTAATATATTTTTTGGTTATAGGCTTTGAAAATAATTCGATGAAGGCTTTGACATTTCGAATTTTACTATAATTTTGGTGTAATAGAACTATTGAAGATTATTTTTTCAACCCTTAAACCCCCAAAGGGATCGCTCAAGGACCCCTACTCCAAAAATCTCTGTAAATTTTTTATTTGAACGTATCGGCAAGATTGCCTCTTGATATTTTATCAGAATAATTCAATTCTGTTTGAGATATGTTGCATGCACATGTATATTACATTAAATTTTTGTTCTCATTACACCAGTTATTTATTGTTTAGTTCCACTTTTTTCTTATAATGCGTAATAGGTTAAGTATAAGAGTGGCTTTAGCTAAACTTCGCCTATTATGTAATATTTGAATACTTAATAAAAGTCGATTATTATTATTATTATTACAAGTATTTGTGTTGGCGTTCTTAAGCATTATTCAATATGAAACCACATTTTGCAGCGAGTGCATCGAACTTACATGTGAATTAAGTGAGTGTAGTTCCGCCGGTACCCCGTATGGGCATTTACGGCTACATTTTTTTTATAAATACGCGCTATATTTTCTCACTTTTTCATTTTTCAGATCAATAAAAATTGGTGAGTTTCATAGAAAGCGACCCCTTACACAAGGCAAGATAAAGGAAGAAGCCAAGAACGTGGATTTGGAGTCTGAAGATGATTATAAGGTGATACATCTGGAAACAAGGGCACAATAGGAACAATAAGGAGCAAATACGAGACTATGGGATAGCAGTATAGAAATGTCACAAAAGCTGTTGATAAACCAGCGAATCAAGGCAGAAAAAGATATTTCCAGTTTCTCAGAAGATGTGACAAAAAGTGAACACTAGGTGTGATAATTGCAAACAATTTGTATATCAAAATCACGGCATAACCTGAACAAATATGGATCATCGGCATAATTCATTTTTTATTCATTTATTTTTCTTATTTAATAATTTGGTTTTCGTTTCCCTTTATTCTTTCTCCAGATATTTGTTTATTATATTTGGAATGTAATTTTCATTTTCTCTTCTAGAATATTCAATAAAATTTTATTCAATATATACAGTATAGTTTTGTTCTTCCATAGACCTAATCAGTTTGAAAATCGAATTTAACTTATTTATAATTTACGAATTTATAGCATGTGACTTAAAGGGTTTTAAAATAAAATCGTTTGAATCACACAACAAAAGAAAAGGTAACAGTGGGAACACGCTTTCTAATAGGTCACTCCGTATCTAAAGTTTTTCAAAAGGTTCACAATGTATCGAACGGAATAGTTAATATATTTTGGAATTTTGGTAGGTATATAAAAAATTAATTAAAATCTATGAACATTTGGAATCAAACCAAATTTTTATTATCTTCAAAAATTCGCCTCATGCAACGGGATAAGTATGAAAGAAAACATGTCAGTTCATATTGAGAATTTATTGAGAGAAAACTAAAAAAGAAAACAACTTTTGGTTATCGCTAATTCTCAAGTCGGAGTTCCCAATTGATATCTGAGAGTACCCTTATTGGAGGATCAAAAATAAAAAATAAAATAAATCGTGGCGTCTTCCGCCCAAGTAATTTTCAATCTCATTTTTTAGTTCTGAAAGAGTTGTAAATGAAAACTTTTATCTGCACCCAAGTTTTTTCTTCAAACATATCCCGGTAATCATTTTTGAATTGTAAGCACTCATCCTTTTTAGGGGTAATCTTTTTAGAAATATGTTTTTTAAAAAACTCCTTCATTAGGGATTTTTGTTCATTATCCATGATCCATCTTTGTTTTCTTTCCTTTTTCTTCCTGTCACAAGTTCCTATAAAAAAAATCAACCACAAATTCTCTAGTAGATTATTAATTTACCTTCGTCGTTGGATTCCGATCCAGAATGATAATCCTCATTTTCCATTTTATCAGCTTCCTGAGAATTGTCCGCATTTTCAGATAATATAATAAAATAGAGATAGGGTTCACTATTTGATTTGATGAAAAACGTATACCGGATGTCCCATTCAATACGATACAATAAATATATTTATAACCAGAATCAGAACCACTCCTGAATTATGTGATTGATAGTTTATTCCAAAATTATCGAGTTGTTTGCCACGGGGCATAGAAGCAGAGTGGAATAATTCATTTAGTAAAAAAATGATTCAGAGTGTCATGATTCAAATGGGATAACCATTTTAAAGATTTTTTTTAGGTGAAACGATCGCAAATATTAGACTTCTTTTGTATTTGCAGATTTAATGAGATTGGATAAAATAATTCAATTTCCGAACTCAAAAACCCCCACATACCAATTTTGAATCGAATAGGACCATAATAACAAAACTGTTCGGCCATGTTGGAACCGCCATTTTGATTCAATGATATTAGACACAAAAATTATAATCTCTGAGCTCGAAAACCCCACATATCAATTTTGAATTGAATCGTATCATAATCACAAAACTGGTCCGCCATCTTGGAGTATAATCTATGAGCTCAAAAACCCACACATATCAATTTTGAATCAAATCGGACAATAATCACAAAACTGATCCGCCATCTTGGAGCCGCCATATTTATTAAATAAGATTGGACTCAAAAATTATAACCTCCGAGCTCAAAAACTTCCACATACCAATTTTGAATCGGATCGGATCATAATCACAAAATTTGTCCGCCATATTGGAGCCGCCATTTTTTTTCAAATGAAATTGTTATGATGCATTTTCACCAGAATTATGAACACCTGCCAACATCCAAATTAATACAACTAGAAGTGGATCAAAAATACGTTGGATGATTCTGTTACTAAAACCGTCTTGAAAAGTGGAGTATTTCTAATCGACAAATAAAACTTCAGTCATAATAGCAAGGGTAAAAAAGCTCACATTATCTAGTTATATTATCAATATTATTTTCATATTATTATTGGCGTATTATGCAATCAGATATTGCATCTAATTCTGAGTTACCTATAGTTGAATTTAGTTCAAAATCGATTACAAATTTTTCACACCGAATTGGTAAACATTATTATTATTATTATTATTTTCCTTTAGGAATTACCCAGTCAGGCCCTGTCTCCGGAGCCCCGACACTTCCAGAGGGCGCTCTGGTATGTCATTAACCCCAGTAAACACTCCCCACGTCCATGGGGTAAGTGATTACTGGGTCCGAGAATCATGTGCCCTGAGTAGGCGGAGTGAACCAAGAATTACGGCCTTCTGCATTCGCCTGACTAGGATTTCTGCAATGTCACGGCAAGCCGGTATGATTTTTAAGTTTGAGAGCAGTGTGTCCATCATTCAACCAAGGACCCCTATTATCAGAACCACCATTTTGACAGAATGGTTTGGGTAAAGCCTGCGGAGTTCGAAGAGAAGATCTCGATATTTAGTCCGTTTTTCTTGCTCTTTTCGGACGATGTTCGTTTCGCCAGGAGCTGTAAACTCAATGACGAAAATCGTCCTACTTTGATGGTCGAGGAGTACTACATCAGGCTTATTGGTTTGTATTTGCCTGAGGGTGGGGAATGAATAGTTCCAATAGATTCGGCACTTCTCATTCTCCACCACGGACTCAATATCCCCCGGAGCATAAGGCAACACCGGTGTCTCGTCTACACCATACGAGTGTCGTAGATGGTAGTACAACAGTCGTAGGGCCGCGTTATGTCTGTGGATATAGGCTGAGACCGCATAAGCTAGACAAGCTGACAGCAAAAGCATTATGGTCTCAGCTGCCCCATGACACGCTCTGCATCTAGTGTCAGGGACCTCTATACCCATCACGGGACTGCGGTAGACGAGAGTGTTAAAGACACCATCCTGGCAGGCCATTATGAATCCCTCGGTCTCCGACTTCAGCCCACTTGACCTGAGAAACGAGAAGGTCAGGTCTCTGGATAAGCCAAGGTCTTCAATGTTCTTGAAGAAGACCCCATGCATCGGCTTATCCTTATGTAGCTGCAGGAGCCTCTCACACTCCGCAGCTTTTACGTGGGCTTTTTGCTGAACGGGTTCCAACTCGGTGATAGAGTTTGAGTTTGTCCGTTCAGTGTCGAATTCGAGACCGAGTTCATCGGCTGCACGGGTTGCTGCCTTGAAAAGAAATGCTCCAATCCCTGCTTTTTCATGATCACATACCAAGCAGAGAAAGGGATCTGAACACCTGATGACTTTACTGGCTACATCCAGTACCATTCTGTTATGTAGACACTCCAAACTCAAAAGTCTACGGCCTCCCCGTTGTTTTGGGGAAGTATAACCGTGGAACAGATGATTTAGGATGCACGCTCCTATGCAGATGCATAATTTGCCGAGTTTTTACGTCGAGTTGTCGCAGCTCTTCCTGAGTCCATTTTATTACCTCAAAGGAGTCAAGTAGAATCGGAACGGCAAGCATATTAGTTGCAGCAACTTTGTTCTTCCCCGACAGTTCTGATGACCAGATCTGTCGGAGTTTGTGCTGATACTTGCCGCGGAGAGAGTTTTTAACAGTAGCTACCTCTTGGGTGTGGCGTTGTTCCACACCTAGGTAGGTATACGTCTCTCCGGCAGCCAGATGATGTAAGATGCTTCCGTCTACGAGCTGAACGTCCTCTCCGTATTCCTCGCATCGTCCCCTTTTGAGATGAACCGTGGCGCATTTGTTGATATCGAACTCCATTCCGATAACATGCGTGTACTCTTGCACCATCCTTAAAGACTGATGAAGATCCTTTTCTCCAGAGGCATAAAGTATAAGGTCGTCCATGTAAAATAGATGGGTGACCTTATGCCTCCGGTTGCTGGGGGTGCCGCAGTTGAATCCACGGGTTTTCCGTAGTGCAACGGACAATGGCAATAGGGAGTGGCAAAAGAGAAGGGGGCTGAGGGAGTGTATTAACACATGCAATTATATTGCATTGTCATCTACCACTGAGCTGTGTTTGTAGTTAATTTGAAATATATCGCAAGATTGCAAACATTATTATTATTATTATTGTTATTATTCATCGGGAAATAAGTTTAAAATTTATTACAATCTTTGCACGTTGAAACATAGTAACAGTTATAAAAATAATCATAATTAAACTTACCTTTCTTTCCTGCAGTAGTAATTGCATTACCTCCTTCCTCATTAAGAGCCATTTCCACCAATCGTTTACTATGAGAACTCATATTTTGTATAAAACTTTCAATAGTCACTCACTCAATGGTCAGAACCAGACTAACTGAACCAGAACGCACACACAAAAGACAAATTCGACGGTTTCACAAATTTAAGCTCATAATACTATTGGCAACAGTGCGGGATCTCACCTTTACTAAGAAAAATCTATATATAGACATGAGGATCTCAACTTACGTGTATCTTCTCGTGGATCGCACCTTGGTTTAATTTTATCAATTTTTTTTATCTACCTCTATAGCAGTAAACTTTGCCACCGTAATTCTCTGAATATTAATGAAAAATATGCTCTGAAATTCATGATAGTTAGGGTGGATCTCAGGTTGCCTGAGATTTATCCGAATCTCAACTTGGTCAAAACTGTATATATATATATATATATATATATATATATATATATATATATATATATATATATATATATATATATATATATATATATATATATATAAATATATATATATATATAAATATATATATATATATATATATATATATATATATATATATATATATATATATATATATATATATATAGTTCTCTCGAAGGAGTAGGCAGATTGAGACCTTAGAGAGAACCAGTGACGAGACATGGGGAGTAGGCAGATTGAGACCCCGACGTCAAGTCACAAAAACCTAACGTAATTATACCTGAGGAGTAGGCAGATTGAGACCTCAGCGTAGAATTACGTTTTAACCTTTCATTAATTTTCTTTCTATTTCAGTTCTTGAAAATGGCTCCAAAATCGGAGCCGAAACGTCGAATTTCAAAATTTCAACAAATTCTAGATGCGGTTCAACCCGAACTTTTAGTTTTCATATATATATATATATATGAAACATAGTTGTCTTTACATATTTGTAGTTTCCCTGAAGATGATAATAAAAAGTTATTGAAAGCTTGGAACAAGTGTATAAGAGTAAGTACCCTTATGGGCCTGCTGCATATCCCAAATATTAAAAAACTCATTTCCTTACTAGTCAGCAAACAAGACTACCCTTTTAGATATATATATATATATATATATATATATATATATATATATATATATATATATATATATATATATATATATATATATATATCCCGAAACTATGGTGCCATATTGAAACAGAAGATTCCCCTTGAAAAATAAATAGGACTTTCCCGAAAATCAGAAAAATTATGCATTTTTCGCATTCCTCATTAAATTTTTAGTAAAAATGTATACTTGTTTGAATCCGGAAAATCTAACTGTCCAAGTGACTGTAAAACAGCCGATAACAATCCTTTAGGAAGGACTATAACTTTGAATAGTATGTATGGCATGTGTCCGACAGAAAACAACTACTTCTTTGGCGAATACCGCGACACATATTGAATTATATCTGTCAGACACATGTGCAAAGATCCTTACTTTGAAGGAACAACTTTGCAAGAGCTCTCTGAACAAACAGCAGGACTTCACCCGATTCAAATGGTGAACCAACTACAGACCGGTTTCGGAATATCGTACCTCATCAGTGCAGTCCAGGTTATCACAATTGTATACACGCGAGGTCTCGCTGCCCGTCACCGTCCGCCGAGATTAATACTGCAATTGCTTACAGGATCCACCTTGACGACAGATCAGAGAGCACTCCAGAAGAACATTTCGGATATGAAATGGTATATGTAAAATACTTGTTTCAAGGAGCAAATAATGTCCAAGTGACTGTAAAACAATCGATAACAATCCTTTAGGGAGTAACTATAACTTTGTATTGTATGTATGGCATGTGTCTGACAGAAAACAACTACTTCTCTGGCTAATACCGCGATAGATATTGAATTATATCTGTCAGTCACATTTACAAAGATCCTTACTTTGAAGGAACAACTTTGCAAGAGCTCCCTGAACAAACCGCAGAAGTAGAGATATAATGAGAGAGCTTTGGGAGGAAAGAGTCAATGACCTATTTCAAGGTCAACTATTCGTGTCATATTACACACGTTTCCGGTTATACTTTTCCATACATGAAAGACATGCCAAAAATATTTTGTTATGCAATATATCCTGCTATACAGGGTGTACCAATATAACATTTAAGAGGAAAAACAAAAGGAATATGAGGGATTCAAAAGTTTTCGTTTTGCGTTTTCAGGTAGTCTATGCAGTCCCGAGTACGTTTTGAATAATATACGAACAATAATGATTGTAGATGGAATATTCCGAGTTTTAAAGTGTGATAATAATAATGATGTGTCGAAAAGTAGTAAAAAAACATGGCACTTCTTAACGTATAGAGGGTGTCTCATTAACGTGTTGGAAGAGGAAAAACAACAGGGCCTCTCTAAAAATAAAGCGTTTAAGAAAAAAACATGGCGACTGCTTGTCAAATGGAATACCACGGTGGAAAATGGGTATTCTCGGTGGAAAATTTGGCATGAAACGTATACAGGAAGTCACAAAATGTATTGTTTAGGAGAAAAAAAACACAACAGAATGTCTCAAAATACATTATTTGAGAAGAAAAACTTGGTAGGTCAACGGGTGTCTAGCGTTTCAACGTGCGATCTCAATGAGGAACGTATACAGGGTGCCTCAAAATACAACATATGAGAAAAAAACACGGTGTTTTAGCGGGGGTCTCGCGTTTCAACGTGTGATCCAAATGAGAAACGTATATAGGGTGCCTCAAAATACAGCATATAAGAAAAAAAATCATGATGGTTCAACGGGGGTCTAGCGTTTCAATGTGTGATCCCAATACAGGGTGTCTCAAAATATATCATATAAAAAAAACATGTCGGTTCAATGGGAGTCTAGCGTTTCAACGTATGACGCTAGTGTCATCAAGAAATATATGTGCAGTACATTTTCGATTTGATTATTGGTAAATATACGAATTAACGAAGTTTCGGATCTCTACAAATCATCCATAAATAAGCTTTTTCGGTTTGTAAGAAGTGAGATAGAAGAAAACTAATGGTCAATTCGAATTGCCCACATCGAAGAGAGTCCAAATCTGCAATAAGATGGCTACTGTCGATTTCCACTTCCAGTCGTCCGATTTCGATAATTTTGTCATCTATGGATTCATCTTGATGTCAAGAAACATATTTGTTCAAGGAACATATTTTCCTAAGCCAAAAGGTTATAGGAGGCTTACTTCGTAATTATTGAAGGTACAACGGTGTTCGGGTAATAAACAACAAAACTTTTATTGGAGAATTCGAAAATGATCGAATTTCGAAAGTGGTAGCATGTATGAGAACGTTTTGCGTATGTTTATCTGTTTTTTGGTTTCGTTTTCGTATTCAGACGTAAACTAGAGGTATTTGAGAGACGTGTTAAAGAATTAAGTTGAGATATTCGATTCTATGAAGAAAAGGAAAATGTGGCGAAGCAGTTGAATGATTTAACTATATTCAGATCAAATTGTTCAATCATGATATGCCGAAAACGAGATATCCGTTACACCTGCCACTGAACTAAAGTGGCTCGGAATCCATTTGTACGTAAGCTGTAGGTTTCGGATCTCCTTTGCTCGTACAAGCTCTGCTCTTTAGGGGTTTTCTCCAAAAAACCTAGCTGATTCGTAAAAACAAATTTTGTTTCAACAGTTGTCAACACAATATATTTTAATTGATATGAATTTTACTTGTAGTGTGACTCAAGGTTCAGTTTTCTTTGCATTTTCATGGTGTACCCCCGGTAACAGTTTTTCATGCTGATGATTTAAATATATACCAAAATGACACATTTCACTTCAAATTTATTGGGGTACCTTATTTTTTCATCATCTATAGAACATTCAGTCGATATTATATTTCTTCATGTATATTATAGATTTGAAAATTTATCATAATTCATTTCTCCCTGTATATACCTTATTATTAGCATGCGGGTTAAGTTATCGCTTCATAAGCCAAAGAGCATGAGTTCGAAACTCAGCTCTGCTACCGGTCTCGTGCATGGCATCACACGTATCAAAAGGTAAGGGCTACGTGTCTTCCTATAGCTCGCACAAGTCTCTGACTTCTGAGGGTTGCACGTAGGAGTAAGTCTTCAATTTCTCAGATTTACAACTCACTCCGCATAAAAATTATGCATGATAGTGAGTGTATGTTTTTTTCTTATATCAATCCATTACGGCCTTTTATTTAACATTTTCCTGTAACTCTACTAGGTATGTCTTCATGTAGTATACATAAATCTCATTAGAACTTTTGTATCATCTACTCGTACTAAAAATAATTTTTTTTGGCCGTGTTTTTCAAGTCACAATATATTCCATATATTTTCAATAATTAAGCCTCTGTATACAGCTACATATGTCATATTCTTAATTTTTTCATTCACTTTCATGTTTTCAAACTCGTTTGATTCCCCGTCTTCACCATCTATATACACGTAATTTTTTTATCATACCCCATTTTCAATCAACTGTACCGTCTTCTATTTCTTAGATTTACTACTCAATCTGTTTGAATATTTAATTAATAGTGTATATGCTTTTTTCTCATATCAACCCATAAAGCCTTTTATTTGATTTGCTGTTTTCTCAACGAGTTCACGACGTCTTCATTCTGTACCTACCTACTCGCCTATGCATAGAACTTTTCTATCATGAACACTTGAAATACATTTTTGATCGCGTATTTCATAGTTAGATACAATTCACTTGATACATCCCTATACCATACATTTTCGATAATCAAGCAAGCCTCGTATATATTCATGCACATATGTCACATCCTTAATGTTTCCAATCACTTTTCATGTAGGTATTCGAATTTTTCAGTCTCCTCTTCACTCTTTAACCAGGTATTATGCCAACAAAATAAAAGTGTTCAAAATTTGTTTTTACCAATCAACCATGTTTTCGGAGAGAACTCCTCAAAAGCAGAGCTTGTGCGAACAAGGAAGATCCGGGACCTAGAGCTAATGACCAAGTGGATTCCGAACCACTTTAGCTCAGTGGCATGCGGTACGAATTGAACCCAAATCACCTGGGTGAGAGGCAAATATGTGGAATATATTGTGACTTGAAAAACACGGCCAAAAAAAATTATTTCTAGTATGAGTAGATGATACAAAAGTTCTAATGTGATTTATGTATACTACATGAAGACATACCTAGTAGAGTTGCAGGAAAATGATAAATAAAAGGCCGTAATGGATTGATATAAGAAAAAACATACACTCACTATCATACATAATTTTTATGCGGAGTGAGTTGTAAATCTGAGAAATTGAAGAACCACTCCTACGTGCAACCCTCAGAAGTCAGAGACTTGTGAGAGCTATAGGAAGACACGTATCCCTTACCTTTTGATACGTGTGATGCCATGCACGAGACCGGTAGCAGAGCTGAGTTTCGAACTCATGCTCTTTGGCTTATGAAGCGATAACTTAACCCGCATGCTAATAATAAGGTATATACAGGAAGAAATGAATTATGATAAATTTTCAAATCTATAATATACATGAAGAAATATAATATCGACTGAATGTTCTATAGATGATGAAAAAATAAGGTACCCCAATAAATTTGAAGTGAAATGTGTCATTTTGGTATATATTTAAATCATCAGCCTGAAAAACTGTTACCGGGGGTACATCATGAAAATGCAAAGAAAACTGAACCTTGAGTCACGCTACAAGTAAAATTCATATCAATTAAAATATATTGTGTTGACAACTGTTAAAACCAAATTTGTAAAATTTGTTTTTACGAATCACCTAGGTTTTTTGGAGAAAACCCCTAAAGAGCAGAGCTTGTGCAAGCAAAGGAGATCCGGGACATACAGCTTACGTACAAATGAATTCCGAGCCACTTTAGTTCAGTGGCAGGTGTAACGGATATCTCGTTTTCGGCATATCATGACTGAACAATTTGATCTGAATATAGTTAAATCATTCAACTGCTTTGCCACATCTTCCTTTTCTTCATAGAATCGAATATCTCAACCTAATTCTTTAACACGTCTCTCAAATTCCTCTAGTTTACGTCTGAATACGAAAACGAAACCAAAAAACAGATAAACATACGCAAAACGTTCTCATACATGCTACCACTTTCGAAATTCGATCATTTTCCCAATCTCCAATGAAAGTTTCGTTGTTGGTTACCCGCACACCGTTGTACCTTCAATAATTACGATATATAATAACCTCATGACATCGAGACGAATCCATAGATGAAAAAATTATCGAAATCGGACGACTGGAAGTGGAAATCGACAGTAGCCATCTCATTGCAGATTTGGACTCTCTTCGATGTGGGCAATTCGAATTCACCATTAGATTTCTTCTATCTCAATTCTTAAAAACCGGAAAAGCTTATTTATGGATGATTTGTAGAGATTCGAAACTTCGTTAATTCGTATATTTACCAATAATCAAATCAAAAATGTACTGCACATATATTTCTTGATGACACTAGCGTCAAACGTTGAAACGCTAGACTCCCATTGAACCGACATGTTTTTTTCATATGATGTATTTTGAGGCACCCTGTATACGTTTCTCATTTGGATCACACGTTGAAACGCGAGACCCCCGCTAAAACACCGTGTTTTTTTCTCATATGCTGTATTTTGAAGCAGCCTGTATACTTTCCTCATTGAGATCGCACGTTGAAACGCTAGAGACCCGTTGAACTACCAAGTTTTTTTCTCAAACAATGTATTTTGAGACATTCTGTTTTTTTTGTTTTCTCTTAAACAATACATTTTGTGACTTCCTGTATACGTTTCATGCCACCGAGAATACTCATTTTCCACCGTGGTATTCCATTTGACAAGCAGTCGCCATGTTTTATTCTTAAACGCTTTATTTTGAGAAAGGCCCTGTTGTTTTTCCTCTTCCAACACGTTAATGAGACACCCTCTATACGTTCAGAAATACCTTGTTTTTTTCCTACTTTTCCAAACATCATTATTATTATCACACTTTAAAACTCTGAATATTCCATCTACAATCATTATTGTTCGTATATTATCCAAAACGCACTCGGAACTGTATAGACGTCCTGTAAACGCAAAACGAAAACTTTTGAATCCCTCATATCCCCAATGATACGTTTTTCCTTTAGTCCATTTTCCTACCTTACATTCGACAAATGACATAGGCAGCCATGTTTTTCCTCTTAAATGTCGGTACACCCGCTATAGCACGGTGACAAGCAGCAGCCATGTTTTTTTTCCTCTTAAATGGTGCTTTTTGAGACGCCTTGTCCAACCATTTTTAGAGACACCCTGTTGTTTTTCCTCTTCCAACACGTTAATGAGACACCCTCTATACGTTAAGAACTACCATATTTTTTTTCCTACTTTTCGAAACATCATTATTATTATCACACTTCAAAACTCGGATTAGTCCATCTACAATCATTATTGTTCGTATATTATTCAAATCGCACTCGGGACTGCATAGACGACCTGTAAACGCAAAACGGAAACTTTTGAATCCCTCATATTCCTTTTGTTTTCCCTCTTAAATGTTATGTTGGTACACCCTGTATAGCAGGATATATTGCATAACAAAATATTTTTGACATGTCTTTCATGTATGGAAAAGTATAACCGGAAACGTGTGTAATATGACACGAATAGTTGACCTTGAAATAGGTCATTGACTCCCTCCTCCCAAAGCTCTCTCATTATATCTCTACTCCTAACGCTTCCCTTGTGAATCGATATGATATGTCATCCTGAATTATCAAGGGTAATATAACAAGACCTTGATAAATAGTCGACTATTTTTATTGCATCTAAATTTCGACTGTATTTTATGATAATTTAACGAGACATTACTTTGGCATTAATAATCTGATGAAAGCCCGAGAGCGAAGCTCGAGGGCTTTCATCTCTGATTATTAACGCCAAAATAATGTCGAGTAAAATTAATAAATTCAAGAGAAATTTAGCAGCAATAAAATAGCCGACAATTAATCAAGGTCGTGTTATATTTATGAAGATTATTTCTTGAATCCATTTCTTCATATCTGTCATATGAATGACACTGTATTGTCAGGGATTGTAGCCTCGATATCTCATCGTTTTTGATTTTTCCAAACCGTTTCATTTTCAAATAATTATTCAGCTTTAACACGATTGATTCTATTTGACGATTAATATGTATTTATGTAGAGTACTGTCAGATGCTCAGGCTCCTTGATATGAGTATCATGCTGAATAGTCGCTGACTATTGTGCATCATGTAAATAGTCGCTAATAGAGCGTGTTGATTGGTCCTGTCAAACAGGAAACAAACGTATGATTGGTTGATGACTGATATTTAATAGACGAAAGAAATAATCAGGCAAATTTTGGGCTGGGTGACTTATGTCGACTATTTCGACATTTTGAGTATTTTAGTTTCGATATTTGTCGCACTCGCCGCTGGCGCTACTGTGGCGGGTATATTCATAGACAGATAGACGTTCACCAGTTTACAGTGGATCGGTCACCTGCCGTATATTAAATTTCCGTTTCATCACCTATCTTTCCCCCATAAGCGTGATATCAGTGTATTCAGTAATTCCACCTTGCTGAGAATTGGTTTTGCATTCTCACCGCGTTTTATTAATTCGTGCTCATGTGTGCAAGTTTGGTACAAATTTTGAAAACGAGTTTCAACTAGTTACCAATGAATTTGAGTGTTGGAACTCTGAACGTAGGTAGGTCAGAACTGTATGACATTGCAATATAAGTGCATAATATGTTTGTTATAATGATAATAATAGTAATAAATTTGCAATCGATATTAATTTTCCCGATGAGCTAGATACTTGACACTTTAAACATAGCTCAGAACTAAATAACAATACAATATTTTTGCAAAATGTAATAATAATATGATAATAGTTTTAATGATTTTGCAATAAGCTAGAGATCTAAAAATCACAACTTGATGACCGTGCAATATCATTGGTATAACATGATATGTTTCAATTCGAATGAAGTTTGATACAGTATGCTGAAGAGTTTAAAGAAACTAAATGAATAATTTCAACACAAGACTTGCTTTTCCATAACATCTGGTCGAATCAGAGTCCAAACAGAACAGGTTATCTTTATAAGAGGCGTGTTTCAGGAAGACTTCCTTAGTCCACTTCTCATCTGCATATCCCTGTTGCCATCGTTCGTTGCACTACCGGAGGCATAAGGTCATCCATCTGTTTTACATGGATGACCTTATACTTTATGCCTCCGGAGAAAAGGACCTCCATCAGTCCTCAAAGGTGACGCAAGAGTACTCACATGCTATTGTAGTGGAGTTTCTGATCGACAATTGTGCCACGGTTCATCTCATAAGAGGGCAATGCGAGGAATATGGAGAGGACGTTCAGCTCGTAGACGGAAGCATTCTACCTCATCTGGATGCCGGAGGGTGGAACAACGCCACTGTCAAAAACTCTCTCTACGGCAAGTATCAGCATAAACTCCGAGAGATCTGGTCATCAGAACTGTCGGGAAAGAACAAAGTTGCTGCAACTAATATGCTTGCCGTTCCGATTCTACTTTACTCAATAAGATCGGCGGATACGACGATTTGGTCTTTGGATTTGGCCACCGCGGTAACCAGATCTGACTCACCTAGATTTTTATATCTGGGGTAAAATAGAAGGAAAGGTTCATATAACACCTGTGAATACAAAACAGGAACTGTAAAAACAGGGTAAGATGTGTTTTCGGTGAAATCGATCCGTTGGAAATCCGCATAGCCACGACTGATCATGTAATGACATCGATCCATCGATGTTTACAAGTGAAAAGTCAGCATTTCAAGCATCCGAGCTACTGAGTTTTTGTTTTTTCAGTATCAAATGTGTTATAATTGTGAAGTAAATTTTGTAATATTATCTCTTGAATAGAATGAATTTAATCAATTTAATTTTTTATTATTCGAACTGACAACAATCATATTTGTCATACAGCCAGTCTGAAGGAAGGAACATGCATTTCATTACACCTTTCTCAAAGATGAAGCTCTTATTTGTTATTTGATAGATTTTTCACTTTATTGAATTTTTATACTTGCACAGATCTCAAAAAGTATTCATATCTTATAAACGATAAGAGATAGGTATATGACATAGTCTATGAAACTTATCCAGATTGGTTAGTTGAATTCGAAAGTAATATAATATACAGGGTGTTCCATTTGAAAAAACTGAGTTCCAGTCATATTCATAAGTCCCCGAAAGGAAGTTACTCCTGAGCCTTCCTGTATAATGAAACTGATATGCAGTTCATCGACAGAATACCTAATGGCCTTATGCAGCTATGACCAAAATTTCAATATTATGTAAATTTGCATTGTAAATCGAATGTAATTTTTCAATGGTCAGGGTTTACACAAAAATTTTACAAAATAATTTTCATTTCGAAAACCGTTACAGATAGGTATAGGGCATTATCTGAAAAAGTTGTAAGGACTTCTACAAGAATTCCAAAAATTATACAATATATGGGGTGTTCTATTTGAAATAACAAAGTAGCTACTACTTTCTGATACAAGTGGCAACACTGTATTGATGAAAATAATTTAGACAGGTAGAGAATGTTTGATTATCCATATCCACAAATTTTTAAAATGATCTGTCGTTCTGTTCCCCAGAAACGTCTAATAGTGAATCGAATGTGGAATACCCTGTATATATACGAATGCACTCTGAATTAGTACTATAAGGCTAAGACAGAATAATTGAGAAGTAATAGTCACTAGTTTGAAACTTAATTTGACACGAGTCATGGAATCCAAAGGTAGACGTTTACCTTCGACTTTGACAGGCAGACAATCGTTCGTTGTTCTGACCAACACAAGACTCAATCAAGTTTTTCGTGCGTTGAGAGGAACGCAAGCAGAATCTGAAGTGAATATAGTATTTTCAATTCCGAGACCTCACCATCCGTGGACAGCGCTTTTTCGTTGTTACCAACTCATCAGCACGGCTTCATGAGGTGTTTCGAAATTGAAATGAATGCACTCTGAATAAAATTAGTACCATATAAATATATACCATATATATATCGAATGAAATCGGGATGATTTCGGAAATTTCGGTCGTTATCTTTAGCCGTTTATTGACTTCGGTATATTTGATCAAACTGGTCAACCGATTTTAAAACAGATTTTCTTCAATTATCAATTTCATTCCGTAAACAGTCTGATTTTTTTCAGGAATGGGTGGCGTGAGATATTGTCCAGATGGGTGGGAGCAGTTGTTGACAGATCAAGCTAAAGAAGAATTGAATCGTTTAAATATAGCACTAGTGGATTCCCTCAGGGCAACGGATTCTGCTTTTTCTTTGGGAGAGGATGCTGATGGTTTGATGTGTGTGAGGTTTGGAATGTTGACTCCACAATCCGATGTTGAAGAATTACTGAACTTAGTTTCACGGGTCGGACAGTCTGTTGAAGAGAATTCCCGAGTGCTGGATTCCATGAGTGAAATTGTGATGAAGGGTAAGCCTTTTTATAGTAAATTTAAATATAAAAGGTTCGAAGAATTAATTACTCCATACTGGAGAACAGCCATCCGAGACTTTACTTGGACTGTACACCAAAGGAAAGTTGAAACAAACCTAGATTTTTATGTGTATTTTCCAGTGCTCTTATGGTTTCGTGAAGATATGTAGTTTGCACGACTCTTTGAATGTTGACGCTAGAAATTCAGTATTATCTATCTGTTTGAACTTGTTCCAGAATTCAAAATCGCGAAATATCATTTTCCTCAAAGGATTTCGCGACTGTTACTGATTCTTTAATCTCTAAGGGATATCCTTCGACGTATTTTGTTAACTCACTTTGCAACGTCAGAATGCATCGGTTATTTTCCTTGTCTTATTCTGAAGTAAGTCTAACTGAGTCAAGAAAAACTTTCTGAAACGCTGAGTTTGCAGTTGTGATTATTTTCATCGGTTGCTGATGTGGTCCAGAGTACTTGTATCTCTGACAGTCATCACAATGTTTTACGCATTTTTCGATATCTTTTTGAAGGCTAGACCAAAAGTAGACTTTCCTAATATTGTTATACATGCGATTAATTCCATTTTCCCCTTCCGTTGGTAAAATTTGGTAATCGTTCATAATCAATTATTGAGTTTCCTTCCTAGTAATGTGCTGCTGAGGTTGTATTACATTCATTTTTATACTTGCATTTCTTATTTCATTGGGAACTTTCAGAATATTTTTCATTAACGCTACGCATCTATCTTCTTCTATTTTTTTTTCTTTGGGTATTTATAGAGGTATAGATTGCTAAGATCATTAGCCAGTATCTTCTTTTATTATTACTTATTCTGGAATTTCATATTCTTGGCAAATTTCTTCCAGGTCTCTCAACGATGCACAGAATGCAGTCGCTGATCGAAATAAATAGTATTTGTCTTTTCATAATATAATTTATTTCTTTTTCTCATACAATCGTAACGTGTTTTTTTCTTTGGAACTCAACTTTCAACAAATGTTGCATTGCAATTCTTTAAGTGGTTTCAATAATTCTACGACACCAGGATGATCGAACCTGATATCACGAGATATGCATTGGAACTTTTCCGTGAATTATTGTTCAATTTATTCGTTTGTTCCCTTGTCACGATATTCATGATTTAACAGGAATTTTTCGACATTTCTTTCGAATTATCAGAATATATTTTTATACGGCTTATTACGTAATTTTCTTCGATATTTAATTGCTCATATATACAGGATAAATCCGATATAATATGGTGAGGTTTAATTGCTCACAGCTAGCCTTCAGATGGCTGCATGGCCTATAAATTATCCAACAAAATAGGGATCCCAATGAAGCTCAATATTTAGAAATGGATGTATTGGTAAATGTATACAGTTCAAAAGATATGATATTGGTAGGTCGTAGGTCGTAGTCGAATTGTTCATCAATGATAGAACCGCTATGCGGTACTTAGCCTCAACCAAAGAACACCAATTGATGAGGGCTGCTTCGTTGCAGAAAATAATGGAAAACCAAAAAAAGCCGGAATAGTTCTTTTCCAGACTACGACGGACGGTCTAGTTCATTTTTTAACATTTGTTAATTTCTGGTATAATGAGAAAACGCCTGAATTTAGATTATTGTTGATTTCTTAGTATGTTGCCAAGATACCGTGGATTTATGCATGAAAACTCACCTCTGGTTATCGATCCCTAATAATCCAAAGACGTTTTCGTAGATAATGGAAAAGGCTAAACGTAATATCATCGAATCGAATCGAAGATACGATAACGGTATTTTCAAATTGCCCAAAGCACCAATATGAATCCGTTTTCTTGAACAAGTGATTTCTAATCGCGTCTAGCATTTAACAAAAAATATGTTGAATTCACTCTTGTTCGTCTTCCGATACCAATTCCAAACACAATAATTTTTAAAATACCACGAACAAGGACAAATGGAGTTTTTATAATTTTCCACTAGTGGCAGCAGCCCTCGGGTGAATAATTGTGACTTCATTCTAAATACTATTAGTATAAGGGCAAGCTATCATAGTTGGAACAATACATTTTACGAGAAACGTAACAGGCCCAATGCATCAGCTGTTACATTATTTTTTCCTTTAACAAAACTAATTGTTAAATCATACTCTTAGTGTTAACCTAAAGGACACTTCTTATGCAAAAGTCTTTCGGTCAAATTGTCCAAAATTTCAATATGTTGTTATCGGGCTTCTGAACAGAAGTTGCATGGGGACACAAAAGTTCTATGTATAGTTCACGAGATACAGAGTTTTGAAGTTGTGAAATGTAGCTTAGAAAATAAACAGTTTAGTAGTGTGCTCGGCTTATTTAGCAAATCGTAACAATATTTTCAGTTTTAGATATAAAATTCTTCAACTTCATTCATTTATCACTTATATTCAAAATTTTAACAGGTATAGCATTGTTATGAGGTTTTGCAATAATTCCCGCGGTATAAACACCTTCGGAAATTTCTTCTGCTATGATAATACAATCATCTGAATGTTGTACTTGAAAATATTTGATAATTTCACACCTTGATGGAATCGTTGAATAACTTTCATACTTTGATTGCAGTGGAAGCGAAAGTTTCTGATGGTTCACATATGGAGAAAATGTGCATAATTTGTAGTTTTATATTGCAGAGTGTTTATCAAAGAAACATGATCCAATAACACCATTTATATCACAACCAAAGTCATTCACCATATGGAATTTGTGATCTATCTTAACGTCAAGTAGTTTCAATGTAATATTAGATGAGCCTCGCGTGAAGACCGAACCGGCTATGCCGTTTATTTTGATTCAATTTGACGTTGTCCGTTTTTCATAAATACGTAATTGAGACCATTCACACATGAAACTTCACAATCACTTACATTTTCACTGGCTTGCACGAAAATACTGATCAGCTTTTGGAGCTGGAATAAGAGGTTGGTGGTTGTTATTATTCCAACGTCTTCTGAAATTTTTATAAAAATGTCCAGGATTTTGTCCCATGAAACTATTTTCAGCATTGGAACCACTTCCTCTGAAATTATTAGCTTGTGAGTTATGGAATTGCCTAGAATTGGAATTTGGTATTTCACAATTATTTTGCTGAAATCCTCGACTCATTGTATGGTTGAAATCATTATATTTCGAGCTTCTTCATATGTAAAACACTTGCGATGGAAAAGTTGCACCTCCCGTACTTTCTTCATCAGCAGCTTCCTTTATCGCATCTTCCAATGTGTTATAATAATTCCTAGCCTTCATTACAGTTCTCAAATCGTGATCCCACAGGCTGTGAGCAAAAGCATTTATGGCTAGTTTTTCGATCGTAACTTTAAGAATTTTCTTTACCTGGCATTTACGTCGGATTGTGTTGTTGTTAAATCGACCAGTAATTCCTTGATTGATTTTCCAATTCATTCACCGATTTATGTTTTTGTTTTGCGTTACGTTATTCAACTGATGAACTCGCGGCCGAATGTTTTGTCAGCAAGTGTTTTTTAATTTCTTTAATCGAATCAATATTTGACGGATATGATGACAATATCATTTTTGCGCCTTGTGACAATCTAGCTTTAAGAACATATTTTGTTAGTACTACTTTTTCGTCATTATCTAGAAAACTATGGTATAACTCATTGGCATCGATTAACTGTTTCACAGGTTCTTCGGAATTGTTGGTTACAGGCAACAAGCTTGATGTTCCTATTTAATTCATCCATCAAACGTATCATTCTCTGGAATACCACGAGTCTATGTTGCAAGTTCAGAGTAACAGAGGCTTAAACCCTTTGTCCAAGTATCTTCATATAAAGTATGTACATTTTTGCAATAGGATGTGACAGATATAAAAACAGTATTTTTTTCACTGTTTTAGCGATATAATTGATAGGCGTGTTTCATTCATTTTGTTAGTTCCTTCTTCTTTTTGTTCTTGAAGGTTTTTTCGTTCACTTCATTCATTTCGATCGTTTCGTCAATTTGTTCATTTCTTCTATTCCTTGGTTTCATTGGAAAGGAAAGGAAACACTCCGAACTCATCTGATTTGTTTACTTTTCCCCCCATATTGTTAGGTATTGATCCGATCTGTTGCAGGATATCCCTATTTGCTGACTTTTAACAAAAAGTACTGGTTTATTTTCACACTAAGTCTATCATTGTACAATGGTAATAAGTCAATGTTTGTAGTGGCAGTAGCCAGATAAGTAGTTGTTTTCTATCAAATATCTGTTGCACAAATGTATGGCAAATGTAATTCGACGTTGGTAGTTTTTGGTCAAAGGAGAGATGTAATTCAGTGTCCGTTTTGTGTGTAGATATTTTCTGATCAAAAACGACACATGCATTTCAGTGTTGGATCATTATATATTCACAAGTTTGATTGTATGCACTTCATTTCAAAAATTCATCCAAATTCCCTAGTGAAATTTGTTAGTTATTCTCTCACATTTGGATACAACTCCAAGAAAGCGGACCAGAAACATTGGTATGGCTTTTTCAAAACCTTATCTATGCATGACTTATATGTGTTTTTGATAAAGAATTTGATGAATCATCGGTATCTTGCAATTAATACCATTTTAAAAATTAAGATTCCTAACTTTTTTATAACGAGCTGTGTAAATTATGTGCCACTGTGGCTAATGCCAGCTTTATTGATCATTAATCTTGTAGCTAGTTTGCAGGGGTATCCAATTTGGATGTCTTACAATTTCAACAATTTTTTAATTCTTAGTTTTTGTATTCAATGTAGGAAATGCCAAACTTGCATTATTGCACAAGAATATGTTAGGTGTAATTCAATGTTCATAGTATCTACTCAAGGAGATGTAATTCAGAGTTCGTTTTGGTGCTTAGTTGTTGGCTGATTAATATGTGGTGTTAGTCAGAGTTGTTGTTTTTTGTCAAATACCTGATGCACAAATAATTTGAAGAAAGACACGATGATGGAGCTGGTGTGAAAGAATGAATATGCTTTCGTTTTGTCCTCGGCTGGTGCAGAAATCATAAATGAAAGCTGCTTGAAGAATTGTTCCCTGAGGAATTTTATGAAAAGAATTGCCAAGACAACTGGACCTTGAGGTACAACGAAAAATTTGAAAAGAAATGTGTTATTTTGACATATTGTCAAAAATGTTTAGAACACACCGTATATTAAATTATTCCTCTTTATTCAGTATGTGTGTTATAAAACTATTACGTCTTGAAGCACAACTTGTCCTTAATTATGTTTCGTACGTTTTCTAAACAAAAAATCAAGAGTTCAAAAGAAGGCCACTGAAAGTTCGATCAGAGACTTGAAGTTAGGCTTCTGCCGTGCCCAGAGGTAGTGAGGGCAATAGGGCGAGTTGGGGAGTACCTTCAGAGAATGGTTTAAAAAGTTATGATAGTAAGTATAGGTCTTTTCTGATTAATTTATTGAAATTTATCAAAATTGAACAAGAAGGGATTCATTAAATTATTTCATTGTGATTTAATTCAGAATAATTGTTAGTAGATAAATAAATGTTATTTTCTATATTGTTTCCAAAGTGTTTTGAATCTTAAAAGGATCCGAATCTGCCTAGTTAGTCGTGAACAACCCCAATTCACTAAGATATATTTGAAACGTCAGCCTGAAATAATGTTCCTTGTGGTACACCATGAAAATACCAAGACAACTGAACCTTGAGTCACACAGCAAGTAAAATTCATATAACTGGGTAGGCAAATAACTTTCAGTCAACTCCACCAAAAATCAATCTTTGATAAAGATGTACTCGAAACACTTACATCAGCTCAGACATGTTTCGAAGAATTAATAAAGTTAACTTTTCTGTAGATCTTCTTGATGTAACCAACCCTTATCACTGATGATGAAAGAATAATCCGTCGATACATGTCTGAGCTGATGTAAGTCTTCCGACTACATCTTATATTAAAGATTGATTTTTGGTGGAGTTGACTGACAGTTATATCTTACCTCCACTGTATGTGATGGATCGCCTTCGATGGATAAAATTCATGTCTTGAGAATTTTTCCTTGAGGTACACCAAAATAATAATGTTTGTCGTCTATATTAATACTTTGTTGAAAACTGTTCCTTGGGATACACCAGGTTCTGCCAAAAACCGCTTTCATAATTCCGGTACACCTCGCTCGCAAGCTCGATTACTTCTCTGGATGTGAGTCTTACCTACAGCTATCAAATCGTTCACCTACACAAACTATGCCTCAAATGAAAGGTGTGTGTGGTAAACAGATTTTATTCTATTCTATTTACTGCATCAAAAACTTTCATACCTATTTATGATATTTCGTTTGAATTTCAAGTTTTGGTGTTTAAAAAAAAAGGTAAATTTTTCAAAGTGTCTTGATGGATTCGAATAATATCGATCGTTTCACAGATATATGCAACAACAGGTAACTTAAAATCCATAATATCCGTTAATTATATTTCTCGTTCACCCAAAAGGGTTTATAAAAATTTTTGGTTTGAACAGAGTATCAACTAATATTTATGAAATTTCAGTATTGGCTATCACAATTGATTCACAAGTATTTATATTAGAATTATTGCAGATGTCAGCAATCAGTAAGTGCTGTCGTCTTCGGGTCATCGAACAATAACCTGCTGATGTATAGGGTTATCGAACTGTAACTCCTACATCCCCTGAGAAAGTTTTGTAAGATACGAATAAGACTAAAGATGATGCTTCGTTCTCTGGAACTGGTGAATTGGTTGAAAATTGTAGTAATGGATGAAATCATGGGTCATGGGTCTTAATCTTCGCTTGTTCTAGCTTGAGGGGTAGTACTCCTAGGTTGATCTTGAGATTTTGGATCTCGATTTCTTGTTCTCTCTTCAGACGAATTTCCCACGGAATCTAATTATGTGCGAAAATCGTCACACCCACCTAGTTCGTCCGCGGGCACGCCACCAAAGCTTCTATCACTCTTTGAACAGTACGGGAGCATGTACCTGAGTAGGAAGATGGATGAGTGAGTTGAAACGTTGACAACAGAACCTGCTTAGAAACGAGCGGTTACTTTCAGATACATATATTGTATAAAAAAAATCAAAGTAAGACTTCATATAAACATATTGGCGCTTACCTCCTATATTCTATGACCAGCAGTACACAGGGAGGTCAACGCAAGAATGTATTTCTAAATGTTAATGTCAAAAAACTTTCGTATTCAAACCAAGCCAGAGTCTATAAATACCACAGAGTAGACGAGTGTCGTGCATAAGTTCATTTATACGACCACTCTCTGTCAAGAGAAGTTTCTATTCAAAGGCGTAATACTTACAAAAGTATCATGGTTCATAAAATACAATTCAGGTGAGTTATTATGAAACATATACATATCAGAGATATAACATTTCGTTCAGGGTCAAAATAGGTCATTACTAAAATACATAATGCCAAATGGAACATTAGGATCAACCTACGAAATCTGCAGCAATATAATTATCAAAACAAATCAGAATGAACTAGCAAACACTCAAAATTGCCTAAGGTCAGTAACAATATAATCAAAAATCAACCATCTATAATACTCCGCATAAATTCGTAGAACCAAAACGGGCTGATACACAGCTGTTTCACTCCTTATTATAATTCGCATCAAAATAAAGGCATATTGGCGGGGCTCGCATCGGAAACATATTTAACCATATTAAGAGAACTCATAAAGTTTCTCTCCAGTTACTTACTCTATAATAACGTGGCTATTCTTCGGAAAAGGGTGTTTTTCTGCGCAACGATAGCTCGACGATCAACATTATAACATAAATTCATGATTATCAGCACGCACTCGACGAATTAGTGATTGATCATTAAATTGTCGCTCCTGAGAAGGACGTACACTTTCAAATCGACCATAAACAGTTATTATATTTGGGAATTGGTTTGCTATTTGTTCGGACATTTACTGGCACTTATATGAATTACTTTTTAAGCCATCGAAATAATGAACAGGTGAAATTTCACACCCTTCTGTCGGAATAACAAACGATTCCGGCAATATTTCATATTAATATACTACTGGCGGTATTCTTTGTAGAATTTAATGACCAGCTTCATAATCAACACACGAATGTTGACCAATATCCCCTTACATGTGCTCCGAACGCGTGAAGGGTCGTTGGCATTTACGTTTGAACGAGACGACGACCTTTGAGTATTCCCGGTTTATTTAATTTATACTTTTTGTTCTTCACACTTGGCCAGTACAACAGTATATTTTTCAAGCATTTTTTTGAACAATTTATAGAGTAAATCATGACTTTTTCAGAATGAAGCATGAACGTCATGAGTCGGATCGTACGAAAATTGAAGTAACTGTGTTGACTATATCCGATAACATCGGCTAATTTCAAGAAATATGCATTTTCTTATATATACAGAGGAGATTGAATGTATACTTGCTTCTGTTATAGATTCTTCAGATTACCTTATTTGATCAATTCAGTTCACCAGTTATATGGGCCATGTGGCCACTTGACGAAACGTAAATTATGAGTATTATACAGTGTGACTCAAGTATATACAAGACTAATATATTGAGAAAAATTACAGAAATACCCTGTATAAAGAAAAGTGCTCCGTTAATTTTCCTGATTTCTTCTTATTTTACAGAAGATATATTATATCATGGACGTAAAAATAAATAATGAACCCAGTTATTTACATCATCAAGTGAAGTCGCTGAAAGGCACCATCCTAAGTTCGTGCTGTTGAGTTGGGCGTTGCCACATCGAGTCTGTGATAATTCTTCATCAACCACCAACACTAGCTTAAACTCAATTGCCATTGAAATCTATTCAGTAACTGAACATTCCGATCCGTTTATGAAATGAAACTCGGCATTATTCATTCCAGAATCAAAACTAGTGAATTTAATTTGAAAAATTGGTGTGCACTTTCAAAAAATTCTGTACATTCTGTTGCAATGCTGTACGTGCGGCAACGCTGTACGCTGTTAAAGTAAGCATTGTTTCCCATCAATTTTTGTTCGTTTACAAATTTCACCACTTTATGTTGACATTGTCTGTCATGTACGGTATTTGTAAAAATATTGGTATTTTCTTGCATTTGGATCAAACAGTGAAAGAAAAATAGGTATAGAGATTAATAATAGTGCTTTACTGTTGGGATGGCAAGCCATCCAATTGTTCTAACAACCAGAATCTCAGCTTTCATAGGTAAGTACATAGATTGTTTACAAATTTTAGATTGACGTTCATATTCTTCATTGGCGTCACAGTGGGTATCAAATTTTCATACATACAAAATGAAATTGTACTGAAATCTTGTTACTTATATGAAGGTGACGATCAACAGTAACAAAAAAATTACATACAAACAAATAAACCGTTTTAAATGAAAATGCATTATTTTTGATTAAACAACAGTTTTTGTCAAAATTCATAAAATCAAGGTAGAAACTCCTATTAATTCTGCAATAGAATGAAAATTAATAAAATCAAATAAATGTTAAGTACAAGCTATTACTAAAATGTGAAAGTGAAAAATATTATTTCTTGAGATGTGTGACCTAGGTTATTCTGTGAGCAACAGTTTCAAAGGCTTGTTCAGCAATTTTGTATTCAAACTGAAAACTTGGCGCTGTAGGGTTTTGAAAGTGATTTTATTTTATTTTATTTTACATTTTTCACTGAAACTATTTCCAAGTATGCTAGAATTGGTTCTACTCATATCGAAGGAACCGTTTTTTAAATAAAATCCAGTAGAGAGATATTTCTGAAAAAGGGTACTTGCCCCCTTTTTTAATGAATAGTATATCCCAATAACTGAAACTGCTTCAGCTTCGAGGTAAACTAATCATTGAACAGAATTATTCTTTTAAGTCTCCAAATATAAATTTTTTTTTTTAGGGAAAAATTCAAAACAACACATTTATAGAGGGAATTTGTTTATGTCAAGTTGGTAACTTTGAACTTTGCATATTTACACACCCGACTTTTCCAGTCATTTGATTTCAACATGAATAGGAAATTATTCACTTACTTTTTTCCAGAAATCAACTTGACATAAATAAAATTCACTAACCATTTTGCCTAGATTTGTTGCTTATGTGATCATGAAAGAAGGATGAATTTTTTTCCTAAAAAGGAGCGTTTTCAATAAAGAAAGAGTGTGAAACAGGTCAATTGGGGTGTGTACATTGTGTTAGTTCAAAGAAGGAAGAATTTTGAGTGTTTGTCTGCGGTAGAAATGTGTCCTAAAAAATGCCAGTCATCACTCAAAACTAGGCCCATATCTCCGACACTATTTGAGCCCGCCAAAAATTTCATTCAGATTTTTTGTTCAGGAGGCCAAACTACGTAAGTTCCAAAAATTTTGTTGATAGCTTGTGGCTATTAGTTAACGGAATTTTACCTTCTTTAGATTGGATAACTAAGAGAAAGTCATCTAAGGAGTCAACAGATAGGACCCAGGAACTGATTGTTCGGAAATTATAGATTATTTTGGCCCCCCACTGAAGAGGTAATATCAGATTGAGTTTACATTTTGGCATGATTTTAGATTATCCCAAAACTACCAATTCAAAGTTTCATCCACAATTATGTATTGACTAAAAACTTTACAGATTCCATACAGATTCATCAGCTAATATGACTGCCTCAGAAATATATACTAATCCAAAAAGAGAATATTAAAAGTTTACTAGGTCTCTCTCAGAAACTTTGACTGCTTCCGAAACTGAAATAATTCGTATGTAAATCGCCGAAAAGGAAACAGACAAACCCACAAATTCGCAAAATAGTGAGTAGAAGGTATTAGTATTTAGTATTCCAAAGTATTCAGTATTCATTTTTATTGAAACATGAATGTTTATTGAAAACACAATGTGGACTGAAACATTTTCAATATATAATACTAATCAAACTTGAAAATATATTTTTTCTACAACTGACAAAAAAGTGCTCTTCCTTAACAATTTTTTGTAAAATAATGAAACAGTATTTTGATATTGAAAAATAACATACTTTCGGCACACAAAATAAGTACACTTTTTTGACAGTTGTGTTATTAATTTGAGTTGAGTCGAGTAGCTAATGAACTATAAAGATTAGTTGTCCTATTTTTGGACAGTTGTAAAAAAAATATTCTATGCAACACTTGCGTTTGAAGTGTATTTTTTACCCATAGGAATTTCCTCGTGAAAAAAAGTACCACTTAACTCAATTTGATAAATTAAATATTTTTTTAATTTTATTTCAGAACTGTTATTGACTTATCTACCAGTGATTTTTCAACACCTAGCAAGGCCAGAAGAAATTCCAGAATCATGAAAAACACTACTAGTCCAAAAAACCAAAATAAAACTTTTACAACAATCAGTGCGAAGGCTGAGGTCTGAAGGGACAAATCTGAATTCACTGATAAACCATTTGAAAAGTAAATCTTTGGTGCATGGAGATTGTGAGTGAGTTTTCCACGTTGTCTATATTCATTAGAATATAGTATAATCATTTTATTCCAACAAGACACTACAATCTTTAGGTACACATTTAATGCGATACAAAACTTGCAGATCTCCAAATAGTCTCTTAGTTTCTGAATTAGAATCCATCATGAGACATCCTGTAAATTAATTAGATTCGTCTACAATACGAGTCAGGGGCATTTTAATAAAAACTATTACATTTCGTAATCAATGAAATGAACGTGTTATTCATTCCGAATCTTCCCAACTTCAAAAGGTATGCTGCTGCTTTAGACCATGATAATTGAATTAACAATATTTTTATTCCATTTATGAATTTGAAGTGTAGAATAATGCAAGCCTACTTATGTAATATTTGATTTCGGAGATATGTACATGGCCTCAGTTTCATTGTCACCCCCAGTGAGTAAATTGTTCATATTTGATTGATCTAAAAACTAGTGCAGCTTTGGAATCATTTCCTTCATCTTTATTTATTCGTATTGCTAATGTGAAAAAAGCATGATCTTCAAAATGACTACTAAAAAATATATTCAAATAAAATTCTTCGAAATGATGTTTTATTATTCCTCTTCATCTTTTCTATTTTAGTATGTTCGAAAAATATTCAATAAAAGCCTTTTTAAAGACAAGCTTCTATAGAAATGCATTAAGAATGAAAAAACAATTTCCCTAGATGTTTGACAGGTTATTCTACGAATATCGGATTCAGAAGCTTCTTGTGCAAAAATAACTTTATTATATTCGCTGTCAGCTTTTGAATTCGTTATTCATAGAATAACCTATGTCTAACAATTAAGAAAATTATTCATTCTTTTTCATCAAATATACCTATTTTGTATTCGCAACAAGCTTTCGAATCCCTTACTCATAAAGTATCCTATGTCAAACAATTGGTAATTACTTTTATTTTATTGAATTATTACTTTTTAGTCAATTTGTATAAAAGCTGCCTGTCTTAAAAAATATGTGATAATCATGAATTTCACTGTTTAATTGAAATGTGATTATCTCCGACCCCAAAATCTCTCATACCAATTTTGAATGGAATCGGGTCATAATCACAATACTTGTCCGCCATCTTGGAGCCACCATTTTGTTTTCTCTAACAGAAATTTCATAACGCATTGTCAGGGTAGTTATGAACACCTGCCTAATTTCAAGAAGTGGCTCAAAAATCACTTGGAAGATATTACCCAAACAAACGAAGAAGTGAAACTAAATGTAAGCTTATAAAAAATTATCTTCTTTATATTAAACGTACAGTGTAATTTTCTGGATAACTTATTTCACTGCTTCAATTGTTGATTTTTTCTAGAATCAAATTATTAAATGAAGACAGTCACATGACAATTTTAGGAACACATCAGATCGTATCTCACAGGTTTTGCTGAAAATTTCATTATTAAATATGAAATTCCACATTATTGGTATTATCAATACGTATATCAGTTAAATTGCGTACACCACTGTCGCTGGAGGGTAGGTTACAGTCTATCGCAGGTCTCTCTTTCCTCGCAACCCTCGCGCCTACGGACTGAGTGGCTTCAAAACAAACTGTATTGCAGGTATGGGATTGCTGAGTCCATTATTAATATACGTCCATGTATCATATGGGCTTTTGTGGCAACTACAGAATTTTTCTATGCCTAGTTTTTGTTCAACATAAAAAAACCGATATCATCACTTTCCAATTTATGTTTCAAATACCAATACACTGAATTCGAATCTGTTGAAATTTTCGATTACAAAAAGGTGATAGGTCAACGAGAGCCTTTTTGTAATTTTAGGTGTAAGAACTCTCCCCGTATCATTGTTCACATCATTCAATATGTTTGTACTGATGGCGGCTATGGTGTAAACTACATATGCCTATATCGTTATTTCATTATGTACTGACTAACTCCGTATTTCGAATAAATCCTGCCTATCCATAATCTGACAGCACTCACAGGAAGGAAAACATTTTATGACATTTTGTCAGTATTCAATTTCAAAAATGCTTTAAAATAATAAGGAACGATCTTACAGCATCTTCATCCTCAAACAAAAACCAGACAAAGCAAAGTTTTGTATTTGATAACAGGTTCATATTATATCTTTTCTGTAAAATGAAAGAAAAATCAGAAAAAGGAACCAATCAGCTATTTTTTTGTACAGGTATTTCAGTAATTTTTGGTAATATGGTTTTGTTTATTCTTGAGTCACCCTGTATACTACTCAAAATTAACGTTTTTTCAAGTCGTTTCATAGCACATATAATCGGTGCTCTGAATTAACTGAACTACATAATCTGAAGCGAGTATAACGGCGACACATATACTTTCATTCCCTCCTGTATATAAAATGAATTTTCATATATATGATTTGAACTGTTCTCATCAAATATATCCAACGCAGAAACATCAAATTTCATACGGACTGGTAAAATTTCAGAAGATTCGAATAAAGTTTATTAGCATTTGAAACATAAATTGGGAGGTGATAATATTGATTTTTTGTGTTAAAAGAAAACTGGACATACAAAAATTCTGTATTTTCCATAAAAGTGCATATGATATATCCCCTGTAAAAAGAGAAGAAATCAGGAAAATTAACCGATCCGTTTTCTTTAAACAGGGAATTTCTGTAATTGTTTTAAATATTAGTCTCGTGTATACTTGAGTCACACTGTATAGTATTCGTTATTTACGTTTTGTCAAGTGGACACATGGCACATAACACTGGTGCACTGAATTGATCAAATCATGTAATCCAAAGAATATATAACAGATACTCGTATACTTTCAATCCCCTCTGTATACATAAAAAAAAAAATATTTCCTGATTTCAGCCGATGTTATTAGATATATTCAACACAGTAACTTCAATTTTCGTACGATCCGACTCATGTCGTTGAAGCTTCATTTTGAAATAATTTTCATTTTCCGTAACTCTGAAATAGTAATGATTTACTCTGTATATTGTTTTTAAAAATGCTTGGAAAATATACTGTTGTACTGGATAAGTTTTGAAAACATCACACAAAAGGCTCTTAGCCACTGCTCATTATGTTGAATTGGAAAATGCTGCTAAAATTCCTGAAAATAATGTTACGTCACAGAATTTACGAAAATTACCTTCTCAGAAAATGTTGCAGCCCTGAAAAACTTGAAATTTCCAACTGATCAATGGAGCTTCCTGCTTATTAACATGTTTTTGAGACGTTTGGACTCTAATACGCTTTGAAATTCATCAGGGTTCTAATGATATTCCCACATTTGAGTCTCTTCAGGAGTTTGTCCTGCAGCAATGTTCTGCTCTGGATAGAGCTGCTGACTGCACTCAAAATAGGCCCTCGATATATGTTGAACCTACAAGGCCCTCAACCCAGCACTCTCACTCGAATTTCTCTCCTCGGTGATCTTTTCATGCTCATGTGAAACAAAC